>JAWWMU010000106.1:135197075-135225235 GCA_035048155.1 Cinnycerthia olivascens
TATAGGCCATGGCTTCCTGTACCTGTAGAAAAACTAACATTATGCAGTCCATCACCTGAAATTCTTCTTATGTATATGTCCAACACTTTAAGGAGAGATATTATTTTCAAATATACACTTAATAGTAAGACACACATTTTGTTCACCTCCACCATTAGGTTTAAAACATTTGAGGGTGGGGAATCACTAAGAATAGCTTGAAATTAAATCATCCATCTCAATCCACTAAATGATTGCTCACTGAAACATATCTGAAATTGTCAGCTTTACCACATGTGCATAGGATAAAATCATGAAGTTTTGTGTGTGCAATGGGATTGCAGGATGGATGGAGATCACATATGCAGCGATGTTCTCTAATTCATTTAACCCTTTGTAGCTGCCAGAACAAATATGATAAAATAAGGCTGTGCTGTTTCTTTTACATTACAAATAATTTATCATCTTTCAAAAACTGCAGATAGATGTTTTAGATGGGTGGAATCACACCAAGGGAATATATATCTCTATTTGTTGATTACAGCAAGGATCTGAATGGCTTAGATTAGATAACTATTTAATTTGGTGTATAACTAAAACAAGAGGAAATGTATTCCAGCATAGAATTCAATTACATGTATACACACATATTTGCTTTGCGTGTAGGCTTAAAATTTATGTGTACATTAATCTGCAGTGTTTAAGGGTAGCACTTCAAGACTAGGTAGATTTACAGATTTAAATCATCCCAATTTGGATTATAGAGACTAAAACACAAATCCTGTCACTGGATCTCACTCCAAAACTCCAGAATTGACATTTATGGATGAAGACTTTTTTTTTTTCCATTAAGATTTGCATGTCCATTTAGTATGTAGAAGATAGACTTCTAAGCTTTTTATTTCTGGCTCAACACCAGTACATTCTTTTCTTGCTAAATTGTGCAGAATACAATGAGTCAGCTTCTAGCCATTTTTATTGTATTCATTATATAGCTACACGATCTTCTTACTTTAAGGAAGAAATGAACCATGCCTTTGTATGGTTAATTTTATGCATTGTAAATTTCAGAAAAATTGTTCGTTTATCGTATTTAATCAAAATAATATTGGAAAATAAATTCATACTCAGTCATTCAATGCACATTGAATGAACATTGAGAATATTCAATTTCTATTGTGATAGGAGGGTGCATTAATTTGTTTCAAGCACAATGCACACAACCTACATATTTTTCTGGCTCTAAGCAACCTGACTCCATGCTTAACCCTCTTAAGTGCTCTTCATTAACTCTCAAAATTAAATTTAAAAAAGAGTCAAATGAAAAGGCACATACCTATCATGTTAAGTCCACTCATAGAATTTTCAAATTAAAATAGTAATCTGGCAATGAGCTTAATTAACATAAAGCAGCATTTACACCAATGTTGTGAATGTTTTCATACTGAAACACTCATTTTTATCCATTCATTAAAAAGAATTACTTCAGCAATTGTAATTAAATATTACATATAAATATTACCTTCATTAAGCTTATTATCTTTGGGATGAAAAGTACTTCTGGGACTGCCTGAAATCCTTTGCACAATGATCTCTCAGCTCTCACCAGAATGTCTAAAGTCTATCATAGATGAAATTCTTGCTTATGTACTTCTGAATGAAGCTTAATTAGCTGACTGGAGAAAATTGAAGAAAAGGACTGCCATAAACTTTTTAATGGTGAGCTCTTAAAGTCTACTTTCAAGAATTTACTAAGAATCATTCTAATCTAACTAGTACAAGATCCTTTGAAAATATTGCAGTAATAGAATGGTGTTAAGAGAAATGACAACATGGCAACAGAGTTAAAAGAATACCAAGAAAAAAGGATGAGGTGTGAATTTTCTATCAACTATTGGAATTACTTATACAGCAGGTACTTCTTCCTATTGTTCACAATAAAGATTTGTATGTACAGCCTCAGCATTCCATGATGTTCACTCTATAGTTTAGAAAACTGAGAAAACAAACCAGAAAACTGAATTACTCAACTAAACTGGATTTCATTAAATCCCTGGATTAAGTGATACATGTTTTTAAGATATTTTTAGTTTTTATGTCAAGTGCCTTGTGACAGGCAGTTTTTTATGTTTTTATGCAAAAATTTTGTGAACAAATACAAAAAGTATAGACAATTTTTTTCTTAAAAAATAAATTTATGGTTACATTAAAAAAAAGCTTAAGTAAATAAATGGTCCCTTTTCTTGGAAGTCATTTTGATTTGAAGTCATTTTCTTTTTGGGAAGGAAAGGTGAGCTGACTTACTTTTTATAAAATACACGGTACAAGCTGGACCACTGTCTGTTTCTTCTTGAACCTTTTTGCAGTTGGACACTCAAGTATTTGGAGCAGTCATTGTGGTTTTGCTCCATCTTGCTGACAAGTAATCATTGAACAGTGCAGTCTCACAGACTTTGAAGTGGTTGCTTGTATAAAAAGAGGGTAGGAGCAGAATCAGATTCCTGCCTATGGTGGCATTTTGATATTTTAGATCATAATCTTTTATTTCTATCTCCCCTGAAGCAAAGTATTGTTTAATTCAATAATAGTTAATTTATGTTTAAAAATATTGATGCTAGCTATTTAGCTGGACATTTTCATCCATTTTTACTTAAGATGGAGAGTTAAACCCTCCACATTTTAAAAATGTCAGTCCATATGCATCTGCCACATTTCCTAAATTATATTAGAATGTACACAGAAGTGATGATGGATTCAAGTTATTAAAACAACTGTTTTACTGTAATTCAGCTAAGTATTATTATAAATACAATTTGGTTCTCATTTCTTCTTGATGTGAGGTTGTCATCAGGCACATTCTGCTCCTTATGATCTGCCCTTGCCAATCTTTTTCTTTCCAAATGTAAACTGAGTTTGTAATTGAATCAAACAGTACTGAAATAACTTTAGTGTAACACCAATGTTAAGGTGTCTAACAATTGTAGATGCAGTGAGCTGTCTAAGAGAAAGCACAAGTTGTCACCATTGTTTGCCCAGTGTGTATTTTTACTGGCAGAATAAAATCTGTTGGTTTACTGTTGGTTTAACCCTCAGTAATTGCTAAAAAATCATTCTTTCAAGGATATTATTATTAATAAGAAGAATAATCTCAAAGTTCAGCTGTTGGTTCTACTTCTTTCTTTTCTGCATTGCTAATATGTAATAACTCAGGTCTATCTCCTAGAAATTCAAGACAAGATATAAGCAAACATGAAAATGGCATAAATGTGTCTGTGAATATGTCAGTTATTTAGGAATTGAAGAGAATAATGGATTTAAATTTTCCTGTTTACTGCAAGCAAACTAGATCTTCTTCATTGCCATAATTCTAAGTCTTATCCCAAAATATCATTTTATCAATAAAATTATTGAAATTTTTTTAATCATATATTTTTCTGTAGATGTAAAGAAAATGCTTCCATGGAAACTAGGCATTTTCCCAATTAATGTTTTAGCTTTTAGGTAGGAAAAGATAGGTCTGATTTAAATTTCATAATTTTTGATGGTAACTGAAAAAATACATTGATTTTCTGACAGCATAGCTGAAAGCCACACTTATATACCTTATTATACATGTTCAATCTATCTTTTTGCTCTAACAAAAAGGAAAGCCATTTGCTGAGGCCAGCTGATATAAAATCTATTTTACTGTTAGAAATATTAATTTTAAAAAGAAGTATAGATTACACCATTATACAGAGAAGAGCATACAAATTAGGTCATGTCCATCAGGGAAAAAAATAAAGTCTCTAACATCTGCATTTTAATTGTAACCAAAGCTGTATTTCAGGATTGAACAATTAACAATCATTACACCACTTTAAAATATCAGTGGGAGAGTGTCAAAGAAGCTGAGTCTTCCATGTTTACAAAAGATTTTGCCTGTGGCACACTGTGTGCTTTTCTGAATCATTTATCTCATAGCTTAAACCTGTCATGGTATGAAATATTGCAACTGTGATTCTTCATGACAGAATAATGAAACACTGGGAAAAAGTCCACATTGAAATGACTTTCCCACAGAATTTTTGACTTGACAACCTGAGAAGCTGCAGATGAAATAGGTTTTCTTTTTAGTCCATCAAAAACTAATCCAGGCCAATGAGTTCCCTTCTACACAGTGAATATGTTATTACATTGTTTGTGGGTTTTGTCTATATTGACCAGGTTTTCACTTTTTTTTTTCTCTAACTGTTCTTCATTCGAAGTTCTCATATACTGCATTGGATGCCAAAAAGAGTTCTTGAAGAGTTTCCATTCAGCAGATATTTCATTGCTGTATTTCACATCCAAAGTTGGATCCATAGAGAAGATGACAGATTTGTTGCTGTTTTCTTTAGGAAAATTAAATTATCTTATGTCAGCAGCTTTGTTGGAGTACCCCTTCATTCTCAAAAAGGTTATTTTGACTCTTTTTTGTTGAGAATAATCTCTGTCAAATCTACATGATGTGATGCATACTACCAAATGAATTGAATATGAAATCTGATATCTTTTTCCACATAGGCCAGATTTTTTTGTGACTATCTTGTCACTGAGTGACCCCTACATACCAAGAATTGCAAGTGGACTCTTAATGTGATATCTGCTATTAGGACCCAGAAAACAGAGTTACAGGAACACAGCTCCTACTTACTAAAATTGATCTGAAAGACTTCAGCATTGCAATTTTATTGCTATTCTTCTCTGAAACTGTGCTTAAATATATTTTGATGAGTGAGATGTAAAAGCTATTAGATAAAACACATTCCTTACTCATATTGTAAAATTTCAGACCAAGACAAATGATTACATCGAACGTAAAAACTTCAGTTAAATCAATTGTCAAAATTACTTTGCCTTTCTTAATAGTTTTTACTGGAATAATTTTAGTAATAATAGATTACAGAAAGAGCCAAAGTCAGGAAAAAATCTATATTAATACCTTACAAAAAAATTTGTACACCAGTGTACAATTCAAAGGAAGATTCAGATTTTAAAATGTGAGTTTCTGGGAATTCTGCTTCCTATTACTGAGTATCATTGGAAAAAAGCAGCTAAAATAGAAATATCTGCTTTGGCACTTGTTTCAATGAGTCATGTCATCCTCATTTTGAATGGTTACTACCAGATACGGTTTTTACCTTTCCTTTTCAACACACTTCTGTTTTCTGCATGCACAAAAGTAGATCAAACATGATCCATGATATATTCTACAGGTACTTGAACCAATTTTCAAAATATATTTTTTAAATACAAGGGAAAAAGTAAAGTTCTATCCTAATGTAGGGACAGACAAAAAGTTTAGCTATTCTATCATATTTATATTCCACAATATGTCACTGAATCCTTGTATGCTAAGGTTAAGTATATCTAAACATTTTTTCTTTGCATCAGCATTTTCTTGTCTAATCACAGTGAAATGGTCAAAAAAAATTCCTTAATACTGTTGCTATCATGTTTAGTGTGTAAGAAAAGCAATATTTCTCAAATTATTCCAAATAACTATTCAGAGCAGTGGGATTTTTCCCCATTTCCATATGTTGTTTTAGGAAATCTGGCTTTATTTCTGGAAATCACAAAACTGCATTTCAATCCAGAATGTCAAAAATATGAAGTGCAAATAAATTAACATTTTGAATACTTTATTATAGTAATTTTAAGGGTTTACATGTTGATATCTGTTTCATAAACTAAGAAATATCACTATACTGATATTAAATCTGTAACTTCAGATTTTAGAAAAACGGGAGTATATAAACTTTATATTTTATCTAAGAACAATTAGCTGTGTCAAAAACACATGCTTATAATAGCTAGAAATAATAAATCAAGAATTATACACACGTGTTTATTTTTTTCTTAATATTTTTGGAATAAGGAGAGGTCAGCATGACTTAGGAGACAATACCTTTAAAAACCTATTTATTTTGTAGTAGTCTGTTCACCTCTACACTATACACAGGGACAAGCTAATTGGATATTAAGGGAGTTCAAGATATCATGAGTTTGGCAGACAGACACAGCAGATGAAGTACATTCTTCAGTTTGTCTAAGATGTTTGCAGAATCAACGTGAAGGAAGGTTAAGAAATACCCATCCCGACCCCCAGGCACCTGTTACTTGAGAAACTGAAATGTGAGCTGTGGGTCAGAATAAAGTTTTGCTTATCCAAGTGTAAATCTAAAACATGGATATTTAAAGCTTAAATGACACTCAATATGTGACATACTGCTTACTAAGAAGTCAAAGTGAGCAAAAAAACAACATGACTGTTATCATAGGCATTTAATAATAAAGTGAGACAAAATAATTAATAAATCCAGGGAGATAAAACTGTCTTTGTATGGCACAGAAGAAACCATTAAAATGTTCATCTAGTCAACAGAAAAAATGTTAGCACGGAAGTGAAGTTTTGATGGAGGTTCAGAGAATCTACAAAACCAAGCAGACACATGCTGCTCTAATTTCATTTGTCAATAAAGACTATGCCATTTCCTCATGATGTAGAGAAACCAAAGGTTAAAGGAGCAACAGTATCAAATATTTAAGATAAACATTGCTTCCCCTGCTTACATGGACTTACTGGAGCTATGCTTCACTTTCTAGAGCATAGGCACACGACCTTGAGTGAAAAGAAACCAGAAATGGTACCACTAATATATTTAGTTAGCATCACAGTAGTTATCACAGTGAGACAAAAATACTGAATAATAATTTCAAAATATAAAGGCAAATATAAGTGTTTTGAGAAAATAATGCACTATAAAATGATAAAAGCGTTAATGGAAGTATCAGCTTAAAGCCGCTTATTCACATTAATAATTTTATGTAAAAGTAACCATAAAAATCACACAGAATTGTTGAAAGTATCCAAGCAACAGAAATAAATGAATGAGACCAGATCTACTTACCAAATTCCTTAGGAACAGTAATAGAGTAAACACAGTTGTGACCAACACTATAATTCTTGGGGTAGTTTGGTGATAATACTGTCCCTTCAGAACCTGTTGATCGGCTTCCACAGGGCGCTAGAAAGTGAAGACAATCAATTTTAAGAAATGTAATACACCATTTAAAAAATCAGTTTAAATTGTGTTACAAAGCAGAGCAATGCAGAGTCTTCAGTCAGGTGCATTTGTTTTATGTTGTTATATGACATTACAGGAAATTTTATTACACTTCTACACTGGATTAAATTTGTACATCCTGTGACATACCAAGTATGTGCAATTTTCTCATATATCAAATGAGAATTGATGGCACTCTGCAGTTTTCTAGATCAATTATTTTTTTTTTACAATTTATAAGCCATATTAATAAAAATAATGATGTGGTTTATATGAAGTATGTTATTATTTACAGCATAGAAAACTATTATTCATTAATAAGATGCTTTATACTATCAGAACATAGATTATACAGCAGTTCTGCACACTAGTAAATTCTTACTCATGCCAATACAGCCATCATGCAAAATAATGTCTACAACTCCTGATATAATAAAGTAAGGATTTCTTGACTGAACATGATGTACCACTTACTTATATCTCAACTATTTATAACTTCATACATATGAAGTTATGAGCACATACTTTCCTTTATCACAAAAACATCATGTTATGCTGTAAAATGGAAGATAGATACAAATGCTTTTCACCACAATAATGTATTTTTCTATGGTTTATAACAAAAATTAGTATTTGGCATTATTCAAAAATGTCAAGCAAGGAACAGTGTTATTTCTTTTTTTTTTTTTTTAAATCAGAAATACAGGTACATATACATGAAACATTATTCAATGTTTCCTATGTCTATTACCTGCTTGTCACACAGACTTAGTAATTTTGGCATTTAATTTAGATTTAAGTCTAATATATTTTCAAGACTAGGATACCGCTTTACAATATTTTTTTCTCCTTTGGACTATAAAACATTTTTAATAGTTTAGTGTTAACTTATCTATTTAAGAAATTTATTTCCTGCTAAGACATGAATTTATAAATGAAGTAGTACTCAATGTTTCATTTGCTAAACACACCTGGGTTTTTTTGTGGTATTCTCTCAAAACATTAATACTTCATGGATTATATTAAATAAGAAAAAGATGGTTTTCTTACTGCTATTTTAGAAGACTTTATCTCAGTACTTGTAATACTAAATACAAGATATTTAAAGGTGTAGCTACAAATCATATATTTTAACACTACTTTTAGTTAATTTACACAAAATGTTTGGTGGAGTATACCATGAAAAGAATACATCTTTAAATGTAGCAAGCCCCCAAACACTTTGAGAACAGATTTCTGCAATTTGCATTAGCATGGATTCCTTTCAGTATGGTGCAACTTCAGGGTCTGACAGACTGTGTACCTGCAAGAGGAGCAGATGGCACCTATTGCTCCAGTTTGCATTCACAATTTGGAAATGCTTTAATGGATTGGTGTGAAAGCCACGGTATTTGAAACACATCAACAGAAGGGTCCTGACTTTTGCTTGTGCACGTGTGTATGAATGCGGCAGATGTGGCACTTATATTGGAGCCAAGTAAACCTGTCAGGACCCAGGTCAGGATGAGGTCTTGGGGAGGCTCAGTGCAGGGCACACCCCCTGACACGCGGAGTAAGCACCGACTGCCACACGCACACGGAGTGCTGTCCTCTGTGGCTACAAGAGTAACCTTAGTGCCTTCCTTCAATCCACCACCATGTGAAATAATAGAAATTCGTTATCTCTTGTGAAAACGTATTTAGATAATAGAACTACTGGGACTTTTTCCAAGAAGCAGTAAGTGTCTTGGCTGAGCCTCGTTTCCAGAGACTTATTTGCAGTGAGTTACTGGAAAAACACAAAGTAAAAACCTTCACTATTTAAATGTAGCAAGCATTTGTGATAAAAACAGATCTTACCAGCTTGTTAGTACTCAAGATTTTCTATTCCAGATTTTGGATGAAACAGAAGTGAGTACAGAAGAATATAAGCAAAAAAAGCATTAAAATATGAGAAATAAGATTGTAAAAAAAGTTTAGCCCCAATTCCATTTCCCTCTTTACTGTTTGTGAGTTGAATAATTAAGCTACAATCACCAATACCACTGTCCCACTCTAGCACTCATATCATATGACACCCTCCTAATCAGCAGAAATAATGTGCAAATTTAGGGTAAAACTACAATTCCACTAAAGTCAATGCCATTGACACAAAAAGGGACATAATTTCACCCTTAATGAAACTTGAAGCCTTAGTACACAAAAGCAATACTTAAAATAAAATTAAGAGCTAAACATAGTCCTCAGCATACACTGAAATATTACTTATAAGGAAAAATAAAGATTTTTTTATACCCTGATTTATTTTTATTCTTACAGGTTATGCAATTTGTAGAGGCATTATCTTAACTGTAAAAAAGGGTTCTTACTCTAGTATGCTTGATCCAGAGCAAAATATATTTACTTATGTATAGATCTAGACAAAATATTTCATGATATTTGCAAGGAAGTATTATGACAGCTGGTACAAAAAAAGGTCACAAAGTAATTTCATTGAAAAATACTTAGAGACCCCTAAAAATCACTAAACCCAACAATTTTTGCAATAAAAAAAAAAAAAAGTCTAGCACCTTCAAAAATCTGAGAGTTTTCATTAATACTGATGTATAGTTAAAAGAATTTCCAAGTCTCTAAAAGGCAAAGAAAATACCATTTTCTTTTACAGTTGATAATTAAAATGTTTATATGACACTTTGTCTGAAACATCTAAACATTTTCCTCACACATTGAATTCCACGAAAGTAACACACATCTGCACTGGATTTATAATGGGGATATATACATTCACACAAGAGAAACTGGCATATATCTGTTCCCACAAGGGGAGAAGAGACACAGTACAAGTTTGAAGCAGGATTTCCAGTGAGGATCCTTTAGGTATAAGGTCTTTCAGCAGGAGTTGTCTGCAACCTTTGCTACAATGTGCTTACAGACTGGAGTTATACATGAACTATTTGTCACCCTGGCATATGCAACATATAATCAGCAGCAAGAACTTAATACTTGTGTTGAGTATTTCTTTCCTTGAATTTCTTTCATTTATCTTCTCATTCTGGATTTTTTTCCACTGGGTCCTTTCTGAGTTTACTTTTCCCTTTATTATGTCCCTTATTTTCCAACTGCTTCTGTAATGGCTCTTTTATCTTCTCAAGAGTTCACATTCCTCGGCATCATAAACAACTAATACAAAGGGAAGCTCGTTCAAGATGTAAGCATCCAGTTGACCTTTACAAGCTGAGAAAATGTTAAATTTTGTAAATCATTGTTAGTGAATCATTTAACTCTTATGGCAGCCAGATGGTCCTCCAAGACATTTCTGAATACGTTAGGGAGGAGGAAGAGGTTTGCTTGGTATTTTAGTAAACATGGAGAGTTCACTGACTGTATTTCCTTCCTTGTATTTTGGGAAATGTTTAATTCAAAATGCCAAAAAATTTCAAGAAGAAGAGATTTTACCCTGACTGTCACTTAATATTAATGCTCAGAAATCAACGACGGACATGAAACCATAGCTACAGTGAACTGAAAACATTAACTTGATGCAAACATATATTTTTCCTCCTAAAAACAGCTAGCATCAAGTTGTTCAGATAGATGTAAAAGTTCCATTACTACCATGCTAGCCATTGACTTTCACTTATGCTTAATTCAGCTAAGTAAGTCTCGTTGCCTTTGTTTCAGTTTTATAGTGCAAGGATTTATTTAGTTTCCTTATGAATAGAAAGTCAAAGACTTATAAATTGTGAACGTCAACTCATCTAATTATTATGCTCTGCATTGAAAAGTCTACCAATAGTAGAAAAAAGAAAGTTTACCTATAGTAAAAATCTAGCAAGCCCATCACACCCACAAATATAAATCGTTAAAACAAACAAAAAATGCAACAAATGCTGAGAACCATTCCCCCAGGAATGTAAAATATCCTGCAGAATAAAATAACCCAACCAACCAACCAAGCAACCACAAAAAAAGAAACCTTCAGGAGGCAACTGATATTTTCTAATGTAATTCTCCAACAGTATTTCATTATTTTTTAATAATGTTTGCTTAGACTCTGAAATACTGTATTCCCTTATGTAATTACTTATGCTCTAGCTTACTCTAGTTTATTCACTGAAATGTTATGCAGTATGTTGTCCTTGTCCTGCTTTCCAGGGTCAGCAATGGAGCACTAGTGGGAGAGCAAGGGACTTGACTATGGTAAGGATGTGATAAAGATCAGTGTGTTGATGCATTGCTCACTATTTTGTTGAAACATATTTAACATTAATGGCAAAAAGTTCCTGTCTGTGCTGGACCTCATGGTATCTTGGCTTGTTAAGACAGCATCCTCTGTAGCCCTGGACAAACCCTATCACAAAAATAACAGTATCATCCATTCTGTATGTAAATTGGCAAGCATTTTATCTGGAAGGTTACCCACCTTGATGATTAGTATTCATTTACCTTTGTCAAAGAACTACTTTCTACCTCATTACAGCAGTGTATTAGTAAATAGAGAAAGCAATATAAAATGCATTACCATCAAAGTGACATCTTTTCTCAAATTTCAGTAGCTGTAAAAGAAATGTAGTTGAAAACCTCAGAGGGAAAATCACCCAGCAGAGCAATAGGTTCTAGTAATCTATGCCTAACTACTGCTATAAAGTGAAATTTTCTGTGCCTCCAGCTAAACAATACAGTATTAACAGCCCCAGTCATGTGCTTACTGCCAATATGTTTTTCATCAGGCCTTTGCAGTTTAATCAAAAGGGAGAATGCACAAGGTGAAGGTTTAGTAAGAAAAAAGTGAAGAATGGACTACCTAAGTATGAGAAGCAATTTCAAATACCTTCACCTTTTTTAAAAAACAATATTTCTGCTATCAAGTTTTTTTTTAATGCAGCTCAAAGTTTTTTTTTAATTCCTACTCTTGCTTTCAGATCACCTACTTTCTAGCTCCTACAGCTAAGATCTAATATAATTTAATTGTACTTGCAGATTTAAGTGCCATATTGCACCATCCATTTTTAAGCAGCAGTTCTCAATGGAATCAATGGGGAACACTGCTTAAAAATGAATGGCACAATATGGCTTTATGCCATGCAGATAAATTTGATTACACAGCTACAAATACCATCAAAAAATAAGAACAACTGTGCATACAGTCTGGAAAAGGAAGGAAAAAAATGCCTTGAAGAACTGGAAATGGGACACTGACTTTTTATCTAATGGGTCACTGTTTAAAAATCCAGTCTAAGATACCTAGTATTCAATTTATCTAAATGAGTAGGTTCAGGGAAATAATTAATTAGTGACATGGTTTAAATTTATAAAATTTAATATATTATTGTGGTTTAACCCCATCTGGAAACTAAATATCACACAGTCCTGCTTGCTCATCTCCCCTTGTGGAGGAGTGAGAGCATTGGAAGGGTGAAAGTGGAAATTGTAAAGAAAAGGAAAATAAAAGAGGAATGTAATCCACAAAAGACAAGTAATGCACATGAAAACACTTGCTCATCATCAAGCAACCAGCACCTTGCTAGTTAGTGATCAGTGACCCCAGGCCAACCTTCCCCCTATATTAGTGCTGAACACGATGCCATAAGGCACAGAATGTCCCTTTGGTCATTTGGGATCAGCTGTCCCAGCTGTGTGGCCTCCCAGCTTCTCGTGCCCCTCCAGGCTGTTCACTAGAGGGATGGTATGAGGAGCAGCAGAGTCCTTGACTCTGTGTAAACACTGCTCAGCAGCAATGAAAACCCCCTGGTATTACCAAAACCTGCAACAATCCTAAACAGGTCCTACTAGCTACTGTGAAGGAAATGAACTGTACACCAGCTCAAACTTCCACATATATTAAATCCTTGGGTGCTCTTTTTCCTAGTCTCATGCATTACAGTATTATTCTATTTATCATTTGTAGTCCAATTATGAGATTTTTCAGTTGCAATGATTTGTTGTAGTGTTTATAAGTAAAAAGAAAACAAATACAGTGACTGATATATCACCTTCCAGATATAAAATAATTTTAATGCAAAGGACTTCATAACATATAAAATGGTAGACATTTATTCCAAAGTTTTAAATTACAGATATATTAATTGTGGATATCAGTCTGCAAATGGGAAGCTGTTGAAGAACCTTAAACTGTTTTGACAATACAAAGAATATGTAAAAGACAATCTGATATAGAAATGTAAGTTTCAGTTGCTCGCTGGAAAAGCAAAAATACATTAGAAATAAAAAGGCATCAAAAAATATAGAAATGCAGGGAGAGAGAGTGCAACATCATAATGCTGAAAAGTAGTATGAAAGAAAAAACTATAATGAAGAATATAGATTTCCATACTGTAATCTCTTCAGTCTTCATAACAGAGTTTAACTACACAATTAAAACTGATGTAAAAAATGAGAGAGAAACTCAGGCCAATATATGTAAAAGTATTTGAATGTGGTTAGTTAAAACAAAGACCAGCAGAAGCTGGCAATTTAGAAATTTACTAAAGCAGGCCCTGAATCATTAACAGAAAATGGGGAAATGATGGCATTATCTAAAAACAAACAAGCAAAACCCCAAAACAAAACAATAACAACAAAAAAACCCACAAAAAACCCCAAATCAAAAACTCCCCAAACAGAGAAATTCTAAGTAGGAACTTTAAAAAAGTGTAGACATTCAAGATCAAAAGCAGCTAGCAACTGCTGCAGGAAAACTTAAAATACCGAAGATAGATTTTGAGTTTAGTGAAGCATTGCTGTAGAGAAAGATATATCTTAGCTAGCGTTTAATGTAGACATAGAAGGTAATATTTTTGTTCCATTCAAGAGCAGTAAAGTCTCAAATTTTTGCCATTTAAAAGAAAAAAAAAAAAGTCTATTTTCATATTAGCACAAAGTTTTCAAATACAAGCAGTGTTTAGTCTCCAAAACAAAAGAATGAGAACATGGGCAGTCTGGTCACTTTTTGAAGATGTGGTAGATTGAGATAAA
This sequence comes from Cinnycerthia olivascens, assembly GCA_035048155.1. Classification (NCBI taxonomy): domain Eukaryota; kingdom Metazoa; phylum Chordata; class Aves; order Passeriformes; family Certhiidae; genus Cinnycerthia; species Cinnycerthia olivascens. The sequence goes on from JAWWMU010000106.1 coordinate 135,211,097, forward strand.
AATTAGAGAAATAATTGCCGCAATTCTAGTACAGTAAATTCATTTTTTATATTCTCATAAATACTTTTGGGAAGTTATTGAATTTTTGTGTGATTTTTGGAAGAAAGAGAGATATAAATATCTGTCATAATGGGTTAAGGATATCAAAGTAGACAAAAGACATTATTAATTATAATTAGCTATGGATCTACCCATATTAATTGATTCTAAGTTGACAAGGAAGTTTTTTCAATATTCTTGATGCTGGCAGTGCTAAACCCACAAACAAACTGCTATAGCATAACGGTTATTTAATATGTTCTAGAAGAGAAACTCATAAATAAAAAAAGATTATGCATAAAAATGTGCAAAATGGGAGAACACCTAAAGGCAATTCTTAAAAAACAAACAAACAAATAAACAAACCCAAACCACAATAAAAATCCCTGAGAACCTAAACTTATTTCCAAAGTTTCCTAAAAGACGCATAATCAATAAAATATGTCTTGTAAGGAAAAAATAAAAGAGATTAGCAGATAATTGGCAGATATAATTAGATACATTTTAAGAAGTACATTTCAAGAAGAAAGTGCTTCTTTCTTTTAAATAAAGAGAAGAAGCAGAAAATTTAGCCATGCTTTTGATGTTAAGACATAGAGTTTATATAAATACATAGAATGCAATTAAAGACACTATCTCTATGTACATTTATTTAACAGTTCAGTAACTTTTACCACCAAAGCCAAATAAGCCAAATAATTTTGTATATTCAGTTTTTGATTCTTGAAATCTTTTAAACAAAACTAGATGTTTTTCTGAAGATACAAAAAGCAGATTTTATGCAGATGATTATGAGATACACTTCTATGTTTAGAGAAAACTTAACTTTAGAAACAATGTTTGCTCTCAATTTAATGATTAATTATAAACATTAATTCTATTCAGTTTTTCCTTAAGGAACTCTAGTGAACAGTGTTTTCAAAAATTCCATATAGTTTTCAGAAGTGTTGAAATCATGTGCTGCTTAAAATTAGTTTACTAAATTGTAAACAAGTGTAAGAAAGGAGGGAATTAATTTTTTTAATAGAAATTAAGATGTGGCAGAAGGTCTAAATCTTGCATTTTTTGTGATGTAGAATGATAGCTCTTTCATAATATTGGCTGTTATTGAAATTTCCAAAATATTATCAATTTGCAAAATTATTTCTTTCTTAATTTTTTTCCTATATTTTTCTGAAGATATGCAATTAGCTGGAAATTAGACATATTTCTGTTTCTGCTGTATCTGAGTAAATTCAAGTCCATTTTAGATGAGCATTAAAGTGAGCAAGAATAAATGCAAAATCCTCTGCTCCTATTTGAATTGTCAAAGCCCTAGAGAAATTATTAAAGGGAATTTGAAGAGTCAGATTTCCAAAATCTAATTCCATATAATGATTCTATTTTTAAATGTCAAGGTAGAGCTACATATGATGCATTATTTATTATCAAGGCCTGTGGCATGTAAATGTTTAAATACTCCATAGCATAATCAGATACCCCATAAGTAACCAGATAAGTATGGTTATTGCATTAATAATTAATAAATAAAAGTAAAAATAAGTAGATTAAAACTATTCTTAAATTATAGGACTTTTTAAATCCCTATATAACAGATGCATTAGTAAATTTTTAATTTAAAATAGCTAAATTGAAGACAATTATTATTCATAATTCTTCATTTTTCTGCTGTATTGCAGGAAATTGCTTCCTGAAAGGAAGCTTTCTTCAAGATAGAGCAGTGGATTAAATTACTTTCCAGTGTGGTATAGTCTTCTAGAATCTTAAGTGATGTCTAATGCATTAATATTTTTCTTAACTTTTGAAGGAATTGTGTATAGCTGACAAAAACTTCTTTTTATGTTGCTTGCCTCTAGGACAAGGGGTGGGAGCTGAGTCCTCCCTGCCTTGGTGTTCCCGTGTGAGCTGGAGGATGATGAGGTTACTCCTCTTGTTCATGTTTCTCACTGCTCCCATTGATAAAACCATTGGAATGCCGTGTGATATCTTTCCAGGAGTCTTTCACTGCCAAAACACCCACTTAATAATGTTGTGTTCTTTCATTTAAGAAATGTCTTGTTTTCTTTTGCTGATAAAATGGAATTAAAATAGCAGGCTCTGAGAATGGAGCCATCAAATAGGAGAAAACATTTTCTAACATCTTTTGTGGTAGAATAAAGATCTTTGCAGTGAAATGGAGATAAATGGAGGTGGAATAGGTGTCTGCAGTCAGCCTATGCCTCAGCACAGCTTCATTCCTTTGACAGAGCACACCAGAGTTATAGTTTCCACAGTTGAAAAAAAAAGTAACTAAATAAAAGTTTGAACATGCTTTTCAAGTCAATTGTCTGCAGCAGACTTGACATGATATTTAAGGAACTTCTGAGGGAAAACGAACAATCATTTTAAAACAATTTAACTGCCAACATTCTAAATGAATAAAAAAGAGGAGAAAAGAAAATTGGCAGTCTTCTGGGGAAGACCATTTCAGAGTCTTTCAAGTATATTAAGATAGCAAGAGGAAAAGAGCATTATATGACAATGTGTAGAAGTAAAAATAAATCAGAGATTAACAAAGCTTAACACATTTTAGCTACAATAGCAGAATTGAGAGATTGATGCATCAGAAAGTATGAATCAAAACGTGTAAGAATTTACAGATCTCCACAAGAAATTATCATCTCTTTTAATGAGGAACTTCCTTTCTTTTTTTTTCTTTTTGAAGGTCATATAGTCTACTTATTATTTACTTATTCATTTGTGCACTCTTCATATCTAAATGATATTTCATTACTTTTTTTGATTTAAGAATAATTCTTATGTGATGAAGAGTATGATGACAGCTTCTAAGCAAAAGAAATGTAAAAACAAATGTGAGGATAAAAGTTAAATTATGAGCTTTCTTAGAACTCATTAAGTTTATGATTTCATTTCAAACTTCACAGAATAAGGAAAATACTTATTACTATAGAGCTCTTAAGTGATATCAGCCGCTGAATCCTTTTCTTTTAATAGGACTAACCATTTTGGGGCTGGGGAAGCTGTAATGAGTGTACTGACCATGCAGAACCCCTTTGTGTTGTGATATACTGCCTATTTGCACGTCTCATTTGAGTTCTTTTACCCAAATGACTTTTTAAGCACTAGCAGTGAATCAGGGCTGGAGCAAAGAATAAGCTTTTTCTTGAATCATCTGGAAATATTATTACAATACTAGAATGAAACTTTGGGTTTCTAAATGATGATCACTTTGTTCCTACGTGATTTTAAATATTTTTGTGTGTGTGCATCAGCAGCTTAAAAGGAAACTGCAAGAACAGTCAATTTGATCTTACAGATGGAGTTACTTTGAAGCCCGGATTCAAATATTTCCAAGGATTCCACGACATACTGTAATGTAATGTAGCAAAATGTTTTAGTGACCAATAAATTATTTCTTCTGGTAGGAACAATGTTTTCACATTCAGTTACAAATATGATTTCCCATTACTGGACTTTTTGCTATTCTGTAAACAATTGTTTGCTACCAAAAATTTAAAATTACCTTTAGCTGCTGAAGCGGAGAGAAATCATTAATCATTGTCTCTGTCATACTTATAATGCATCTGCGTACGTTCATTACATCCCGTTCTTAACATCCACAGTGAAATGCCAAATACTGTGGCACATTAGTCCAGATAATCTTTGAATCAGTTCAATTTTTTTTCTTGTAACTAATTAACTGACTAACTAAGACCCCTATATATACAGAGTTGGTATTTTATATTATATTTCATTGTAAGTCTATCAGTTTCAATGCAGCTGCAAAAATACAAACTGCAGAATGGAGGAATCTGATTTCTAACATGCAAATTTTATTGTGTAGGTGAGACTCAGCTCTCAAACTGTTTCTGCCAGTTCTGTAACTGAAAGCTAATTAACTGGTATCATCTTTCTTATATCTATATAAAAGTTCTGTTTTTTCCTTGAGGAAAAGCACACAAAAGTGGAAAGTATTGATAATGTGGTTAAAATATAACGTAATATATCAGAGCAACATAAAACTCTATTGACTCTTAACTGGAGGAAAAAGCAACGTGAGAAAAACAAGTGAAAATGTCTATTCTGTGCCATCATATCCTAAAGTATAGGGTTTTTCATCTTTGAAATAAGGCCTTGTTCATCCAGGAAAGAGAATGGTCCAGTTGGAATCAGTGACAGACATCCACTACTTCTTTTACAATGAAATTTATTTTTCCTCATATATTACAATGACAGTACTTCCAATCAAAAGTCTCCCTTTACTGAAAGCTACAACAGACAGCACTGGAAGATTGCTAAGTAGATTATAAGTGACAATAATAGACACAATTATTGCATCAATAAAGTATTTCTTTATGTGTCATCTTTTTATCAAGAAGACCTCCCAAAAAAAGGGAATCTTTCCCCTATTGCACACAGCAAACTTCTTCACCAACTCCTCTCTCAAGAACAATGTTCATCCCTCATTTTCAAATGAGGAAAAATATTTGACTTCTAATGCAGAGTTTGGAATTTTGAACACACTTCCAAACTTTTGCAAGAGCCAGTGTCCCAGTTTGATGTCGCTGAGTTTTGGAATTCTGTTTGGAACACTATGATGGTGGATAGTGAAAATACTAAACTTCTTCAAATGCTTATAATATTGGATCTTTTTATTAATTTTTTAGATATGAGGATTGTTTTTTGTTGGTTTTGCTGGTACTCTACCACCCACTTTGCAATAGAAATTTAGGTACACAACAAAGAAAATACATATTCTATTTAAAAGATACATTTGTTCAAATTGGAAATAGATTTAACAGATATTTTGTCTTCAAAGTGTGAAAAGGAATGGAAATTAATATAATTAGATTTAATTTTAACTTATGAAGGAAGTGTTAGTTTTCTCATATTGATATCTGCACACATGGGAGAGGTTTTGTGCTCACTCTTACAGAATATGTGACTTTTCACAAAGTAAAAATTTCAAGTGGCTATCAATTTCTGTTAAGAAATCAGTAAAATAAAATTATAATCTTTTCTTAGAGTTTAAATCTGAAAATACTGATGCTTGAAACTGTGAAAGGTCATACAACTGAAGTCAGAAGAATCTTGAAATAAGCAGACTTCATATCTGTAAAAGTTTGAATAACTGGGTCTTTCCTCCACTTCAAGGCTTAACTTTTCCACAGACCACACGCCCAAGAATTTAAATCTTGTAATGTGGTATATACAAAATATTTCATCTACATGTTTTCAAAAACAGTAGTAATAAAAAGAAACAAACACATATTATGACATCCAAAGTATACTTACGGTTGTATTTAAATACATATATATGGTATATATCTCTATACTCTGCTGTAAGTTAATTCAAGAACACCATGTTGACATGGAGATTGACATTACTGCTAAACTCTGTTCACAATAACACGATTTATCCAATGTTAATTAAAAAATGGAATCAATAGTTTCCTGAGTTGTCACATATGTATTTTATTACATATATCATTGAAAAGAGTTTTTTTCTGGAAGAGAATATTATTAAATTTATATCCAATTTTTCACTTGTTTCTTCCCTATTACAAAGCAAGAGTAATGACAACGGCAACTGCAATAAATGAAAAACTGTCCTTACCATGACAGCTGGGCAGGGCTCTGTTCCATCCAGGTCTTCCATCATCTCCCATGATACATGTTAGTGTAGAGTATCCCTGAAGAACATATCCTGCATCACAGTAATAGGTAACAGTGGAACCCAGCTTAAAATCCATTCCAAGTCTTGTTCCATTCATTATATTTCCAGGATCAAAACACGACTCACGAAGTTTTGCTGTAGAGGAAAAAAGTGTGAATATAATTCTAAATATAATCCAAAAGAAAAAAATAATAATAAATAAATAAAAATAAATTTTAAAATAATCTAAATATTTCCTGGAGTTCTCTTGAGGCCTTCGTTGAGCATCCTGTAGAACCTGGGATTTTTTAAAGAAGGTTTTCCACCAAATATTTTTTCTCCTTCATTTTAACAACTGTACAAATTATTATATAATGACAGAAACTATGTCTTCTGTCCTTTTTTCAAGATAATTCCTATTGTTCTCCTCTTTTTTTTTTCAGAATTCATTCTAATCAATGATAAATTTATGTAGTTAGATTAATTTAGATATAGAGACGTTTTTCCAGTAGACAAGGCACATTCTAGTTTTAAAATCTGTGGTGTGAAAACTGTTAAATAGAGGAAATCAATATGAACAATTTGTCGCAAAGTATGCAAACAAGAATGCCTTCAAAATGAACAAACTTCAAATGAGTTTCTATATGTATATGATATGATAGTATATTTTCATATACATATTTATGCCTCAGTGGAAGAAAAATATATAAAAAATATTCCCTAAATATATCTCATTTTTTATCATTTATAGCTATTTGTTTCAAACTATTGAAACAAATTCAAACATATGCATACACTTTTATATTTGCTTCCCTTTTATATCTATACTGTGATTACCAATGTCCAATAACACAGTGAACAAAAATACTCAACACTTCTAATTAATAGCAGTATTATGCAGAAGGTGAGAAAAGTAAAACATTTAGGTAAAAATGTAATTTTCTTTAAGGAAAATGTAAATGTATTATGTAGAAGCTGGAGTAAAGCAGATTATTTTGTGCTGTGCAGGATGGAGTCTGCAATTATATATTTTATCAAGCATAAGATGGAAATTTCATACTTTCTTTAACATTTAAGGGTCTTTAATATTAAGGAGAAAATCAATAGGGAATACTTAATTTTCTACAAGACCAAAACAAACTTTCAAATACATAAAAAAATGTTTATTTACCAGACATATTTGCACTGTGGAACTTTCTGCTACAGGTAGGTATGGTTGCCAAAAGACTTTGTGAGCTTTGAACTTCCTGGAAGGCTTTTTAAGAGTTTTATATAAAAAAGACACTTTATCTGATCCTGTCAGAACCTAAACTGAAGTTTCTGAAAATTACAGATAAGCAGGAACAATTATTATTTATTAGACTTTTATATAGTTTGGCCACACATAAACTGTTGGTCACTACAAGAGCCAAGCTCATGAGCTAAGTACATCCCTTAAGGCCACTTTTATGTTGCAGTATTTCTGAGAGGAGACAAATAATTATATTGTGTTTACATCTGAGGAAGGAAACACAGATTAATTCTTTTGAATTTTCAATTTCATACCTTCCAAAAGTATGTCAAGATCTCCTAATGTGATTAAAGATTTATTATGATTTGCATATATAATCTACAGAGAATAGTTCTGATACAAAAAACAATACAATAACAAATAATAACTACAATACATTTTTAATTATTAAGAACGGGTATTAAGTATTCACACTGATTCATATAGGTAGTTGTAGTGTGTTGTTGAAAATTTATTTAACTCTTATTCAAAAATTTGGATGGACAATGAAAAGTCAAAAGATGCAATTTACTAGAAAATCTGTAGATATCACACAGATACTAATGATTATTATATAAGTCAACCACACTCATTTGAGAAGTCTGGCAGGCAGGTCTTAGGGCAAATTTCAAATTCTTTCAAATCTAAATTAGAAAACTTAGGGGAAAAAATGAAAGAAAGGACAATTTAATTTGGGATTATAACTAATATTTTATAAAATCAATATAATATCATTTTTTCCTCTAATTAAACCTGTATTGATATAATCATATTGATTCATAGCTGCTATTGTGAGGTCATCATTCTTGAGTTTATGACAAAAATAGTTCAAAATGCTTCAAAGGTAATCTAGAAGGTACACAGATTAAGCAGATAAGAGTACTAGATTAAAAAAAATAAAGAGAAAAAAATTAAAGTAATCTATTATGTCTGGTGCATAAATCAAAAATTGAGAAAAGAATGATCTGTCACAGCACAAATTATCTCAAGGGGAAAAATACAGCCCTGTAATTTTCTTTTCCCCAAAGTTATAGTTGTGACAGGCTTCTGAAATTGCTGACTAAACAGTAATGTCACTATAGTAATACAGTTTCTTAATACCAATTCTGAAAAATAAAGCCTGAAATACTAAGCACCTCAAAACTATTTTTGCAAATCTAAAGAATCTGCTAACTGAACTTGCAGAAAAGTTAGTAGAATACACTACAATGTATGGAGAACAAACCAAATGAAGCAAAAGGATTCTTCAGATCTGGCTGAGAATGAGTGAAAAAAAAAAGAACAGGTAAAAAGACTGTTGCAGCAAATTTACAAGTGCTCCCAGGAGATAGGAGGGAAAGTTCTTCACCACTGATGTCGTGTTGCTCCAACTGAGAAACACAAGGCATTGACTACCTCTGTAGCCCTTAATATCTTTAAGTTAAAAACACGTAAGGGCAGTGGCAGATTTAGCAGAATATCAGAGAAAGTGCTGAATTATTAAAAAGATTTTTTTTTTTTCAGTAGAAGCATTTAAAAAATTATTTTCTGCAATAAGTAAACAGGAAATAATTTTTCATAGGCAGTTCAAATTTGGTTTACAGGAACATTACACTCTTGGCTGTGCATACCAGATGTCAGCTCCTTCTGAACATAATAAAATTTTGCAACAAGCTTCAAAGAAACCAGCATTTCCTTATCAGATAACATTCTAACACCACTGGATCAAGCGAGTCTCTGAAATACAGGTTGAAAACAGTGACACATGCTGTTTCAATCTCAAGTGAAACAAGGAAATCTCTGTTGAATAACACAGAGTAATGATGCCAAAATCCTCCTGAAAACTAATATCTCAGATCATGGAAAACAGTATTGAAAGCCAAGAGAAGCAAGTGCTTTGTCCAGAATGTGATGACTTACCACTCCATCCCTAAGTTTCAACGAGAATAAAGTGATAATAAACTTCTTGGAAATAATATTACAGGCATACCAAACTATAGCTGCATTCCATTATTATCCTCCAGAGTACTTAACAGAACTAACAAGCTTTTCCTCCATATAACATAGAAATTAAGTGAGGGGTAGAGAATGGGAATAAAACTCAACCAAAGACATGGTTACAGCTCAGACTTGGGACATGGGTCAGTCTGAGATTTGGATCTGTAAAATATAGCCAACCAATGAAGTACAATTTGAGTAAAATAGGATAACATATAGGCCCCAACTACATCAGTTACAATTTGTATGAAAAATTTAAGTTCATCAAATCAGAAAAAAATTAGGTTGAAAGAGATGTAGTACAACTCCTATACAAATCAGGGCAAATTTGATTATGCTAGTTAGGCCTTTGTACAGACCAATTTTGATTTTGAAGGATTCCGATGACATCATCTAAGGGCAAGCAGTTCCAAGGTTTCACAAATTTCAGAGTGATTTATATTTTCCTTAATATGTAATTGAAGTTTCTCTTATTTCAACTCGTGTCCATTAGCTCTCAGCTTATCACTGCGAGCCCCTGAGAAGACTTTGGCTCTGTCTTTTCAACACACCCTTCCAACACTCCCTCCTTAGGAAGTTGGAGCAAACCCAGTTGGGACAGCTGACACCAAATCACCAAAGTTGGATCATACCACATGGTATGGGGTCCATATCATAGGATATCATGCTCAGCATATAAATTTTGGGGAAGATGAAGGAAGGAGGGACATTTGAAGTTATGTATCTGTTTTCCCCAGTCATCATTATGTGTGATGGAGTCCTGCTTTCCTGAAGATGGCTGAACATCTGCCTGCCCCATGGGAATGAACTCCTTATTTCGTACTGCATGTGTGCATGGCTCTTGTTTTCTATGTTAAACTGCCTTTATCTTAGTCCATGAGTTTTCTCACTTTTATTCTTCTTATTCTTTCCTCCATCCTTCTGGAAACTGGAGTGGCCATTTTCCTGTAAAAACACCCTTTTGTGTCTTTTTTCCTTGCAACTCAAATTCTCATGTCTCTAGGATTGAGGTTGATATTCTATCTCACTTACTGTGTTCTCTCCATATCCAGTTTATCCACTGATTGTCCCTCCCTGTCTTCCCAGGTCTTATACTGCCAATGAGGTGACATTGGACGGGCTCTGTAAACAAACTTACAGCACGTGGATCATTTGCACCGGACTTCTGTATCTTTGGATAATTGCTCAGTATCGAGGTCATCATAAATCACCTGCAGGATGGCTAATTCTTTCACGTGCTGGATACCTCACCTCATGGTGGTCCATTTGCCTGAATAGATTGCAACATCTTCTTAGAAAATATACCTTTTCCTCATGCCTGGAGGGAGTCACCTTCAGAGGCTGAGGGCTTGTGCTCCATTTTCAATCAGTTTATCAATTCCCCCTTCCCTAGAAAGGGATCCTAGGTGCTGGACTTTTCCCTCTAATTCCAGATTACCGACCCTATTAACTCAGCATTGGTGCAGCCAAGGTGACTGTTTGCGGATTGTATGGTCACTGACTTGTTTATGAGCTCTTCCTCTTCCTCCTCCTCTTGTGATGGCCCTTTGGAATAGCCCTCTTCATCCACTTCCTCCTCTCTTCCCTTATTACAAGGAGTTTCCTTCCTTACCAAACAAACTGATGTTTGCATCCAATATTTCTGTTTGTGTGTAGAGGTGACTGATAGCAGCATGGGTTGCTCCTCTGGTTCAGTTGCAAGGCCTATCATGGCAGCTGGAGTAGCCAGAGTTCCTGTTGTTTTGTTGTCAGATCCAGAGACCTCTTCCACTTGAGGACAGTGAATTATGTTGAATAGGGCTTGGCAGGCCTGGGACAGGTCCCAACATATTGCATGATTTGTGTCTCTCTGGAATTGCTAGTGTGACAAAATACTTTCCTCAAATATTTTAGTAGTCTTTCAGCAGTCTACGCTTGTTCAGGGCTGAACTACCAAAATACTGGAGGTGCCCACTGTCCTTTGTGCTTGCTCACACTTTCCCATGCACCTTGCAATTTGTAACGATCCAGCTTCAGGGCAGATCTCTGGGCAGTATTCCTAAATAATTGTTTAACCTCAAACAAAGCCTGAAACACATGCAGGAGACATAGTAATATGAATACGCTGGTTTGAACATCTCAAGGATACTCAAAATTCTCAAGAGCTATTGAAATTAGCCTGGAGGAGAATGAAAAGGCAAAGGTAAAAGGAAAGGTGAAGGAGTAGGGCAAGTGTTCCTCCTTATCTGTCCCACAGATTGGCTCTCTGAGGAGAAAAGATAAAGGTTATGCTTGTTAATAGTTTTGAAGAGGTGGTTCCCTAGAAGTCCAGATATGACAACAATACGGAGCAAAAATACCAGATTAGTCTCACAAACAGGAATTATTATTATATCTTGAACCAGCATTACACAATCCATCAAAATTATATCCTTAATCCAGAGGTAGCAAAAGAACATATAAAGAAAGTTGCTACAAAACCCAATTCTCAGAACGAGCATGACAACTCTAACTTAAAATAAATCAACATTGTGACCATATTAGATTAACATAATGGATGATTAAAACAAATTTGTTTTAACATACTCTGGTCAGACCTGCAAAAAATTTGCCAAAAAGCACTCAGTTGAATTTTACTCAGCAACTAAAGACCCTGCAACTGCTCACTCAGTGGGATCCACAGTGGTATGGTGAGACAACTGGAAAGGTTAAATTGAGATAATTTGTAGATTTAAATAAGAATATTTTATTTTTAAAATAAAATATAATAATAATAATGATAATAATAATAAATTGTAATGGAAAGGAAAATTAAAAAAAAAAAGACAGCTATAAAACCCTAGAAAAACAAGTTATGCAAATGAGAAACAATTGCTCATGACCAACTGACTGATATTCAGCCAGCACCTAAGTAGGCTCCCCAGGCCAGAATATCATGTTGGAAAATTGGGGTCAGCCATTGCAGCTGTGTTCCCTCCCAGCTTCTTCTGCTTCCTCAGACTCGTCACCAGAAAAGCAGCATGAAAATCTAAGTCCTTGACTTAGCCTAAGAACTGGTCAGTGGCAAGCAAAACAGCATGTTTTCCACATATTCTCACCCTAAATCCAAAATACAGCACTATACCAGCTGCTAGGAAGAAAAATAACTTTAACTCAACTGAACAGAACAATTTGTTGAGGGCTCCTGTCAGTCTGATTCTATAACCTCCTAAGATCCTTTGAATACTGCTGACACATCCCCCCAAACTGATGTTGTCCACAAATTTGGTCTGCCCCATCATACAGGTTATTAACCAAGAGAATACTGGCTACATTATCAATCACAATTAATACTAGCCAAGAGTCTCAGCTCAGAAGTCAGGTTGACTTTCCACCCATGTTATTTATAGGATAATAAGACAGAATCATAGAATCTTAGAATAATTTAGGCTGGAAAAGACCTCTAAGATCATTGAGCCCATCTATAAGCCCAGCACTGTGAAATCCATCACCAAACCATGTCTCTCAGTGCCACATCTACATGTCTTTTAAATACTTCCAGGGATGCGGATTCTACCACTTCCCTGGCAGCCTGTTCAATTCAATCCTCTCTTCATGAGAGGACTGACAAATCCTCTCATGAAGACTCTCTTTCCTAAAATTTAATCTAAACTTTCTCTGGTGTAACTTAAGCCCATTTCCTCTTGTTCTATTGCTTGTTACTTGTGAGAAGAAGCTAACCCTCCCATCACCACAATCTCCTCTTAGATAGTTGTAGAGAATGTAAGGTGTCCTTACTTTTCTCCAGACTAAACAACACAGTTCCCTCAGCAATTCCTCATAAAACTTGTTCTCTGGACCCTTAACCAGTTCCATTGTCCTCTGTCCATGCCCCAGCACCTCGACATCTTTCCTGTAGTGATGGGCCCAAAACAGAACACAGGATTCAAGGAATGGCCATAAAGTAAGAGTTCTTATTATACACCTAAGTTAAGCAGTGCAGAGGAACATTAATCAGATATTTCCAGTAAAATTGGGATAATTCACTAAACAAGTTGACTATCCACTTAAGGGATTTTGAGCTGTCCAAATTTCATAATCGTTGAATTTTTTACGTGAATTATGAATTTATGTGAATTATGTGAAATAGTTTCTTCTGTTTATGTGTTTTCTTTTAAAGAAGATGTTGAAATGCATATTCCAGTTATTCTGAGAAAAGCAGGAGATACAATCCTCTCAGGTGAACAGGGAAAATTGATTCCATTTTCTAGCTTCCCTAATTTACATATATACACGTAAACACATACCTGCATCCTCCCATTACTTAGATTTTCATTCCCTTTAGAAATATGCTGATAGCTACAGCATTTTTCTGGCATTGTGACTCCTTGAAGTAGAGAAAGACATCTCAGTGGCACACGTGGGCTATCAGTAATAACAAAGTGCCTCGTACCCCTGTTAAAAGGGGATTTTGGGAGGATTCTTTTTGATAGATTTCTCCGGCGAAAATAAAGTGCAAGCACGGCAATATAATACCTCAGAACTGTTTATTGATAAAGAAAGATAAGTCTTCCTACCGAAGGGGGATAGAAAAGGGAGCAAAGAGGGGGAAAGAGAGAGAGAGGAACTGAACCCGGGACAGACCGATGTTACCGCTGAACCCCGGGCGCCCTCAGCGCGCTCGGCAGGCGGAGCCGCGATGGGAGCGGCTGCCGGGCGGGAGGGCACGGTCTGACAGGAGCAGCAGCGGCTGCCGTGTGCCTCTGCCACCGGCGGAGAACGGGCTGGCACCCCTAGAGCACCTGAGACCCTCTGCCGCCGGTGGAGAAAGGGCTGGCACCCCTAGAGCAGCTGTGTGGCTCTGACGCCGGTGGAGAACGGGCTGCCGTAGCCTCGGGCACACCCCTATAACAGAAGCTGTGTGTCTCTCCTGCCCTGGAGACCGGGCTGCCGTGGTCACTGGCACACCCCTGTAGCAGCGGCTTTGTGCCTCTCCTGCCCGTGAAGACCGGGCTGCCGTGGTCACTGGCACACCCCTATAGCAGCGGCTTTGTGACTCTCCTGCCGTGGAGACCGGGCTGCCGTGGTCACTGGCACACCCCTATAGCACCGGCTTTGTGCCTCTCCTGCCGTGAAGACCGGGCTGCCGTGGTCACTGGCATACCCCTATAGCAGCGGCTTTGTGCCTCTCCTGCCGTGGAGACCGGGCTGCCGTGGTCACTGGCACACCCCTATAGCA
>JAWWMU010000106.1:135225335-135249286 GCA_035048155.1 Cinnycerthia olivascens
ACCCCTATAGCAGCGGCTTTGTGCCTCTCCTGCCGTGGAGACCGGGCTGCCGTGGTCACTGGCACACCCCTATAGCAGCGGCTTTGTGCCTCTCCTGCCGTGGAGACCGGGCTGCCGTGGTCACTGGCACACCCCTATAGCAGCGGCTTTGTGCCTCTCCTGCCGTGGAGACCGGGCTGCCGTGTCCTCGGGCACAGCCCTGCAGCGGCGGCGGCGCTCGGGGCCGGGGCTCAGGCCCGGTGGAGGCGGCAGCTCCGAGGGGAAACAGCGGAGCGCTGCGGTGCCGGGGGTCGAGCTGCCTCGGGAAAGCGGAGAAACAGGGCAGGACAGGTACGGACAGGACAGACAGCCGGGGAAAGAAGCAGGACAGCAGGGAGAAAAAGGCGGGGAAGGCGCTCCTCAGACGAGCCCAGCTCCCTCCAAGAAAGACAGAAAAAGTGGCCCCCAGTCGTGTTGCAGTGAACTGCGTTTGTGTTCTAAGGCTCCTCCCACAGCCTGATATCCTGGGCATCCAGGCACCTGCCCCCCGGCAAGAGGGGTTCCTTCCAGCCTGATCGTGGAAGCTTCCTCTGCCCTGCTCGGCTGCCAGGCGAAGCCTCCCTGGGGTCAGGGCTCCCAGCATGTGTACAGCCCCCAGAGTAACTTTTCACCTCGTGTATAACACATGTTGAGGCATAAATAAAAATCAGACTGGTCCCTTTCACAAAGTACAGCAGTTCACTTCATTTAAACCTAGACCAAGAATTTGAAGAGACTGTCTCCCTAATAAATATCCTTCACACTTGGATTGGGGGAAAGGAGAAACACTTTGATTCCGTGACACAAGACTTCATTCAACAGCACAGAAGAAAAAGATTGGCCTCTTTAAAAATAATTTCTTTTCTTGTTCTTCAGAAGTTCTGTGATCCTGAATCACTTCCTATAGCACTTCCATATGCACTTATTATTTTTCAGTTTAGTTGTAAAGAAGAAATATATTTAAATGAACTGAAACACTTCATACACCTGGGTTCACCATCAACATGGTTGAGACCTACTTTTAACTTTTCAGGACTAGCTCATACTGTAGAGACAACTTCCTTGACATCTGTAGGATCCAATGACTGTAGGAAAGCATAAGAAGGCTTCATGGGCTTTATAAAGCAATAGATACATTATTCTTTCCCTTCTATACCTTTTCACTTATTACTCTCAGCATAAATGGAGAAGAAAATAACATCAAGGAGGTCTGTACCACCTCTATTTTCTTTCTAGTTGTCTTTACAAAATATTTCCATATTCATTTAATAGCAAATATTTCTGCTTCTCAAGCCATGCAGAGGCAGTTATGAAATTTCCTATTGATTATATATTTCTCAAGTCTATATTTTCTTGTTTACTATGCTATGACCTCAGTCAGATCTGAGGCAGGTGGACAGCTCTACTGTGGTCTATCATATAAAGGTCTAGCCAAAATAGTTTTTTATTTTCAATATTGGATTCCAAGATTCTAGCATGTCATTTTATCTTACAGGACCTTAAATCCACCTAAATCAACATGACCTGCTATGTAAAATAAAAAAATAATTAACTTTTGGATAAAACGTATATGTATATGCTGCGAAGTTATTCCACTGCACCATTATTTTTGAAACCTGTAAACTGCTATCTCCCATTTTTTTTATAGAATCACAGACTCCTAGAATGACTTAGGTTGGAAGGCTCCTTAAAGATCATCTAGCTCCAAATGCTCCTGCCATGAGCAAGGAACCTTCCACTAGACCAGGTTGCTCAGAGCTGCATCCATCCTTTTGAATACCTCCAGGGATGGGGAGTCCACAAACTCTCTGGGCACTTTGTTCCAGTGCCTGACCACCCTCACCAAAGAATATCTTAATATCTAATCTAAATCTACCCTCCTTCAGTTTAAGGCCATTCCCGCTTGTCCTATCACTACATGCCCTCATGAGAAGTGCCTGCCCAGCCTTCTTGTAAGCCTGCTTCAAACACTGAAAGGAATCATACATTATAGGCAATGAAACCATACTAGAAACTTTATTTTAAGTTAGTAATTTTTTAGCATTATAGTTGTATGAATAGACTATTTACATTGTCATATTCTCAGGAAAAAAAAAACCAAAAACAAACAAAACATTATCAGACAGAAAACTGCTAGAAATTAAGCCCAACTTTGCACTCATGCATTGAACTTTGTAAATATACAAGAAAACCAATTTTGTTTACCTTTGTACTCCAGGTGAAATCCAGTAAAACTAACAGATCCATCACTCCGAAAAGCCAGATGCATGGTGTTTGAACTGCTCTCTATCCTCTCTGGCAGTTTGCTATCTTGAAAGCTCCCAATCAGTGGGCTATTACTGTCTGGCCCATCATAGATATAAAGAAAATCATAATTTGGTTCTATACTGAAGCTAGAGAACAAAAAAAAGAGAAATGTCAGATGGAATATGCATTGCCTAACGTTTTCACTCTTATTTGCTTAAGTTTGAAATTTAATATCACTATTTTAATAAAAGGAAAAAACCCCTCCATTGTCAGAAAATAATGGTTTGTAGGAGTGTTTTATTAGCAAACAGAGAAATATTGCATATTTTGGTTCGCACCTTAGAAACAATAATTTTCTGCTAGCCAGAAAAAAAAGGAAAGCTTTTTAACTAGACAAAAAAATTAATAGCATATTTCTAAAGGTTTAGAAAAATAAATGGCCAAAATGTATTGGAACCCTTGGCAGATATGCTTTATGATATAATGCACTCAGCTTCTAGCCATACTAAACACTCTCAGACAGCCAGAGGATAATATTCACATATCTCAGAGAGCAAGAAGCATTTTGCTTATGATCAGTTTAAATAAAAAGATGAAGTATTGAAACCTTACATTTTCTTCTGAACTACATTATAGTTTGTTATCTTAGTTAAATTCAAACTTAATTTTAGTTAAGGGCAGAGAGTTAACCAATTTCACGTGTAAGATTGTCCCCATAAAAAAGAAAATTTTCTAAAAAGGTAGTTATTAAAAGAATGAAAATCCAGACTATTATGTCTCTATGTGATAGTAGCCCCTGACTGAAATAAATGTTGCCATTGAAGATCTGATAGAGCTCTTTTTTTAACTTTTAGATTATTTCAAAAATATTTCCTTATAAAAGAAATGCAAAAGTAAAAAGTCAACAGCTTTGATTATTAAAGTGCTATAGTTCATCTTGAGTTTCCAGGATTAGCTGGAGTAAGTTCCTCTCAAAAGACTATTTAACAGTAATTAGTGGGGTATTCAGTGTTTCTCACTCTAGATCAGTCTGCATGCCATAAAAGAGGCAACTCTTAGTAAAGATGCAATCTACTTTGACCAAGACTAAGCTTCTGAGTTTCTATCAAAGATTCAGAGCAGCTGACCATATCTTGAGACTTTTTTAAACTTGGCAGTATTTGGGATCTATAAACTGTTCTTAGTATCTGGAGTCACACTGCAAAATATTTCTTTTTTATTCTAAGATGGAGGATCTCATATCTAAATGTAGAATATAAAAAGGAGAATATTCTTAAATATATTGAGCTCACGATATTAAACCAAATGAACAAAAGAAGTGCTAGCACACAATAGAAAGTTTCCTTACCAACTTCCAGCATTCTAAAATCACCAACAAAATAATTATGCTGTTAATTATGTAAATGTAATTACGTTATTAATTTCCTTAGGATGAATTCATGAAAACACATACTATGTTACTGAGCACCAAGAACAGACAACTCTATGACCTACCTCTCTAGAGAAGTCATCACATTAGCACTGGTCAGAACAATATAGACACTCTTATAGAACAACTCAGCATAAGAACTTAAATTTGATAGGATACCACAAGTACCATTTTTACCTTTTCTGTGACATATTTCCTAGTTTGGATGCATAATTTTCATGTGTAACAGATATATTAATTTACTTCATGTGTTACATAAAGTGCAGATAGAAAAAGTTCCTTTGTGACTTCTATTAAGCTCAATCCAGTCTTGTATTCTGATAAAAGAAAAGTCTAGAACAGTTCCATTTAATAGCTAGAACATCAGGAAGTATCTTGAGTATCATGAAATTATATGGACTAATAAAACTAAATTTAAAGACTACTTCTGAAATTTTCCCTAAATAGCAGGTATCACATACAGATTAATCAATAATTTTCATCAATAAAGACCATCCTGGTTTGCAGATATTTCAGTTACTCCATGCTGCCTTCTCAGGAATTGAATCTTAGTTAAACTGAGCACCATCTATCTCAACATTAGCCAGTTTAAACAGAATGCTTTTGAGGAAACAGCAAGAAGTTTCCAAGCTCCACCTGTATTTGTATTGATGACTCTGACACATTTATTGTAACTTTTAACAAAGATAATGATTAATAATCTATTTGATAATCTTAAGTATATATATATTACTCTACAGAGATCTTAAAAATAATAAAGTAACAATATTAAATCCAAAAATAAAGTTATAAACATAACTTTAAAAACTATAAGTAGCATCTTACCTAATAAATGCTAATGATATAACATAATCACTATTAACATTGATAGTCCAGTCACAATCTCTGCTGTGGGGATAAGGATGAGGAAAGTTTGGTGAAAGTATAAAACCTGATGAGCCAGTCAGGTTTCCTCCACAGGGAGCTGTGAATAAAAATAGATTGAACTTGAGGAAAGAAGGTAAGAGACAAAGAAGCAAGTAGCAGCAATCTGTTCACTGACATTTAGTGTCCTCCAAAAGTTAAACAAATGAGGTATTTACAAAGCTTTAATAGAAACAAACAAAAAATATATTCACATTTTGCCTTAGACAAATACTAATATTACTGTATGAAACACTCGGGTTTGAAATCTGTGTCATTTCAAGGTTTTTTTGAATATGCTGTGAACTTGAAAAATGCTCTGGCTACACACTTAAAAAGACTTGACTCTTTCTACTTCTTGTTAAAGGTATTCTAAAAGAACATCCTTAGACTATGAAACATGATACTTACATTGATAATGCAATTATCTGCCTTTTCACCAGATTAACAGTTATTAGTAGTTCATATCAAGATTGATGTAATATAAATTAAATTAAAATATTCAGCTAATTGCAGTTTTCAAACTCAGAGATAAATAAAATAACTTCAAGCATAATCGGAAGAAAACAATCACATTTTTCTATGGTTTTGAGGTTCCCAAATGTTGTGAGGTTTCAGTCCAGGAAAATAAATAATAAAAAGAAAGAAGGCGTAATGAAAATTTGTTCTTCAGCATTCCTTATCTGAGACTTCATGCAGCAACAAGAGAATAATCATGTTTTCTAAAGATCTTTTTTGAAATAATGTCTCATAATGTTGTTTAAAAGATTCTAGATAAGACTTATAAAGACTTATCATTTTGGAAATTTTAATTCTACTAAGTGATCATCTGGGCCTAGGAAAAGAATTGATTACTCAGGTCTTCTGTAACAGAGATTCTGTGAGCTCTAAGGTTTTTTGTATCTCTTATAGAATCATATAAATCATTGAGTCCAACCATAAACCTAACATTGCCAAGTCCACCACAAAACCATGTCCTTAAGTGCCACATCTGCACCTATTTTAAATACCTCCAGGGATGGGGATTAAGTCACTTCCCTGGTCAGCCTGTTCCAAAGTTTGGTAACCCTACTGGTGAAGAAATCTGTCCTTCTATCCCATCTAAACCTCCCATGGTGCAACTCAAGAACATTTTCTCTCATCCTGTAATCTGTTATTTATGTGAGGAAATGAACGCTCTTTACTCTTGTTCCAGACTAAATTCTGCCAATGTCTGCATTCACGATACTTTCCTGAGGTCTTGATTTAGTTTAGTTCCCTGTTAGTTCATTGATAGAATATTTTCATATTAGTAACTTCTTTCTTATATGCTTATTCTTTCTTTACACACATCAGCATTTACCTTTTCTGTTTACAGTGTTTCCATTTAATTCTTCCCAAGGTCTCTTGATAATCAAAAGGGAATAAATGGAAAGTACACTAATCTAGACAAATAGCCACAATATATTTTATTTCAAGGTATGCCATTAACAGCACTAAAAATAATAATAAAAAACATAATCTTCAACTTTGCAAAATAGCTCCCAGATAGAATTTTTTCAGATAGAATGGTTTTTGATTATTTTAATTTTCAGTTCATAAGACAGTAAGTTGAGAATGTTAATATCATCTAATAAAAAATGTTATTAGATGATGTTTCCTTTTTCAGTTTACTATCTTCTCTAAACTTAGTCATAGACTCTCTGTGTGTTTTAATTAAATTCTTAAGAGTTTTAGAATTCATAATTTTTTTAATTCAATGTGTAGAAAGTTATTATTGCCATAACCTTATTATTAACTGAGGACAGACCAGCTCTAAAAATAAAGTTTAAAGAACACCTTTTACAGTATTAGACATGAGGCAAGACTGAACAAATATAACAGCCCATCTAGAAAGAAAGGCAAATGTCAAAACACTGTGAAAAATATATTTTTTTGTGTGTTACACAGTAAAAACTAGATGTAGGTTATGTGAGCCTGTCTTTATAAAGCTCTGCGTAGACATAGGGGTAAGCAAGCACTGAGCTTTATTCTCTGTGCTGATCTCAGCATTCATTTTTTCTATATAAGGAAGTATAAGTTGGGGTGTTTTTTATTTAATATCTAATTAATTTCTCTAGGAGGCAAAAAAAAAATTATTCCACAGATTTCTGGATTTTATTTATTAATTTAGTTATTTCTTAAGAAAAGAAACAGAATGTATAGTTTCATTTACTTTTTCTTTCCTTTTTTATTTTTTTAAAGACATATTAAATAAAGAACCATAGTATGGTTTCAGATTGAATGGAACTTCAAATATTATCTAGCTCAACCCCTCTGTGATGATTGGGGACATCTTCATCTCAATCAGGTTTCTCAGATCCCTGTCCAATCCAACATAAAATGTTTCCAGGAAGGGATAAACACACCTCTCTGGCCAACCTGCTTCAGTGCTTCACCATCCTAACTGTAAAAAAATCTCTTCCATATATCTAGTCTGAAGATAAATTTAAATAATCATAAAGAATTTTGAAAAAACTTTGGAATTTTACTTCACATTAATTTCATATAGATCATTTTGAGGAAAGCACCACAGGAATTAAGTGTTTACAATAAAACCTTTTCTATAGTTATTAATACAAAAAGCAAGACCTTGCCCGAAACAAAACAGTAGAAAGAAGCAAAATCAAGACACAAGAAAAAAAAAAATCTACCTACAAATTTCTGGAGAAAGCCTGAAACCTCTGGGAGACAGTCTATTCCCCTAAATGTATAGTTAACCTAAACCCTAAAATGTATCTTTGCATACCAGAATTTTAATGTCTTACCTGAGAAAAGTAAGGAAATACAATCACTTAAGATTCTGGTATCTAAGCGAGATTGGATCCAGAAAATCTTTGGAATGGAAAACATGTAGCTTTTTTGTGCAGCACAGACATAAGCCAAAGAACTGTCTTTTGGCAGAAACATGCTCTCAAATTTATAGTTTCTCAGAATACATTTAGTATAGAAGAATTTCTAATTACTATCTTTCACTCAAATACATGAATCATTATTTAATTCTTTGTTATTTTCCCATTGCTACTACCTTTGAAGTGAAGATATTCTTAAAATTTTGCAAGGCAAGACTAAGGAAATTAAAAAAAAAAAAAAAAAAGACACTCTCACAGGTAAGAACAATTAAAAAGTACATTTACCTGTTTTGAGCATTAATAATTAGGAGGTTTGAAAAGACATTTTGGTGTTTAAAGAGCTAATAAAATAGATCTTGAGCATGGTACAATTTAGGAATTATTCCTAATTATTGCTCTTATTCTTGCATCTAACTTTTGTTTGTTTTTTTCTAAAACTGAGAAACAATGATGATGTTGAAGTTATGTGTAAGGTAAGTATTGCGCAGTGTGTATTTACAGGGATGGAAGCAACACTAATGAATATATTGCAAATTATGGAAAAAAAAATCAATGAACTTTAGGGTGTATTGAGCTATAACACACAATTTTGAAATCACAGCTCCAAGGTAAGGTATGCACACTCTAGTCTATTAGCAGTTCATATTGCCCAAGAATGTATCATTATAGGAAATCAATAGAGGATAACTTCATGCTTGATATTTGGACAAATAAATCATCATAATAAACATTCTTGCTACTCTCTGTACCATAGGTGTTTTGCATGAAGTGTGGAACTTACCAGTATTAGATAAATGGTTACATGCAGCTAAAAAACAAGTGAATGCATATTTAATATATGCTACGGACAGAATGTCAGTGAGCACCTACACCTACATTTAATCTATTTTGTAATATCATCAACTCACTACTGATAGTGGTAAAAACAGCTATTATTGCTTTATAGTAGGTAATTATTTTTCAGTTGAGACATGTATTTTAAAAATAGCAATATCAAATAAGGCCAGCATGATGGAAGAATATTTTAATTTGGGGCCCAGAGCTCTAGAATTCCTTTTATTTTTTTCACTTAGATATCTACAGATGTTCAGTTACCATTACTATGAAATGCTTATTTTCACATAATAAGAATTATATGAGATGATCAATAAAATATTTCTTTTCTGTAGTCTTCCAGAAAATAGTCTAGACAGTTCTTGTCTTCAAGCCCATAAACTCACACTACACAGGAAGGCATAGTAAGAAGAGTAAGAACAGAGAAAATAATACTTTAACATATTAAGTAAAAAGGAACACCAAGTCAGCACTGTCACATCTGCAGATATCAGGGTAGATGGTGTGCATGCAGAGGATATGCAAATAGAATGCAGATTTTATTTATAACAGCTAAGGTCAAGTTTATCAAAGGAAAGAGAGTGTTTGAAAGCTGTGTGGTGCTCCTTGCAGTTGTAATCTCTGGCAAGTTCCTCCCCACAATGTTTGTCCAAGAATAGACTACCAAGGATAACAGTCATTGGCACTGATGTGTTTGCTTTCTCTGTCCCAGAGCATCAAATTATAAATGAGATGGCCCTGAGAGGGAGAGGATGAGAACTGTCATACAGAGGAAAGGTTTTGGTTATGACCATCAGAGGTTGATGTAAAATAATTTGTAAGATGTGCAGTACATGTATTTTCTTTAAACAAGTTCCTAGAACAATCATTCCATAAAGATTTCTATTTTTAGGAAAACATTATTTTATTTTTTTTTTCTGCATACCTATACAGACTGGTGGGTTTGGCTGCCAGAAGTACCGGTTTTCTACCTGAATGCAGGTTATTCTCTCATCTCCTTGAAGTTCATAGCCAGGGTCACACTGAAAAATGACAGTGTCTCCGGGTTCTCTTCCATCACCATTTCTGGTTCCATTCATGGGAACACCAGGATCACGACAGGCAGTGGCTACAGAACCTAGCAGGAAAGTGAAAAAAAAATATAAATTTTGAAAAAATCCCCAGCTTTTCAATCAATTTTTTTTCCCATTTTTTTTTCCATTTTCCTAATCAGGAAGCTGTGCAAATTAAAAATTTTCTTATTCACTTAAAAAACATAGAGAAATCATCTTACAGTCTGCTGTTTTTATACTATTAATTTTTGCTACCTCCTTTAGTTATTATAAGTACCTAATTTTTTTTTTTCGTTTTCTTTTTAATTCTTTGAAGCACTGCAGTATATAAAAAAGAAAGGAGGAGATTTCCTATTACCCTGGACATTTAGCACTTTTACCTTAGAGCAATTTTTAATATTAATAAAATTAAAAGTAGACTAAGGTCTTCATATTTTCCAATTAAGGTACGCTTGCACACATCTTCAATCCTCCACAATTCTATAATTCATAAATCTATGGGGTAACATTTAGTTGTGACCTTGGAAGTGAATTTCACTGATCACTCATATCTCTACCCTTGCACATGACCTGTCTACAACACTAGACTTTTGTAGCCATAATAAAGAATTTACTACAAAATATGTACATAGATTTAGTCTGAGAGAATGTATAGCTATGTATAATACATAAGTATGGACTATTATTAATATAAAACACATTCATAATGACTACAAAAAAGTATTAAAAATTTAAAGATATTTTCCTCATGATCAAAGTAAGAAATATATTATGCACAAAAACATGTAAGCTTAAGCAAAAAGGAAGTACATCAACATTTATTTAAGTAAATATTATTTCTTACTAACATTATAGAACTGAAACATGTTATATGTATTACAAAAAATACCAAATGTCAGACTTGCCTGTGGAACTAGTCCCACTGAGCTCAGCGATCTGTGCAACATAAACACAAAGTGGCAGTACTGAGATTTAATTCAGATGTTCTTTTTCTGGGAAGGTAATACCAGCAGACAGCAATCTATTCATCCAAAATGTGTGTGGGTTTTGTATTTACAACGGTTTTGAAATGCAAATTTTGGTTTAAACAGTTTATTTCTCTAAAAAAACCCAAAAAACCCCAAACAAAGTCTCCAAGCACCTTCCTTTTCAAGACATGCTTAATAAAAAATAAAATTGGCTCTATACAGTTATTGGGATTTTTATGGTGTTGTTTTTACACACAGGAAGTACTGACTATAGGGAAAAAAAGTCATCACAAATAAAACCTCACAAAAAATCAAGTATGAACAGAAGTAAGGGGAAAAGTTTCCTTCTTAGTCCTCAAGGCTTAAATACATATTTCTTTTAAATGTTTCATAATAAATGAATAATTATTTTCTTCGTATTTTCATGCAATTTTTTAAAAATTCTGATTTAAACACTACCATGGCTCCTGTTTAGGTCTTTAAATATGCTACTGGGTTTAAATTTAGAAAAAATATTACTAAAATATGAAATTACTAAATTCACTGCACTGTACTAGCAGGTCTTGCAAATATTGCATACAAGACAATGATATATGAGCTAGATTACACCTGAATAAAATTTCATCAAATATGAAAAAGTTCAAAGGGTTCTTAATGCAGGTCAGAACTAAAAGAAAAAATCCTTAAGGCAAACTTAGACTGAAGCAAGTAGCAAACCCAGTCACATGTTAACATTCATCCGTCCCTGCTGAGAACACAAGATGTATCTTTGGATTGGTGCTGGCCAGTCAGAGCAGCCCATATTGGAGAGAAACTGTTCTGCCCACTTTAATATTATCTGCCTTGATTTTTGCCATAAACAAGAAAAACAGTTCTCTACTTTATCTAAAACATGCAATTCCAGAAGAATGGGGGCTGATTCTTACTCAGAATTTGTTATCAATTTTGAAGGGCCAAAAAGAGAAAGATGCTGTTATGAAAATTGTTATTGTCTGTACATCATATTGCTCTTACTAGATTGCATCATTCTACAAAAAAATTGGACATGGCTGAAAAAGACATTAAGGGGCCACACAGGAATTTTTGATACAATCTGTTTGAGATTTTTTAATCAGTTAGTAACATTTATGCAAATTAATTTTATAATATGAGACTAGTGTGCCAAACTTATAACCTTACCCTTATTTGCCCTGCATAGCTGTAATCTTGTGTGCTTGCACGCTTGCTCAACCCACCTCCTGGACTTTGGGCTTTGCAGCCAAATTGATGAAGCATGGAATGGATAAGTGGAGTATGAAATGGGTGGAAAACAGGTTGGTGTGCCAGGTTCAAAGAGTGTCCATGATCCAAAACCTAGGCAGGATCTGATTAGCAGCAGTGTCCCTCTGGGGTGGTTGTTGACTTCAGTATTCATTAAAGATGGGGACAATGACACAAAGTTAGCTTTTGGCAAGTTTACAGACACTGGATGATCAGTTGATACGCTCTAGTGCAGGGACACTATTTAGGGAGGTCTCAGGAGGCTGGAGAAAAAGCCTGAGAGAAACTTTATGAGGTTCTAAAAAGGAAATTCATCCAGTCAAATGAATCCCAAGAAACAATTTACCAGACAGCAGCTTTACAGAAAAGGAATAAAGAAGACGAAAGGAAGCATGTGAGCAGCAAAAGCACAAACATAGCAATCAGAGGATGCAACAAGCAAAACTCCAGCTGCATGAAAGAAAACACTTTTTCACTTCAAGAGTGGTCAAACATTTCTTTTTTTTTCCTTTTTTTTTTTTCACAGAAGGATTCCTATCTGTTTGACTGTTTTGTGACCAGGCAATTGGACTAGAGGTCTCCAGGGGTACTTTCCAACTTAAACTATTCCATGAATTTTTTAAACTTTGCAAATTCACACTAAATACACAAAGATCGAATTTTAGAATAAAACCACTGCTTTAAGACTGGTTTTTGCATTATAGAGAGCTTCTCTGATACCACTATGTTGTCATCAGGATTTTAGACTTTTAAGAAGAAGATTTCTAGAAGCCTAGTTCTCATTTTTTATCAGAGTTTGTTCAGCATTTTGCAAGGCTGTATTAAAAGTGAGAAACCTAACTGAAGGATTTATGAACCAGGTGAGCTTCTCAGCAGGCTGATAAAAAATACATTAATTTATTCTGAATGAATAGGATGTAAGAAAGGGAAAGAATGAAGCATGCCATTAAAAGTACTGAATATATTTTGCTTTTTCATAAATAAATAATTATTTATTAGGTTAGATTTGCCTAAAATCTGTGGGAAATTTTGCTTCTATCTTCTCTGTAAAGTGCAGTAAAGGAAGAGTGGAAAAACCCTGCATGATACTTCTACTACATGGTATGTGATTTATTTATTCATGTAGTTGCATGACATTATCCTCAGTATCATCATCAGGATAATAAAACAGTGATGAGTTCTTAGTGAAAGCACACTGTGGAGCTACAGAGGTACTAACTTGGAGCACTTAGTACAATTTTTCATATAGCCTTTGGAGATGTGGTAGTGTAAAAATAGATAATAGCCTAAGATAAGTATGCATACTGGACAATTCAAATTCAATACAAGGTTTTGAAACATCTTTTGCTCCAAATTTTTAATTCATATCTATATAGCAATCTGCATGTTTTCTTGCAGATGTTGAAAGTAAGAATTCCAATATTTTGTGTTTTCACCTCCATTTCAACATATACACATACCTCCACAGAGCATTTCAACAACCAGAACTGACAGATTTAGATACCAAATTTCAGCTGTATTTTTTTAAACTTTTGATGGGATTTTTAAATGGTGGTAAAGGCCTATGTATATAAATTATGGTAGAATTTCATATATTTATGCATATTTATTTATTTGTTTTTCTTGAATGTCACCATACATTATGGTGGAAATAAGTGAGAATTACAGATTTCCTAAAATGACTGTTTCCTTAATCTTATTTTTTTTTCCTATCTAATTTATTTTAAAGAGAATAAACCAGGAGAAGGTATCCAGAGTTCCACAACTAAAGTAGACATAAATAAATTATTCCTTCATGATATTTCCAAAAACCACATATCTTACTTTGTAAGCACATGTCTAAATTCAACTTGCTTAATTAGGAGAGGAATTAACTTAACTTAATCTTGGCTATGCAAAAGTTAGGTGTCTTATTAATAAGCTTGTTCCCCAGATTCCCTCTGCAATCAGTATCACATCACACGGGGGAAACTTTTACTTAAGCTTGGCATTTAACATTCTCATGCAGTGGAACAGAAGGAAACATATGGGTTTTTTTCCATTAAGACGGAAATGCTGTATTGTTAATTTATATTAAATCTGTAATCTCTAATTTAAGAATAAACCTGTTAGTAAGTTCTATTTTTACTTGCAAGTTGTCATATATTTACCTCAAAAAGGAGGAGGAATTTTTTTTTTTATAAATAAATTTGTCAGAATAAGAATCCTCAAACACATACGTATCCTTTTTTTTGAGGGAAAAATTAAAAAATAGTTATGTAAGAAGAAGAAGAAATGAGAAAACTTGAGAAAAAATATCTCACTAATGTATGCAATTATAGAATTAATGCATCTCTGGAGACTTAACATATATTACCCATATATTCAAACTGATTTTTTTTAATCACAGCTTTCTGTCATGTCTGCTGTAGTCATAAGTCTCGCTTGTGGGTCCTTCTGTTATTTCTGTTATTAAGGGTTTTTTCATGTGCCTGATTCTAGGCCATCATAACTACTGGGTTGTTTTTTTTTAATATTTCTTTTCATTACCTACCTTCAGCCTATTTTTTTCCTCCTTTTTAGGTGTCAATACTGTTTATGAACTCTATATTCCAGTACAAGAAGTGGGTTTTTTTTTTTCCTGTTGTATATTCAGGCACCTCAATCACTGCCTTCATCATTCCCTATGAAAACTTGTGGTGTAAGCAAAAATTCTGGGAATTGCAAAGTTCCTGATGTCTTCAACAGTTTACCTGCAATGCAATCTTGAAAGCTGTCTGCATAATAAACAGAGCAGGCTATCACAATTACCCATAAGTTCATGTATAAGTCCTAAAGTCCTTTGTGACATATTAGAGTTGATAAAGTAAGAAAATACCTCCTGTTTTATTCTGCAACAATAATTGGAAACTTAGAGTTTGGCAAATATTGTCTTGAATAACTAGCAAACTGTGATTTGTGAATGTAATCCATTAAATTCCTATAAAAAACATTTTTAATGGGAGATAGGCAAACCTCAGATGTGTCTATTACCTGATATATGCAGCATAACAGGTGCAAGAGTGACTTTGTGTGTAGCACAAACTTGTGAGTGATCATCTGAGAGCTTTTTTCCCTAATGAAGATAGAGAAATGCAGAAATGCAGAACCTTATTTTATTTTTTTTCTTGGCGCTGCTAGTTTAGAGTAATCACACTGCAATCAGTCAAACCATTTGGGCTAGATAAAGAATTAAGAGACAATTCTTGATCAAAAATTTCAGGATGGGGATGAATGCAGCTCATGCTCAAACTGCTCAGTAGGTGAGAGATTAGTGAACATATTAGATACACAGAGCTTGTGTGTCTCTCTACACGGTGAGAGTGATAGAAAGTGTTTCAACATAGTGATGTGCTAACACAGAAATAACAGAAGTGAGACTTAATATCTCAGATAGCCATATAACCATATTCTCTAATTTAGACTTTGAATATGAGATCACCAATCCTCCAGAAAACCAGTGACACTGCACAGGCAGAAGTATTTACTCTGGAAAGTTTTTTAATCACAGTTCCTGCAAGGTGACTTGAATGAAGTGGGGCACAATCTTGTTTGGAATCTTGGCTGCCAAGCCATGCAAAAAATTCACTTCCCTTCCTCCCACAACTTGTTTGAATTTTTCCTAAGAGCATTCATATAAACAGATTCATATGTTTTGAGCAGTGGAGATGAGGGAGCATCTTAAATCATCTCTTTATGAGCTGTACAATACTATGCAAATGCTCCTACAGAGCCACAGAAACCATTAAACCAGCACTCAATCCTACACAGAAAAGATATAAACACGGATCTATCTCCAAGTGTCCTTTATGTGGAGTATAAAAAATTCTTGATACATCTGTTTGATAATAAGGCATAAAAGTATATTTAATCCACAAAGGAGATAATTAAATATTCTAAATTGATTATTTCTGCTTCAAAAGTGATAAGTTATTTCCAGGGTCAAAAGGTTTCGGATAGTTCAGAAGCCCAGGCAATTTAATGGGTGACTGAAGTGTTCTAAAAGGACAGCTCTATTTTCATGCAGGAAAGATACCTTGACATAGCATTAAAAGTGGGACAAGGTTGTAATACACTCCATTCATTCTGGAAACAATATAATAAATGTCTTGAGATTTCTTGGTGTTAACAGTGATTTCTAAATTTGATATTCTAATGCATGTTGAGTCAAATATAATTAAAGAGTCTGAATCCCAAATCTGGAGAATTAAGAA
This sequence comes from Cinnycerthia olivascens, assembly GCA_035048155.1. Classification (NCBI taxonomy): domain Eukaryota; kingdom Metazoa; phylum Chordata; class Aves; order Passeriformes; family Certhiidae; genus Cinnycerthia; species Cinnycerthia olivascens. The sequence goes on from JAWWMU010000106.1 coordinate 135,241,149, forward strand.
AAAAAGTAGTATTTTTTCTTTTCTTTTTTTTTTCCCCATTATTTTCTCCTCTTTCTTTTTCTTTCCCCAGAGCCCACAATCATGTCAGCCTTCCAAATTTCAAGTTCTTCACAACAAAAATCATGTCAAAAATATTATTATAAACTTATTTAAACCAACATATTCTTCCAAACTCCTATCACTTTAAATAAAGGCTTTCTAGTATTGCTGGTCTTTCAAACTCACATCAGCCTGAACCAAACCTGACTGCACCTTCAAAATTCAAGCTGTCTCAGAATCCACATAATACCTTTACCCATATGGACACTGCAGTCTCCCTGAATCTCTAATGCTGTTTGAGAACCAGGTAAGCCTGGTATTTGCTATCTCAAATCCAACCTTCTATATAACTTTTCCTGAAAAAGAAAGAATAAATTATCTACAGTGTTTTCATTGTCTTCTACCAACAGAAGCACTGCTAGTAGCATTTCTTTAATCTATTTTTAACTTTCCTTTCTGCTGCAGATCTAACAGAGATTTAGAAAGCATAGTCATTGTAATTCTTAAGTAAATTCTAACCACGGACTCCATTTGTTGATTTTGCATGACTTCATGGATTTTATCTAAGTTTGGCAGTTAATGTTTGAAGATTAAAATGGGAAAATATTAGGAATAAATCACAGAATCAGAATTTCATTTGGGACAACACATCCTTTCAATGAAGTTTAACATCTTGCACAAACAGGGTTTTCTAGGTTGTATAGGCAGGTCTCTGTGGTAAGGAAACTTCCCCATCCAACCATCCTGGACCAACTCTGGCAGTCACACTTGCCCAACCAAAGTTTGGGCCAAGGCTCCTTCAGCTGCACACCCCACACTCACACAGTCAGAACAAGTTTCCTCACCAGCTTGATCCTCAGACATAACTGAACTTGTTTTAAAAATCTTGTTTACACTGTAACCTGGCATAATCTCTTTTTTTTTTTTTGGGGGGGGGGGGGGTTGGGGGATGAATGGGGGAAGAGGGCAACAGTGTACATCAAGCTTTTTCTTTAGTCTTTATCTGATTTTAATATCTGATAGGTTAGGATTATAGATGGGTTGTCAGAAAGGATAAGCTATGGATTTTACTACTAGATACATTGTAGTTCTTAGGGAGATAACCAACACAGGTTTAATGAGATAACACAATTTTACTTTTTCTTATTATTTTTGTCAAGTCATACAAGTTGTTAAAACCATCCAAAGCACTACACTTCTCTTACCATGTCTTATTGGAAACCTTAAGAGATGCTTCATTTCCAGTTAATAAGAAATAATATTTTTTCCATTATTATGAACATTTCACTTTTGGAACAGGTATTATTTTTTAAGGGTTTGCTCAGAGCTTTGGCACTGAGCATGAAACTCAAGCCCAAATAAATAAATTGACATATGGTTTCAGATAATTTCTGAAACTGTTGAAAATGGATACTGTGAGAATATTTAATTATGCTAGCATTTCAGCTGGGAAGAAGTGTTTTGAAAATCTTAATTTCATTTAGATTGCATATTTAGGGCTTGGGGTTTTTGGGAGCCTTTTGGCTCTTTTTAAAGCTTTAATACTAGATCCATCTCTATGTCAGACTGCATATTCCTTATGTAAACAGGTGATAACAGTGAGACAGAAATAACTTCTCAGAAAGAAGAAATTATGAGAACCTTGGACTACACACAAGGGCTGCTCATGCAGTGAAAATTCGTACCAGTAAAAAATCTTACCAATTCAGGTCTTAATAGTGTTTCTATTAAAGAGATTATTAAGATGATTTTAGGTAAAATATATTTGTTTCATTTATTTTTCTGCAGAATAGTGTGCAACCTGCTTTGTTGAAACTGTTAAGAATATGGTTGTATGACAGAGAACAAAACTTTTTGTTTACCTTGTCCTTTAACTGAAAAGAGAGGGAGATTGTTCCTATCTTAATTTTTTTTATTTTGTCTTTTAATTTCACAAATTTTATATAGCACTATAGCTTCATTGTTTCAAAACACCAAGAATGTTTCGATAGTTATTAAAGATAGGGCCAAATCTTTAATCTGTCTGAATTTTTTACCTTTTTTCAACTTTTCCATTAATTGTTTTTATTTGTTTGCTTAGGTTGGGTTGGGTTGGGGGGGAAGGGTGTACTATAATTGATAAGTTTGACATTGATACAGAATTGGCCTCATTATTTGGTAATATTCTGTCCATACACTTGAATGTCCTTACCCTGATCTTTGCTAAGGCAATGATTTGATTTTCTTTTTCTGTTGAACAAAGTATTATACTATAGTCACATGAAAAAAATTAACGACCACTGTCAAAAATAGCTTCTATTTTCTTTCGCATTATACAGATTAAATCTTACCAAAACAATAACAGAATATAAATAAGAATAAAGATTTTATATTTATATTTTTAGCAAGATTTTAAAATTCATCTGTGTAAATGAATTGTACCTCAGACTGCATGTCAGAATATGTCCAGCCTGTAATTGAAGACACCAGCCCACAAATAATTTTTTCCACATTCATACACACAGAACTGAAATATGAGCATTAATCAGTCAAGAGTCTTTTCTATATCAGTCAATTATGAGATCAGACATTACTGGAATGCTGTTAAGAAAAAATAAAATTTCCTCGACAAAAACATAGCAGCAAAAATCTCTCTTTTATATTACTGTGTTACAAAATTACTATCCCTGGCCAGGAATGGGATAAGAGGGAAAGTAAGAATAGACAATGAGCTGACAAACTTGAAGTCAACTCCATTGTAGCATGGTGCTTGTGCTACATTGATGGTTGGACTTGATGATCTTAGAAGTCTATTCAGAAATTAATTATTTTATTATATATATATATATATATGCCCTTCTCTTAAAATATTAATTCTCTCTAGATAAATTTCTGTGATGTTCAGTCAATTATAAGTTTGCAATGAAACCTCCAAAACACCTTCCTTTCCTATGATATGGATTGTATATAATAGAATATGCACTTCTCTTACACTCATTGACTGAAAATCAGAGATGTTCAACTGAGAGGAAGACAAGATCTTTGAGAAACAGAAGATAAGTTTCAAAATAGTTGTTCCTCCTGTACATTTGTGAACTCTACTGTAATCTGAATGAAAAAAAAAAGGTGACAGCTCTGAAGATGTACCTGTACTTGCAGGAAAGATCCCATCACATGTGTGCAGGTGCATGTATCTATGAAGGATGGCACATGAATTATAAACAAATGAAACTAATGATACTGAAAATGAGGAACAGAAGATCGGTCTCCAAAGTAGCATTAACATAAAACCAGAATTTCTCAGTGACAACAGAGAGCAGAATAATTTTGGCAACTAATTTATCTGTCATTGGAAAATGGCTTCCCCAGTCATGTGGTTGAATGTCAATTCCACACTTTTCTTCTGCCATCTATATCAAATACTTAGCAAGATACCATTTTCGAGAATTCTGCAAAATACTCATTATACTATTCTCCTATGTACAGAATTTATTGTAAGAAGATGAACTTCATGAAAATTTAAAGATGTGCAATGTCACCTGTATGTGTTTTCATAAAAATAAATCACATGAACCTCAAATGATGAATTCATCAGTCCCACAGTATTTTTCTTGATGTTCTATATAAGACTGCAAATAAGGACTGCTGAATAAACAATCTAGTATATGAACACAGAGATTAATTTTCATGGTGAAATCTTCACAAGAAAGGTGGTTTGGGTTATGTTTCTTTGAACATACAAGACAAAACATGGTTAGTCTTGGTCCTGTGCAGTTTTGTCCACTTATTGATGGCAAAAGAAATACAAAGGAAGGAAAGCTTAATTGAGATTATACTCCTTATTAAGTCAATGGAGTCACATAATTTTGGTCCCAAAGGAGCATAAAGAGTCAAACTATATTATTAAGCATAGATTATTTGATCATCAGGCAACCTCATATCCTCATTCTGTGATTTGATACTTTGAATAAAATCATACAATTGTGTTCATGGATATAGACCAAATTGGAATGCTTTTCTGTTGGTGTCATACCTAAATATTAGAAATGTACTTGGTACATAAAATAGCATAACCTGTATATTTTGGACAAATTTTTACTGACTAATACAAAACAGAAAATAAAATACATGCTATTAATTAAATTTTCAAAATATCGTAGCTGAAATAATTTCAGGGATTTGTATTATTACATAAATATTTTGCTCTATTTTGATCAATAGTTGACTTGAAAGAATTCAATGAAAGAGATTGGATTAACCAAAGAAAAAAAAATATAAGGAAGTTAGAGAACCTTTTCTGAAATAGAAAAGTAATTTTATATATAATATTAAGAACCACACAAATATCTTTTTGCACTTCCAAATTTACCTTGATGCAGTGGACTTCTTTTGCAAGTAAAGTAACCCACTGGAACTGAAAATTTCATCCAAGAAACTTAAAGCAGAGTGTTCAATTTTATTAATCTTTAGCAGAAAACATAGCATCAGATTTTTCAGATTCAAAGAATAGATTTCTCACATATAAACTTTAAATATGAAATTAAAATATTAACCTGAGACATATGACTGGAAATTTGGAACGATATCAGCTTGATCTCTCTGAAATGCCAGGTCACAAGTCAGACAAAGTCAACTTTACACGTGCAAATTTAGGACAGGTGAGAAGACTTTCTATTCATACAAATCAAAAGGGTTTGAACAAACTATACTGCATGGGGTTTAGAATCAGGAATTTCAATCTTAAATATAAATAAAATAAGTTACTTTTATGGTGACATGGCAGAGATGAGTATTTGTCTATCTATAATGTTAAAATTCCTTATAATGTCACAAATTCCTTTTGATACTTTCTTTCAGCTTTCATTTATTAATACTATAAATCCAGGCCACCCTAGCTACAAGTCATTACCAAAGCATTGTACATGGAAGCATTAACTCATCACTTACCTGAATAAAATGCACGTGCCCTCTATGCTACTGAACTGAGAGATGACAGCTACTAAGCTGTCAGTTACAAACTTGTGACAGAGATGACATTTTTGTCATGCAAAGACATAAATGGTCATTCCTTTTGCTTATGTCTGCTTCTTAAAAGAAAGGTAACAGCAGACAGAAGGAAACAAATCTATTAAATGGTTTCTTTCTTTTAAGCCTCCTGATGCTAAAAACAAAGCAAATCCACCCCTATCCCCAAAATCCAACAAAAAAACTCCCAAATCCAAACAAGAAAACATACACCAAAACCACCCCCTGCGAACCTAAAACAAAACCACTGAGCTGAATTTACAAGTGTGGATATCCACAGATATTTCTGATAGGTAGTCCTCCTGAAATCTCTAAATCCAAAGGATTCCGCTTAAAGTTGAAAGAAATCAGCAAACCAGAGTGCAAAAATATTTTATACTAAAAGCTTTTTCTGCCATTTAATAGACACAAGGAAGAATAAATTCTATGTTATTGACATCAGAAAACTGAAAGAATGATGTTTGGAAGTGATCTCCATACCAGCAGCGGTAAGAAACAGCATTCTGAGAAAGAAACCAGTAAAATTCCCCATATGTATTTACAAATCACCTTCAGGGTAAATATGTCTAAAGTAGAGATCTTTGTTTCTGGAAATCTGAAGAAAATTTAAAAAACAATAATACAGGATGGTGTTCAGCATCAAAAGAATCTTCCTAAATGTGACTGTGGCTAATAAATCGGTCTTTGAACAAAAGAAATTCCACCAAAAAACAACAACAACAAGACAACAAAAATAAAAAAAAATTGAACACAAAACATTTAGAAGACACTGTGGGTATAAATCATAAATATAGAAAGCTGACTCGCAAGCATTTAATCATCATAGTAATCAATGTAAGCAGTGTGATGCCTTATAATTCTAGACTGGAAATTCATATTGTCAGACTTAAGCCATGCAAGCAGGTATCTGCCTCAAGTGTTTCAGGCTTTTTTTATAGTGTATAGAGGCAAGTAACTCCAAAGGGCTATTCACCCAGTCTTAAAATAAGGAGGAACAGCTGCAGTTTGACAGTAAATCCAAGCATTTTAAGGCATATCCTGTTATATAAGAAATTGCTGTCACATGATATAAAATACTGCTAGAGCATCTATATACAAAAACCTCCCATTACTCAAAAAATATTTACAGTTGAGTTCTGCACTGGCTGCTTTATAATGTTCAGAAAATGCTCTATCCTGTGTGATGTCTAATTAGTCAGAAATGTGACTGCACTCTGAGATCTGAGCAGAATGCATTCTGTAATACTGAGTGATTCAGTATCACAGTAATTCAGTAGTGCAGTTATTAGTAGTGAATAATGGCCTACGAAAGATGAATACAGATCCCTCCTTCCTGCATAAAAGTTAAATGGCACCTGAAATGTTAAAGTTAGCAGAGAGAAAACTTCCCTGTAACACCAGATTCAAAGGCCATTGTAATCTGTGGAAAGAATCTGATTAACTTCAATGGGATATGATCTGATTTTACACACTTCAGACATATTAAAGTCATTAAAAATATTATTTTAAACACACACACAGTTACTATCAGCAATTTTTTTACATTTTGGTGTTCTTACTCAACTAGTTTGAGTTCTCTGTCTTTTTTTCACAGCTACTACTTTCATCTTGTTGACATGAAGTGATGTCAACTGGTGAAAATGTTTCATTGTGCCTAATGCTTTGGTCCGACCCTGAGAAATACAGCTCATATCTCTAGGAAATACATGATTGTTCCCTTTTTCTCTCTTTTACTTTTCCTTAAGGTTTAGTTTCCTATTTTGTGCAGAATTTACTGTTAAAAAAAATAATTACTGCTGATATAATTGGTGTTTTTCAGTATGTACTGGGCTCTTTATGCTTTGTCTCTGACAATTGAGAGAAAATATGCTGTAACAGGTATTTCCTGTTTGCATATTGCTTCTGGTCTGTTGTCAACTTCTCACACTTCGTTAAGGATAGACCTCTGTCATCTGTTCTATAGCTACACTATTCACATGCTATTTAGACATATTCCAAAATCCTCGTATTTTTATCATACTGTTTCATCACCAGAGGTTCTTGTTTTTCTTTTACACATATATAAAAAAGTTTTTTAAACATTCTGCTTTATTATACATCTTTTGCTACTTTGATTTTCAGGATTTGTAAGTTCTGTTTATGTATCTGTCATGTATCATGTTATTTCATTGTAGTCTCAAAGAAGACTGCAGAAACACAAAAGTTATGTTTAAATTAAGAGATACTGTCGTGGCCATTTGCAGTGGTCTAACACAAAAATGAAAGACATAAAGCCAGATAAAATACAAAAGACATATTAGACCAAAATTCTGCTTTGCCCAAGGATAACATGTGAAGTCATTTATATCTTTCTTTAAATTAGGTGTATAAAAGAAGCTGTACTTTCACTAGCCCTAGATAATCATTGGAAAGTAGTGAAGAACAATCAGGCTGAGTTCCCTTATTTCATCTGAAATTCATCACTTTTACTTCTTCCTCTTAGAGTAATGTACAATTGTGTTAAGTTAAAAAAATTGCCCTTGTCACCCATAAAAAAATCTCTAGTATTTCTTAGCTCAGCATAAAATAAATAATTTCTTTCCCTTCTACTCTGGTTTTGTGAGACCCCAGCTGGAGTATTACATCCAACTCTGTGGTCCCCAGCAAAGGGAAGACATCAGCCTGTTGGAGCGAGTCCAGAGGAGGCCACCAATTATGATTAGAGGGATAAGACACATCCCCTGTGAGGAAGGGCTGACAGAACTGGAATTTTTCTGTCTGGAAAAGAGGAGGTTGCCGGGATACAAAGTTTTGGACTTGCAGTATATGAAGGAAGCCTACAAGAAACATGGAGAGAGACTTTTGAAAAGTGCATGGAGTGGCAGGACATGGGTCAAACTCAAACAAAGTAGGTTTACATTACATTTTAGGAAGAAATTTCTTACTATGAGCGTGGTGAGGCCCTGGAACAGGCTGCCCAGAGCAGCTGTGGGTGACCCATAACTGGCAGCATTCAAGGCCATGCTGGATGGAGCTCTGAGCAGCCTGTTCTTGGGAAAGGCACGAGGGTTGTAGGGCTGGACCTAGATGGTCTTTAAAGTTCCTTCCAACCCAGG
>JAWWMU010000106.1:135249386-135279880 GCA_035048155.1 Cinnycerthia olivascens
TGAAGCAAAGAGAGGCCAAGAAAACCGTGCTCACTTTCCTGACCTGGCAACTGTTTGACAAAGCGAAAAGCGAAATAACTAACTAAATAAGAGAAACAAAAATACTTAATAAGTAGCAAAAACACACAAAGGCAGCTAGCTATACCTTGAGAACTACAACTATACACAGAACCTGACTTCCGCGATCCCTGACCCTTGACTTTTTACCCATTGACGTGTACCCGACCAACCGGCCTAGCCATGTTCCAAGCTCTGAGCAGCCTGTTCTTGGGAAAGGCACGAGGGTTGGAGGGCTGGACCTAGATGGTCTTTAAAGTTCCTTCCAACCCAGGTCATCCAATGATTCTGTGATTATTTTCTTACAGAAACAGATTATGAATGTTTAAACAATCAAAATAGTTCTACTATTTCAGACACAAAAAACCTTTCAGGTTTTTTTTTTCTCCACAGAAAAGGTATGCTAACAAAAAGAAACAAAATAGACTAACTGACACAATGGGCAAGAAAAATCTCATTGTGAAACCCTTTCCCTTCATATCCTCTAAATTTTACAAAATTAATAACAACTTCCATGCCTTTTAAAGGATTGTTTTGAAAAGCCCTAGATAGAAAGAATTCTAATATTACCTCCTGTAATACATAATAATAATTAAATAACATTTTTCCTTCTACTTTTTATATAACATTTCAGCTTCTTTAAGTTTTTCCCCCACCCTTCCCCTCTTAATTTGGTGAAGGATGCTACCTCACCTGCCTTTTGTATCTCCAGATAAAAATTGTTTATCTGCTTATATTGGATGGCTTATAGAGGAGTCAAATATAAATTATACCACGTTATCAGTGGTGAAAATTTTCACTCACTAAATGATAGATGCAACCCATGTTAACCCATGTTTGGAAATATATTTTTTTATTTAAAGGATAAGAAAATAATAGAGAAGAAAATAAACCACTCAAAATCTTAAAAGGGTTTGAAAAAAAAGGATCTATTGTCATTGAATAACATTCCTCTTGAGGTAAAAGGGCTGATAATCCAGTTAAATACTCTTACCCAATTTCACGAAAAGGCAAGAGGAAAGTAAAAGCAGATACCTCCCTTGTGTGAGCTTTCAGTTTGTTAATTACAGTGTAGCAAGAGTATGAAGACACCATCTGTTTCACTCAGACAACATTACGTACTCTAAGAAAGTAGAAGAATACTTGAAACAAAAATGCAAATAATTGTGCTTCTCTTTTCTCTATCTCCTCAAATATTTTTCTTTTTTGGTTAGTGAAATAATATATATATCCATAGAGCAATAGCATTATTCAGGTTGTGTAGCTATTTGAAAATTACTTTTAAAATCTTAATTTAAGGAAAAAAAAAAATAAATCTCTGCTATTCTACTGACAATATACACCCAAACATATCATTTGAGAAGGATTACTCTGATTTTGAGAATCTGGACTAAAGAGAAACAGAAATGCTAAGGCAGTAAAACTTTATGGATTCTTTAAAGCGGCATTAGAACTCAACAGACTGCAGAAGCATGGAGAAACAAATAAGAAGCCTCTCAGAAAAATTTCTAAACCCTCTTTTCATGTAAATCACTGCAAGTGCATCAGTAGCTATTTTATAACTTTACTTCCATGTGCTATCCATTTTCTCTTGTAATTCCATTCTTATTCTGCACCCATTTTTCCACTCAGCTTAAATTACTTTCTAAATAAGTTCAGTGCATAATGGCCTCCCTGTCTTGCTTTAACATTAAATATGAGCACATAAGAATGGAAACACATATGTGAGAATCTCACAGAGGGTAAGGTCATAAAATGGGAAAAATACCTTGGAGCCAAGGGATTAAAACTGCTATTCATGGCTTCAAAATTAAGCTGATGGAGCAGAAACACTCTTTCACTACAAATAAAATATCTTTCACTTTGCACTCCCATCTACATAATTCATTCCTCCTTCAAATTATTGTATACACATACATGTATTTTTCATACACATAGAAAGAATGAGAGTAGAGGAAAACAAGGGCTAATACAGAAAACAAGCACAGGAAGCACAATGAGGTAAAAAGTGTTAACATTAAGTCTCTGTGTCAATCCGTGTTAGAAATGTTGCTACTGCTACACAAAATTATATTAGACTAAATCTTGCTAATATTGAAAAAAAAATATATATAAATTTCACTGACCAGAGGAAAAAGGTCAAAATGGACCTGGCTCAATGATTTCTTCTGTTTCAGCAATAAAATGTCTAAAAGGATTTAATAACAGTTAGGCAACTGTTTAGATTTGTCATCCTGCTGCCTGTAATAAGATGATATAGCACTAAAAGGCAAAAGGGAGAAGGACATTGCTGTTCCTGTGGAGCTCTTTTCTGTTTCATCCCATACTATTGCAACAGAAATGAAAACTCCCCAGAGATGTCTCTGAAAGCAGAAACTCTTGCTGATTGGAAAGGGATGAAGATTTTAACATGCCTGCATTACCTCCTTTGTGAAAAACACCAATCATAATTATAAGCATTCTGGCACTGCCCCAGCTGCCCTTGAAAACCAAAATTAGCAAAGAACATGATATTTTATTGGTTTTGTTTACTTGTTTCTTTAAGATAAAAATATAGCTTTACAACAAATCTTTGAGTCTGCCAATTCTTTCCCTTAAAACATCAGAAATGTTGTCACTGATTTTAAGTGTTTCCAGCAAGACAATTATTTTTGAGTGAGCTGTCTTATAAAATAAATTAAAAATTAAATTAATCAACTTACTTGAAAACTGTATGGCGAATCCAGATTTACTGATATAAAAATCTGTGTCAAACTGGATAGTTACTATGTTGAGTGTACTGTGAATGCCTTCAGGAATAAGGGAGCCACTAATTTCTTTGAGCAGCATCTCATTCTCAGGTGGACCATCCCAAACTCGAAGAATATCATGGGATGCTTCAGTATCAAAAGCAAGAAATTGGAGGCTGAAAGAACACCATGATTTTATTGTCAGCTTTAATATTACTCAACAACATAACTTTAACAACAAAACTAAGTAAACAGAAAAAAGCAAAATTTAACTTAAAAGCATAAGTTTTTATATTTCATTTATCTTTGAATGTATGAAAGCTCAATACTAAAATGAATTTGAAAGAAAAAAAATAGAATATTTGAATTTGTCCACCATAAAGTAATATACTACTTTAGCCATTCAAATAATCTACACAATCTTTACAGAAAAGTCTCAGTTTTTCTAAGACAGTATTATATATCACATTCCCATCAAAACAAATTAACTAAATAGAACTATGAAAATGCAGGTTGTATTGCTTTGTTGTCTTTCTGGGTCTTTTTAGTGTAGTCTTTCACTAAGGAGTTCTGCTGCCTCCTGCATTTCACAAAATTACAACAAATTTTAAAGCTCAGTCTTCTTTGGATAATGCTTATTGAAAAATCAAGTTTCAAATCAAACCTAAAATGCCAAAACAAATTATCTGCATCTTAATTTTTAAGCCCAAAATCCTTTTTATCCCCTCCACTCTAGAGGTAAGATTTGGCTATTACATTAAAAAAAAATTGTTAAAATCATAAGAATCATTTTCAGTACCTGACAATATTTCCTGGATCGACTTCAATCACCCACATGCAACGCAGGTTGTTGTCATAGGGAAACGGATAGCCAGGAGACAAGATTCTTCCTGATGACTCTCCTTTAAACCGTCCTCCACATTCAGCTAATAAAAAACAACATCATGGAATGATCTTACAGCTCAGCATCTGAGCAATCAATTTATACATCTATTTTTTCGTTGAACAGGTAGCACAATTAAATTGACTGTCTGCCATAATATTGTAAAACAGCATATAAGGACTGTATTTCATCCCTTGCTTCACATACTCAATCCCAATTTCCTCTAAATGAAGATGAAAAAGAAAACTACTATAATATTTAAGTCTTGTCTTCTTTCCACTCTCCTATGGGAATAATTGAGCCTGTGGATAGCTGCAAAACTGATGAAGTTATAGTAATGTTGGAAACAGGAGTGACAAAAATACAAAATAACTTCATATCTCTTAATGCCTTAATAATTTATTTTATTTAATCTATTTCATATAAATATATGAGATTTTTCTAGTTTATTGATATTTATATATAATTAAAAATACTAGCTTTATAATGCCTTTCTGATTAAACTTATTATGTTGATTATTTTATGACATTAACTATATTTGTATGTATTAGGATTTTCAATATGCACAAATGTTTAAGAATTACTATCTGTTTTTAACCTAAAAAGGCAATATCACTTAGATAGGCTTAGATGAGATATATGCAGAGAGAATTATAAATGCCTGTGTAAATATATCTGTACACATATCAGCTCATATCAGGTCATACACATCAGATTTTACATAGATCTAACAATCCTTACAAATATTTTATTTCCTGCATTCAAAAAAATAAGTTATGAAATAGAAAAAATAGAAGAGTATAATACCAATGCATGATGGTAGAGGATAGTCCCATGCCCTTCTTTCCCCAGTCATACACTTTAGAAGGCTACTTCCATGGAGGGTGTAACCTGGATTGCATCCATAAATTATAGTACTTCCAGCAAAATGACCTTGGTCACTAATTTTATAGCCAAACTGTGGCACACCAGGGTCCTCACAATGTGACAGCTCAAAACCTGTGTGAGGAATAAAATGTATTTACAGCATGAAACAGATAAATACATTAAAGAAATTCAGATTTTCTGATTTTCAGTGGAAATCAATCATTTTCAAATTACATATAATGACAGCTCTATGATTTCTTCTGTTTTTAAGCAGTCTAGGTAGAATAACTGCCTATACAATTTTCTTAGAGCATGACTAAGCTGTGTCATAAATTCAATTTTCCTAAGAGTTCAATTAAAGACAAAAAAATCCACTATTATTATCAATAAGTTTTAAAATTTATGACAAATTATAAACTGGCAGCTAAAGGGACTTATTTGTGAATGGACATTTAAAGGCTCATAAACAAAATTTAACAGTAGATTTCTCATTATTTTGCATAGTAATAACAGCAGCACAATAGCACCTGTGGCACCAAAGGAAAACTGCTATTTTCATCAATCCTTACCCTAACTTTTTGTTCAGCAGTTCTTTAATTTAAGAACTACATGCAGGATAATGATGATATAGAGAATTCAAGCCAAACAACTTGGACATTTTTGAGATTTGAGAGACATGAAGCACGAAGAAAGCAAAACAATGCATTACATGGAAAGAGAGAGGTATACTAACTTATGGGAAAACATAAACTGCAATTTAGGAGAAAAATTATCTGTTCCAAATCAAGTTTTCTATTATTAACTTAGAAGCAATTTAAAATCTCACTTTTTTCAAGAACAAATAATTTTACTAATATAATGTGGCTTAGAATGTGTGTAAAAAAAAGAGCCTTTGTATCAGATTGCTATTCCTATACACAGGTAATATGGGAGGAAATGAAGGGGTTTTCATGCCTACTCTGTTCAACAAATCATTCACACAGTATCTGTCCATCTGGTCAACAGTTGGTAGCCTTTCTCAATCTTTCCCTAGATGCTGCATTACTACTCTTGATTGAAAAAAAAAATGTTCTTTGTTTTATTTTGCAGGCAAAATACTAGTAAATGCATTGTAAATGTTGGATAAGGCTGCTCATGTAAAGGGAAAAATAAAGTATATCAAGTGCTGTATCTTTTTGCTTCCTCCTTCAGCTCATCCCATGTGTGACTGAACATGTCTCAGCCTCCACAACCACTGGGCTGAACTTTCTCATTCCTAAACTATTGTTTCTTAGTACAGTTTGTGTTGCAGAAGCTCTGAAAGACATTAAAGTGACTCCCAGATGAAGAAAAAATTTTGATAATGCTGGTCTGGACACTTATTGACAAGTTAGAATTTCCCTTCTTCTAAGAAAACTTCTGACCACACTATTAAAAGAAGTTCAAATCTGTCTTGATCCCTGATATGTCCTCATTTCTGGACAGCCTCCTTACAGACACAGAACCAAAATCAAGTTTTTAACTGATCACCTTCCTTTTGAGGGTGAACACGTAATTCCATTGCCTAACCATGGGAACTGGCAGCATTTTTGCTGCCCTAACCCTGTGTGACCAGAGCAGGCAGAGGGTGTGGTGCCTCAGCCAGGGTAGGAGGGGCAGTTTGTGTGGGACAGCACACAGGGACAAACATCTCTTTGGAGGGTGAAGCTTCCACTGGCCCAGTGGACTTGAGCTCCTCCTAACTCAGCAAAGAGGTGCTGGTTTCTGATCATCTGCATGACCCAAGGGTGCTCATCCCACCTGACCCTCAAGGCAGAACGGGGGGCACTCCTCTGAGCAAAGGCTGCAGCTCTGACTGGGAGGTCTGCACCACCTCTCCTGGAGCATGGATCCACCCAGATCCATAAGCTTAGACCCAGCTCTTCCTTGTATCCAATTTCAATGTGTCTTCTTTCAGTTTAAGACCAGCACCCCTTGCCCTATTATCACATGTCCTTGTAAAGAGTCCCTCTCTGTTTTTCTTGTAGGTTCTCTTTAGGCACTGGAAGGTCCTATAAAGCCTGATGACTGTTTTTTTCAGGCTGAACAGCTCCAAATCTCTCAACCTTTCTTCATAGGAGAGGTGCTCCAGGCCTCTGATCACCTCTGTGACCTTCCTCTGGACTTAATTTATTCTTCCAATTCTATCAATATCAACAAAAGAAGATTCATCACTGTTCAGGCTAAGAATTCTTCAGGCTAGGAAAGTGCACTTTAATACAAATGTCTCAAAAGACTGGAAATGTTATTGATAAGTTTCAAGTGCTGGGCTTGGTTGTACCTATATGAATAGGAAAAATTAAATTCCTTGACTCTAACATAGTAACACAGCACTAAAAGTCCTATCTTTAATCATAGGGTACAGTCCTATTCTATCACATACTATTACAGAATATAATTATGAATCTTTCATCTGAAAAATAATTACATACTCTTTTATTATCTTGAAATATTTTCCTTTCATACTGCAGGAATTATGGTAGTTTTTATTAGAATGAGTTTTAAAAACATTATGTTGAGCTTTCAAATGAACAATTTTTGAACAGGTGAAAAATGAATGATTTGAGCAAAAGGCCAAAAAAAAAAGATGTTGATACCTGCATTGCAGAATTACCTTATAACACTATCCTGCTTGATACAAATTAGTTCTACATAATAATTCAGTGATGGTGAAAAAAATATACACTAAAAAATTATATGCACTACATGTCAGTAGCCATGTGCTACAATTTTCAGAAACTGACACTTGGTAAAGTAGATGTATATAGCTTCTTCCATATACCCTCTAAGCCAAAGGTCAGAAACATCTTTTCCTCTCCTCATCTTCATAGTTTAAGTCCATTTATAGGTTTTTGTTAGGAACCTTTCTTTATCATTTTGGTTCCAAATTGGATTATTTTAAACAATAATCCAAGCTCAGAAACAAAACAAAGTTACTATCAGAGATGAGTCTTAAGCTGGAGAATTTCCTTTATTTATGACTTCATGAAGCAATGCTTTTTAATTGCATTTTTTAAACTACTCACATACTTCAATATTTTTATGTGCTAAAACAATTAACTAAAACTTACCCTGTTTTTCCTTATGCTCCCCAAAACTGAAAAATACCCCTCTAGAAAAACGACAATGACTTATGTACCAGATTAAATGTCAAAGCCAGGTTTCAGTATGCTACGTGTTTTGAGGTTTTTGAGGTACAGTAATGAAAGTATATTATTTTGATGAGTAATTTGCTGTTAATTTCTTCCATAATTGCCATTTAGCTGCATTTTCAACTTAGGAGCAAAGAATTTTCATTCCTTTAAAAGTATTAATCTATTCCTACTGTTTTCTCAAATACTTACTGGTATACACAAGCTGAAAACCTTCATCAGTGCCCTCCATGTCCGAGTTAAATTCCAACCATAAATGATTTGAAGTGCTGCTTAGTGTCAGGCCTCTCAATGCTGCCCCAGTATATGCTCCCAGCAGGTGAGCAGTGTTGTCTTTGCCATCATAGATCTGTAAAAAATGTGAGTTTTACAGTTACGAAAAAGAAAAGAGGCTATCTTTTACTTACAAAACAATTGTGTACATCTTCATTAAGAGGAAGGACAGCTCTGTCAAGGGAGATCTATTGCCAGTCAATCTGAAGTAGTGTTTAGATATGCTCTTTGTCTCTCTTGACTAAAGCTGACTAAAGGTGTGGTGAATTTTCAAGTGCAGTTTAAAACATGTCAGTTCCCTTTTTATATAACAACAGAAGAGGCAGAGGTGCCAGATCAGCTCAGGTTTTTTAGATCTCTATGTTTTCTCTTTCACTGTCAGTATTGTAATGCTGATCACAACCTATCAGCAAATGTTTATAATGTGTATCTGCCTCAAGTCTGAGGTGGCACAATAGAAAATCTCACATATCCCCAACTTTGGCCTCTTAAAGAAACCCATGGTGGCTTTTTATCCTGTGCAGACAGGTTAAAATACAACTGTGAAGTAAAAGGAGACGAGGAAATAAATTTAACAAGCTGCTTCTGTGAGTTGAAAGAGTATTGTAATCTATATGTAAATCATAGTCTGACATTTTTATTATTTATTTTTCTTCAACTGTTGTTCTTTTCCATCTATCAGAATACTAAATATGTAGAAAAACTCTCTAATAATTCTCAGGAAATTTTCCTATAAATCTGGTTGCTTTAAAACATCACTGGCTGTTGTATTCCTATAATTCCTAAAAAAACTTCCTATAATTTAACTATAATTGCTCACCCAAACAATATTTCCTGTAAGATTTATTTAGTGACTTCTATAATAACTAGAACTGTGATTGATGTGGTTTATGAAAAATTTCACTTGTAAATCAGTAAATTGACCTGTGAATAATTTTCAAATTGCAATAAAAGGGAATTGTAAAGCCTTATTAAAATATACTGAATTGTCTGCAGTTCTAAATTCTATTAATTACTAATGTAATTCAAGTTTGCATTTTTAGACAGGAATCTTCATCAGAAAGAAATCAAAACAAATACACCAGCAATAGTAGTAAGGCAGCAAAATAAATGTGAAGCATTATGATGTCTATTCCCTATCTGTAAAAATGAGTTACACACTAAACTCCTTTTTTCCAGAAATCTTCATGTGTCTAGTAATAACAAAGACCTTACATTAATGATATGCTGAAATAAAACAAATAAGTGATTTCTAACTATCTGTAATGAGTAAATAATTGTACAGGAGTTTAAGATGCACAGCAAGATGACTTGATATAATTCCTTGGTTTTTACTGACACAAGCAAATAAATCCCAAGCAAACTTAAATTTAAAAGCCAATGTCCTCATATGGACTAAAAGTAAGAAATCAGAGAAGAAGAAAAAAGGGCAATAAAAGCACATTAACTAAAAAAAAATTTCAATATATATAAAGCAGTATTAAAATATGCGTCTTATCTTTTTTATAAACTCCTTTAAACTATACTGAAATCAGTAATCAAGCCAGAAAAAGAAAAAAAAACAAAAAACTAACTAACCTCAAATCAAGAGAACCAAACCAAACCAAAACCAAACAAAAAAACCCCACCCAACCCAGAAAATTAATTCTGTAATGCACTTAGTTTTGTTTTAGCAACTGAAAGGAAAATACTCATTTCAGGAGGAATGATATCCAGCAAAGATATTTACATCATGATAGACTTAAACAAAACCCAGCTTGAATCCACTTATAAACAATAATAACCTAGGATTCAGGATTTATTTTATTTTTAAAAACTATGTAAGAGTAAACCATTCCCTGCTATCTGTGTATCACTAATACCTAACCAAAGGAAGCTGATATAAGTTGTACTATTTTCAATGTCTCACTAAAACTTTGAATAAGCCGTGTCATGATACCAATTTTCTTCATGTTAGTATTTCCCCACACACATTTATTGCCAATTTTGTTAGATGTCCTACCATATTAAATCTTTCACATTAGTCCACTGACATCTCTCATTAGTTAATATTCATTCTATTTCATGGGCTAACTAGCTGTCACATTGTATAATATTTTAAAATCTATATAATTTCTATGAAGGAACAGAATTTAAAGTATCTAACACTTCTGAAACGGATTCATTTGAGTAGGAGAACTGCATTTGGCTAAGGCAGGATTGTGATTCATCTGAACACTAAATTGAATTTTTTTTTCGTTGGTTGCTGTCTTTCAGACATTCAAAGTGTCCCACTTCTTAAGACACTGGGGTCTCCCTTAGGACAATAAATGAATGCATATTTTATAGTGCAACTCTCAATTTAGGTCATATTTTTGTTTCTCTGCTGCATTTGAAGTAATAGGGAAAAAAAGGAAATTTATAGAATCATTTAAATGGTACAATTTAGCTTGCCAATAAAGTGGTAGCCGACCCTTTTGAGATTTGCAGAACCAATGTTTTCTTTCTAACCTTGTTAAACAACGTTGGAGCTAAATATTTTGAATGAGTTAGTAATTCAGCTTCATATTTTTTTTGGAAGGCAATATTATATGTGAATTAGGGTAGCACGATTAGCTTATTTTTAATATATGAATATACTTTCTTATAGGCCTTGCCAGCACATCTAGATTTAAGTCACTTGGGTGCTAAAGATAAGTCCAAGAATAATCATTATCAAAATATTAATCAGTTGGATATATTTTTCTTGAATTCATCCTGTAACATTAATTCAAAGATAATTGATTCATGGCTGGATAGTGGCTGGATATGACAGTAACAAACTATTCAGCAAAATGAGGTCCATCTAAAGATACCATTAGGTATTTAATGGCCCAATCTTTTAAATTATTAATTCATAAAGAAAAACAAAGGCACAGAAAATTGTTTTAATGTTCTTCATACCACAGTAATATGTTGAAATGTTATAGGGAAGGATGCTAATAGTGAACGCTCTACCTATATATTTGAACTAATAGATGTTAAATTCAATTTTTGAAGGAAATATTGTTTGCATTTACAATTAGAGGGCAAATAAAACTTGCTAGTCTCTTAAGTGGCTTCATTATCAACAACTTTTAAATGGAAATTAGTGCCCTTTTTTCTGCTAATTTATGTAACTATATAAAATTTAAGCAAGGGTGTATCATAAGTGAATGTATAAAATTTGTGCATTTTAATCAAGCTATTTTTGAGATTTTCCATTGAAACATAAAAGGCATATGGATATGAAGATCTGTTCCTTTATAAAGAGAAGAAATAACATAAAATCAGCAGCTCAGAACTGAGGCTGTCAACGCCCTGTCAAATGTATATCACATGTGAATAGAAGCACTAATATAAAGACAGAAAAGGGTCCATATGTTTGGGGGGGTGAGGAGGGGAGTTGTCCCCTACATTTATTATCTTTTCTCAGCCTTATATTCAAGATGATATTGCTAAAATTATTAGTATTATAAACATGAAGATTCTTAAGAAACAAATTAGCAAAAAAATCCAAATATCACATCCCTTCAAAGTCTTTGCCCAAAACCCTCAAAAACTGAATCATGTGCACACATTTAAAATCTGGCCCACAGAGGAGACAATGAACAAATGCAGTAAAGCTGAATCTTCTGTATTTGGCAGGAGCACAAAGAGTGCTGAGCCAAGCACAGCCAAAGAGAACCCTGAGTGCCAGTTCTGTTTGCTGACACGCTGTTACCTGCCTGTTGCTGCAGTGCTTTAGTTAAGGCAAAAAGAATGATTGCTTTATAACGTTATTAAAATAATTCTTAAATCAATTTTTTCCACATAGGCTCAATATTACCCACCACATCAGTTCTCACGCTGCATAAAGCCAAGCACATAGCCTAATACAAAAGGGAAAAAAGATCCTTTTCACATTCGATGTTCTTCTCTCTTTTGTTTTAGGTTTACTCAGTTAAATCTGCCTGCAGAATTTTTGGAGGTGGTTTGTTTTCTTTATTTAAGCATTACCAGAGAACTAGCCTTTTATTAGTACCATGCAGAGGTACAATTTTATTTATGCTGAAATCTACTGAAAATAAAGTAAACAATCATATTAGTCACGTCCAAGTTTCAATTTTAATAAAAATGCCTTTTTCCCTGTAAATTGAAAAGTATGCTAAAATATCCTTGATACAAAAGAATATTTTCTACATTCAACAGATTTCAACACAAATATATTCACCACTATCAATGGACTATTCAGGCAAGCAGAACAATGATAACTCTGTTCTTTCTGTGTATATCTGAAGGCCTTGTTTACAGCTAGCAGAGACTAGAGAGTTTATGAGCAAAACTGGTGGATGGAGATAAAAGCAGGGAGAAAAAAAGGTAGAAATATTTTCATACTTTGGAAAAAATGCATTATTGATCTTTGCCTCCTACATATGTAGTTTACTCTAAAAATATTGAATTCTGGAAATATAGTGCACAAACACAAATATCAGTACAATTGCAAAGAAGGAAGCAAGTGTTACAGGGTTTCTGAGATTAATATTAAGTGGATTGGCATGTAGTGATTATACAGATCCTAAATTCTTCATATACCTTCATATAACTTTCATAAATATTAGAAAAAGACATGACCCTTTCAAGAGTAAGTTTTATCCCTACACAAAAAAAAGTAAAGATATTTATATATTTCTTACGGTTTCTGATAAAACCCCAAAAGAACTACACAATTAATCTAAGTAGTCAGAGCAGTTACATTGAAAGAAGAGTACTAAATGAATGCATACTAAATGAAGCAAATGAAATACAAATTATATGCTCTGAAGCCTCTGTTCTATACCAGTTCAGAACTGATAAAAGGGAACTCCTCCTTCTGTGCCCCTGGAGTAATCATCAGGGTGGTGATTTGCTGGGGTTAAATGTTCTGTTTCTCTCCAATGCTGCGTTCTCAGTCCAGCTGTTTCATTGTTTCAGTCTCAGCGCTTGTCAGATATAAACGTCATCCATGGCCAGTTAACTCACACGGCAAGCAGCAGATCTCATGGCTTCATTAAAGAACTTGTCAAAATTTCATTAGAATACTCAGTCTATTCAGACTCTGAATGGAATTTTAGCTGCATACCTCTAGAGATCTAAAAATCCTAGTTGCAAGAAAAAGTAATACAAAGTACATTACTCACTTCTTTGCCAGCATTTTCTTGTCTAGGTGCTGATGAAAAGAGATGGATTATCCAAGCAAAGCTTGTCACTAAAAACCTAAGTTTTAACCATTAAATATTATGGAGTTGTTTCATTCGTGTTTGGGGCTCTAGAAGCTGATGTTTTAAGTTTTTTGATTTTAAAATGGTGACTGCTATGCACTCCCTCGGTCACAGCTGATGGGGAACTCTGTATTCACTATATGTCACTTGGCTGTTTTGAAGACAGGATGATTTTTTTTTTTTTTAACTTCTTTCCAGTTACAAAGTTGTGATACATATTAGGTTAAAAGCATTTGTTGACTACTAATGATTCATTTAAAAACAAAATGTAATCCTAGTGTCCTATTCCTGTAGCCAAAAGGTTGTTCTCCACAATCAGCAAAACAGGTAAATTAGGCAGTATAGTCCCTTTTTTCAGAGTAGAATAGGATCATCATAGACAGGGATCAACAGACAACTGCAGAACTGATAATGGGAGAAAAGCTTTGGAATGTGTGCCTCCTAATGTGTTTCCTGAAGAATTTTTCTTTATCAAATGAAGGCATGAAAAAAGCGTGTGATAGAATTAAGACAGTTTGTGAGAATTTCATCTAAGAATGGAGGCAGGAAAGGACGTGATGGGTTCCAGAGATATTTTTTCTCACAGATGTAAAGGCTGAGTGCCTCTGTCTTGCTATGATGTCAGATAGACTGAAAAAAGTGACAATCATAATCAAGAATACCTCTTAGAGGTTTGTTTTTTTTTTGATATTTTTTAATAGGAAGGAACTTCAGCTCCTTATTATAATTCAAGGCTTAAAAAAAGCCACTCTAATTACACAACACTAGTTTCAATTAAAAAACACACCTGCAATATACGGCAAATATTTCTGCCACTTACATTTATAGCTGAGTGGTGGCCTTCCTCTATTTATAATTGATTTTGCATTACTCTTAATTTCACATTAATTGAGTAGCAGTATTAAAGCAGAATTTTCTTCTCTAAGTCTCTGAGTTAAGATTGTCAAGTTAAACATCTGAAGTTCATATGATTCAAATGGCATTTGAAAAGTCATAAATGCGTAGATATTTTCAAATATGTGCATTAAATGATTAAGAAATAAAATGAATAAATAAGTTGAATTGTTTTCTTTTTATATTCTTTTATATTTATCGAACTGTACATAACTGTAGCTCCCTTCCCACAGTGGTATGTCTTTTAAATTAAGATAATAGAGTTGAATGCTTTAAACTTAAGAAATCTTGAGAAAAATCCTTCCATATGCTTTTATTGGCTAACAGTTACTTGAACAACTGGTTTGGTTGATTCATTGGTTTGTTTGAGGGTTTTTCCCATACTACTTACATTTTAATAAATGCTAAACATCTTTCAAATAAAATCTTTAAAAATTAATAATGTAACAATTAAAGGGCATCAACTTGGTTCTCAAATAAGCAACAATTTTAATATAAAATAAACACACCTGTACATTCTGTGTATCTAGTAACCTTTGGTTTATTTTGCTTTCATTTTGGTTTAAGAAGAGCATATTTTTTTTTATTTAAAACCATTTGATTTTCTTTTCCTTTTTGATGCCTGATCTCATTTTGCATTAGTTGTTTAGGTTTGCTTATACTTTAGGTACAATTAGCCCCTTTTGGAAATGTTTGTATCTGACAACTAATGACAGAAATTCTACCCTATTGCACAGATGGTTACAGCTAGATGAGATAAACCCCAGTATGAATCATAGTTTCTTAGGAATACATATTTTCATAATCCTTTTCATTTAATAAGTACATGGAAGGATATGGTAGAAAAACTTTTAAAAATCAAACATGATTGGCATGGTACCTCTTGTTCCTTTGATTTCATGGAGGCAAATTTAATTAAATTACATATTCTGAACAATTGGACAATTATTTAATCATGGGTATCTTATTGCATTGATGTGCTATTGCACATGGTATGTGTGATAAGACACCCTGATCAACATCAGCTTAAAATGTGTAGTTGGCTAAGTAATAGAAGCATCTGGAACTAAATTTTTTTGGAGTACAGTAATAAAATCTATGAACAAACCAAAGATAGGAGGAAATCACTGTATAAAACTCTTATAGGCTCTAGTATCCTTCTTTCCTCTTTGTTGTTTCTTTTTTTCAATGCATACCTGATTAAAGTCATTTAAAATGTAAAACTTATATACAAAAGGCAGTATGTAGACTGTGTTAAATTAAAGTTATGTGTGTTATATTTTATTATGTTTAGATCACAGCTCAAGTTATGAAGATACAGTGGAAGTAAACAAACCAAGAGGTGTAATTGATGAATATTTAACACTAAAAATACAATACAAATAACCATTAAGGCAACTTTTTTTTCATGATTTCAACTTTTTTTTAGTTATCTCCTGTCAGAAAAACATGTATTAAGAAATAGATTGTGGGGGCACAGGATGGGATGCCTAATTTTTAACTTTTTTTTTTAAAATAGAACCAGTTTAGAAAGATATTTTGTAAGAGTTGCTTTATATCCCCTTACCTGGTACTGTACTATTGCAGACGGATAAACCTCAATGAGGGGAGGTACTAGAAGATCAGAAATAGCAAATAAGTTACATGATTACATACCTTAAGAACATCTCCTTGGGCTAAGTGAAATGTTCTGGCAGAAATATTGATTCCTTTCCCTGCTTGTACCTGAATGCTATAAATACATTCATGGTTGTTTTCATAGTTAAGAGGATAATTGGGGGACAATAGGATTCCTTCATTATTTGTCGTGGAGGCTCCACATTCAGCTGCAATTAAAAAGAAAAAGTTAAAGCATGTTTTAATAGAACACATAAATATTTTTAGTAATGGTGATAATGGTAATGTTAATGTTACCTAGTTCAATATTAATAATGTTGTTTAATATCTAAAATTTAGTTTTATCTGAAATCAGTTTACATGATCATAACAGTGATTGGAGGCTACAAGAATATTTCTAAATAGCAATACTTTAATAAAAGTATGTCAAAAACCATTGTGAGTTAAAATCATATTATTATCATAATCTTGTTTATAGGATCTTCCTTGAATTTTTTTGTATTTCATTTCTCCAACCGTAAAATTCATAAAGACATGCAAATTAGAGTAATTCTATAAATCTATATGAGTTTTTATTTACATATACACATATGAATAAATATATATATGTGTAGGTAAGTACATTTTCATATAGATTAATGAAAAAGAAGATTTTTTTTTCCCTCTGGTATTATTTAACCAAGCTAACCAACATAGTCAATGGTGTAAATTACAGTTGGAAAATATTATGTTATTGCTGCCAGATAAATGTAGAAAAAAACTGTTTCAATAACAAAAAAAGAAGAAAAAAATCCCAGGGGGAAAAAAGTTAATTTAATTATTTTCAAGTAATACAGTTATTATTTCAAGAAATAAACCTTATAATTCAAGACTTTGGCAATTCATTTAATCACCAAAAAAAACCTGGAAACATAAACACTTGTGGTAGTGTTTCATTAGGCATTATTAACTAACTGTCATTTCCTACCATAGACTATATACATAATTTTAATTAATTTTTAACATTTAGTTACCATGCATTTTAAATAGACATTGAGAAACTATTACAATTCTTTGCTTCCTTCTTTATTTAATCTTGATATGTGACCATTTAGTGCAAGATCAAGAGTATCTCCTCTCTTTTTAACAGATTAAATTAATTTTAATTGTAACACTAAATTTTCTGGTTTTATGTTTGCTATCAGGATTATTTCAATATTTTTATCCCTTATTTTTCCCATTCTCATGAGAATGCATATAATTAATTTTAACCTGGGAAGTTAACTGATTCATAATTTCATAGAATAAGTAATGTTCTGCAAAACTACATTGTAATTCTAATGATTTGAAAAGATGTTAAGGCAAACTATGGTGTCTATTCTAAAAGCTTTTATTTTTTATTAACATTATTATAATTTCTACCCCATACTTGTTTGAGCAACATTCAGGATATTGAAATATATATTTTGTACATGAAATTAAGACAGCAATGACAAAAAAAACCCAACTTAACAAACTACCCTTTCTATATGCAGCTAAAGCAGACATTGCACAGAAAGCCAAATCAGGCACAGATCAAAGAACAAATGCTTGATGACTGCATCTAATTTAGCAATATAGAACAAGCACCCACATAATTTGGGTGACATTATTTCCTCCTGGAACAGCTGGGTACACACAATCTAGGCAGAAGTGGAAAATCTTCTATTCCACATGATCACATCTATCCTTTTATTGCACTCTCAAATAAATGGGTATTTGCTATTTCAAAGATGCATAGGTCACTTTGAATTACAACACAAAGGAGTAAGATGATTGTAATTTCAGGATTGTGAGATCTCTCTTCCCATTCCAGAGGGATATAAAAGCCAAAAGGCACAAGGTAATTATGGTATTAAGTTGATCCAACAACTCTGGGCTATGTCAGAACTATAATTCAAAGCAATTTTTTAAAATCTGAACTCAGCAGTAAGATAACTGTTAGGACATTTTTAACTAGTGTTTTAGAATCATGCTGAGTTTTCTCTTAAGAAGAAGGATGTCATCATGTCATGATGTTTCATGTCATCATATTTATCAATGTGATTTTCTGAATTTATAGAGAGGATATTGTGCTCCAAGTTGTGGATGTCCCATCCCTGGAAGTGTCCGAAGTCAGGTTGAATAAGGCTTGAGCAACATGATCGATTAAAAAATGTTCCTGCCTATGGCAAACAGAGGTACCACGTGATCTTCAAAGGTTCCTTCCAACTCAAACCAGTCTGTGATTCTTTGTATCTTGTGTTAGCAGATAAGAAAGCTAGTTTAGTAAAAGCAGTCTAAAGAACCTCATTATAATAGAATTTCTCCCATAGCATCATCACAGTTCCATGGAGGCACACAGTCCAGTCTACAACAGTTGCTTGTTTTGTAGACTTAGCAGAATCCTGACAAAATCAAGAGTTAGTTCCTGCCTTCTCTCCATGCCTCCTGTCAGTGCAAATAATGGCTTAAAAAACCACAACAGAACAACTAACCACAAAGCATCAAACACATGCTGAGACAAAAATGGGAGTCAGGATTACAGTATGGAACAAGTACTAAATCAAACTGGGAAGGTCCACAATTAATATTGAAAGGCATTCCAAACTACAGCATGGATAGCTCTATCTGACTGTTGTGGTGAGTGTTCTCGGTGATTATTTATATACTTTTATATCAAGGTCTCGCTTTTATATTCAGTTTGTATGCTCCTAGTTTCCCCTCCCTTCATTCCAGCACCTTCTATGTCAATCTTCCCTGAACCCAATCCTGGAAACCCTAGACCCCCTGGGCGTGTCGGGATGTCACCCTATAAAACCCCCTGCGGGACGGTGCTTGGGTCTTTTTGCTCCTGATCCCTTCGGCTACAATAAACTTGGGCTGGAACTTCACGGCGAAAAGATCCCTCTCTCTCTTTTGCCCAAACCGGTCGGGCTGGCTGACGCTACGTTTTCAGAGCCCGCTGCTCTAAGGATCCCGCCCGCAGGCACCCCCGTTGGCCTGGGCTGCTCCCTGGACGTGTTGCGGCTCCTGGAAACCGGGCCAAAGCAGCTGCGACATCTGACAACCTCCACTCCTACCTCTAAGCATGAACAGGCAGTCATATTGTTTAAAATCACATGGAGCTTCATGAGACTTACAATTTCTTTCTATTCTCTGATGTTAATACTAAAGCAAAGATAAAAAGAGACTATAATAATAATTCTATTTGCATTTAAGGGTTGAGTAAAAAAGTGTCAGGAAAAAAAATATAAATGGAGTTCTTAAGTTTAAAATAAATCCAAATATTAAACACATGCAATTTTTTCAGAGCGTTTGGAAAATAATGTTAACAGGCATTACAGTGAGTGAAAGATAAAAAATAGACTTAAGAGGCAGACCAGGATAAAATAAATGGAATATGTGTAAATAGGGAAACAGAAGAGAGAAGAGGTGACAAAACAGTACTTCAGACGTAAAGGAAAAATTACAGTGGATTAGAGAGTCTGTAACCTTTGTTTAAATCATACATAGAGATGTTTTTGTTACTGTATTAATATATCATTTTACTAATATTCTTGTTCAATGGAAAATACAGTATCTCTGTTCAACAGAGATAAAAATCTGGCTGCTTCATTAATTAAGTTTTGGGGTTTTAAAAAAATTTCTACTTGTTTCAGCTGAAACCTAGAGCCTGCTTTACACACTTCCCATGTATGAAAAATAATAGGAAATATATTCCACATCCAGTTATATTGTCACTAAGATTTTATTTCAGCCTAATATAAAGCAGAAGGATGCAACAGTAAGTGAATTAATGAAGTGAATTACTATTTCCAGACTTTGGCAGAAATAATAGATTCATTTCAGTATTAGAAAGGAAAATAAACAAAAACCTCAAAGGAAAAATAATGAAAAGTAAAAACTTCTATAAGAAGATAATTATAATAAAAGACTGTTATGCTTTTGGCTATGAATGAGTGTTCATTGCACCTTTCCATAATAAAACAGATTAATTTTAACTGCTGTTTATTAGTGTATTTAAATTCTGTAAGCAAGTGAAATGTTGTGATTGTAACCAAGGAATGAAATGCATCTATTCAGGTAACTTAACAATTTGAACACAATTCTTCAATTAATCCAACATCTTAAAAATAAAAAGGAGAATACTGCAAAATTTCTCACACTTTAGCTGATTAAATACGTGCTGTAAATAATTATCAATCAAAAAACTACAATGTGCTCCTACAGATCCAAATTGAGACAGACTGAAATTGTTTTCTTCAATACAATTCTTTAGAATCAAAGATAAGAGCTACATCTAGCAGTTCTGTATTTTGAAAAGATGGTATCTCTTGGTTAGGAAACTGTGTATTGCAACAGCTTGACTGGGCAAGTAAGCAGAAGCATTCCAAACAGGATTTTATCTTAAAACAACTTTGTACTAGATTGTAAATAAAGAGTTACTTCAGAAAGTGTATCTAAATTCAGTGCTCAGCAAAAGGTTTCTTATAAAGCTGTTTGTCTTCAGACGTTCTACCTCTTCAACTGAAGGCTGGCAGAAACCAGAAAAACAGACTCTTGTCAAAACAAGGCAGTAAAACAGATGATAGCACAAAGTTTTGAAAGCATTAAGTTGTTACTAAAGCTTTCTTACTGTGAATAGCATGAGTCATAAGGTTATCACTGGTTTTCCAGGCAGTTTTTATATTCTGACAGGTTAAATACAGGGAACTCTATGCTGATGAAAAAAGTGAAAAGAACATTGTCTTCTTCAATCAGTAAGAAAAGTGAGATTTCCTTTTACTTTACATTGTTCCAAAATACAAGACTTTCATACTGACAAAAATGATTTACAGAAATTTCCTATTATGTGTCTTCAATATGGGTACATTTGTGTATTAAACTTATTTTCAATATACTTTGGCTGTTTTATGACTAAGTTATTTATCTTGTAATGACAGACTATTTCCAGATCTGAGAAGATCCTGTATTTATGACCTAAAAATAATTTTACAAAAAGATGAGATTTCAAAATCAATGGCCAAATGGCCAATGGCCAAATACAAAAGAAATTTTTCTTAGAAAGAATTACTTACATTATTAAGGTTATTTTTTATAACTGATCGAGCCAGCTGACAAGAATGGGTAGGAGTCCCATATACTTTAAATAATATACTCCTGCATTGCAATCGATCAAAGGAGGATGAAGAAATAGCATGACAGATGAGCTTCTGCATTAAAGTTAACAAACCAAATTATATTAAAAAACCCACATTCTGTATTAGAAGAATTTAAACTACCAATATACGTGGTAGTACAATGTACATCCTTTAAACTAATTTAATATTCTTTTAAAATCCCAACATCAACAGAAATATCCCCAAACATGAACAACCAAAAAAAAACTCTCCAGAAAATAACTCAGGAACTGCTGGAACTGTTGGAACTTAGTAAAAATGTCCATATGGTGTACAGGAACAGTTAAAACTTGATGCAAAATCTTAAAATACATAAGAAATATTAAAAAAATTTATAACATCATAATGCTATTATACTAACATATGGTGAGACTTCAATGACTGTATTTTGCTTTTTTTTCAGGAATCCTGTCCCTGAAGAAAATAACAGACATATAACATATTTGCACATAATAGAATAAATATTTAAGGGAATAAATTTACT
Source organism: Cinnycerthia olivascens (assembly GCA_035048155.1). NCBI lineage: Eukaryota > Metazoa > Chordata > Aves > Passeriformes > Certhiidae > Cinnycerthia > Cinnycerthia olivascens. Next base: position 135,270,779 of record JAWWMU010000106.1, read on the forward strand.
TCTGATGAATAGAAGAAAGTTTAGGATTCATTGTTCTGAGACGAATCAATGACACTTACAAGTGGATATCACAGTCCTTAAACTCAGAATTCATGCTGCTCAAACATTCCATATATTAAAAGAAATCTCAAAACTAGCAAAATGACATTTTTTTGAGCAAAATATATTAAAAGCAATCTTCATCTTAAATGTTTTGTATGCACAGAAATGGATAGAGCTATGCAGATGGAGCAAGAATAATGGCATATAGAATAAGATGTGCAGAGGGTAGCTAATGGCTCTCCTGCTAATAAGGGAACTTACTACAGATGTATCTGTGGTGGAACCTTGGTTGCATATTTATGCATATCCAGTCAATGCTGAATTTTTTTTTTCTCTCATACAATATAACCTTTCATACATTTCTGAAATGTCTGTTCTGGATGGTCTTTGAAAAGTACCTTAACTAAAGCTTGGCAAAGAAGCTAAGTCAGTGAACACCTTGGCAAAAAATCTCTACTAGCAAAAATTCATATACAATATCATCTGAAAAGTATGCAACATACTTTGAATTTAATGTTTGCCTGTAGATATTTTACGCCTTTTTTTCTGCTTTTTATAATTTCAAGAGGCATAGTTCCTTAGAAATCTGTAAGTCTAGAATTACAAACAGTTTAGGACCTACTGCAAAGAATGAACAGAAAGAATGAAAGTAGCACAGAAGAAAAAGCTTTTAAAGTCAATGTCTTTCAGTGAAGGTTTAGCAGTCTGGAAAGAAACCGTATGCTGCTAAGAAAGCCAAAGGAAAAGACTTGACACATTTGGGAAGCTATGAAGACACAAATTATTTTACACAGACATAGAAATAATTAGGGTCTATACATTCAGACATGACAGTTATAATGGAAGGTAATACAACTTGGCTATTGGACAGCCTTATAAGGAATGAAAACACAAACTGGGAGAAGGCAGGGGAGAGACGAAAAAATACATAAGAAATCCTGGCATAATAGAGACAACTTTCTACATTTCACTGAAAAGAAAAGCAATTCCAAGAAAGAAACATGCGTGCTGAATATGAACACTGCATTTTGTTATCACTTGAGTATAGCATAAAAATAAATCATGAAACTAAAGAATGGCAGTATTCTAACAGATCTTTAATCATCTTCATTCCATTATTGATTACAAGAAAAGTATAATTTTATCTATGTCACTATTTTTCCCTTTAAAATAATAATAATTGCTCATTTCTTCCTATCTGTAACATAGTTACAGGAAAAATCTTGTAAGCTATCTATGGTATTGAAAACTATAAAGAGAACTAGGCAAAGACATCTGAACTCCAAATGCATCAGAACATTTCAGAGGCACTACAACCCTATGAAAACAACTCCATATTCACAAACTTAAAACAATTTCTCTGCTCCGTATTACAAGCTGCAGACGAACCCATAGCATATTGGGGAAAATGTTGATTCCTTAAGACCACACAGAGCTTGGAGGTTTTTTTTATAAAGTCAAAAGTGGACACACATTCATAGTTACTATAAGTATTGTTTTAAGAATGTATTACTTATAGTCAAAAAAAGACTTCTTTTTCACTGTCCATGGAAAAGTTCAAAGCAAGCAATGTAAAGATTATGGACTTTTTTCTGTCATCGTTAGATACACCCATTTATTAATATCTTCTTCTGTTGGCTGTGTTGTAGTTAATTTGTAGTAGCTCATACAGAGTGTGTTTTTGATTTGTTAGCCAACACAGAGTGGATAACACACCGAAGTTTCAGCTACCATCAAAATGTGCTTGCCCTGTGACTACAGACATCTACCCCAAGAAGTGCTGCATCATATGGTGAACAGAAAAATGGAAAGTCTTTATGCTTTTTTAGAAAAATCTTATTATAAAAATTGTTTCAGCACAACATCAAACCCTACTTATTTGAGATAATACCATCATCTGAGAAATTCAGCTTTAAAAATTCAGTAAAAATATATTTGTTTGCTATTTGAACATTAGTTTTCCATTTAATAATTCCTAATTTCCAATTTTCATTTCTTAAGTCTTAAGTCAAAATGTTTTAAAAAATACTATCTTTATATATTGAATAATAACAATTAATAAATAACAAGTACTTATCCATCACCTAAATAAGAAAAGGAAAGACAGTTTCTAATTTTCTGGCAAATTATTTGGTTTAGAATTGATTATGATTGCCTACTCTGTTTCAAAACTCAACATATTTGGTCTTTGTTGTATCCAGACAGGGACGCTTGGCCTTCCACCAAACTTCTACTTCATCTGTCTTCCCAGCATTTTATTCTTGTGTTGACAATCTGAACACAAATACGATGAGCAGTGGTTACATCCCAGCTGATGTGGTGAGTGTGTGAGAGTGCACGTTATATCAGAAGCATTACATCTCATTAATCATTTTGACAAAAAATGCCAAACATGAGAAAAAGTAACAATACACAAATTTTGAGTCCCATATAAGTGGTCGACAGGAATTTCTACTTGCCTTGTTTGAATTTCATTATTATGACACATAAATTAAGCACAAGATTGACAAAGGCTGGATACTTATGGCAGGAAAATTGCTAATTAAGCCATTCCAATTGAGGTTATGTTTTATTTTCAAAAATAAAGAGAAAATATGTTGACTAGAAAAGAATTTATTCCTTATATTACAGTTTTCCTCTTTTCCCTCAACAAACAAACATAAACATTATTTTTCTGTATCATGAGAGCTATATAGTAATTTTTTTACATTTATGCTGCTGTGGAAATTTCTTTTTGCTGGTAATTTACCAATTCATTTTATATTAACACTTTCTGAAATTTATTACTGAAATTTAACCTGTCTTCTTGACTGTGCACATATTCATAATTATTATTCTTATGGTTAAAAATTCATCAACCTGAACACAAAAAGAACTTTTATTCATCCATTCCTCTGACTCAGCTTCTAAACCATCTCCTATAGGTACATATATAAATGTTGTTAATGCATAAGCTAAATTCCTAATTTCCTTATACTGAGTTAAGCACAGGAGTGGTTTGAATCTGAAATGTTGATACTGTAACTAACAACAAATAAGAGAAAACACAATCAATCCATAGTTACTATGCAATCAACATATGAAAGACATTTATGTTTTACTAACACACAATTTAGTATGAAAAAGTACTTTAATGCACACTGATACAGATGTTTTCATGTATAAACCTTTCCGTATAGTTTGTACTCTTAAATAAATTTCAGCAATAAAAATAAAAATTATGTAGACACTTAAGTAGCTATCCTATTTTCTTGAGATCTTATTGTTTTAACAGTTCTCAATAGGACTGAAAACCTAATAATTTAGGAAGAATTCAGTTCAATCAACATTCTTTAGTCATTTAAAGCTAAATTTCTAGTCAAAGCTACATACATAGGCTACCACTATGTATGTTAGGTAGGAATCATCAGAAAGTGTTTCTTCTCAATTGTCTTAACTATCATTTAAAAACCAGAATAACAGTTCTAAGGATATTCTGAGGATATGGTTCTTACATAGGATGTCCAGGTTGACTACACTCTTATAAATGGACCTAGTTTTATGAAAAAAATCTGGTCTAAGTGCTCTAACTACAATTTTATAATACAGGTATCACTTGGAAGCTTGCATTGACAAAAAAAAAAACCCAAAAAAACAAACTTTAATTACCTGGCATCTGAACTGGTAAATGCTGATTTAAATTTCTACCAAATTTTCCTAGACTATTCATCCAAATAAAAAGAGTAAGCATTGTGCCCTCAATTCGAATTGCTTTCAAGTATAGCGTCTGAAGTTCACTTATAATACTAAATATATTAAAAAAAAGTTAAAAAAAATTGACTAAGGAAGTATGGAGAATTTGAGAGTACATTAAAAAGAATTGTATTACCATGCTTTTCCATGCTTTAAACCTGCAAGTCCATGGACAATGACTACACATACAAGCAAATGAAAGCAGCTGACCACGTACCCACACACCTTGGCAGAGGTGCACTCCATACTCGTCGTCCACCACCAAGACAAATAACCTCTGAAGCTCCTTCTAAACGGTATCCAGATGAACAGGAGAATGTCAGAATATCCCCAACACCAAAATTAAATCCTATTCTGTTACCAAATTGTGGGATCCCGGGATCTTCACAAGGTTCAAGATTATACTCTGCAAACAAGAGCAAGTCAGCTTGAGTGAGAACACGATCCCTACCAGTCATATATGTAATCTTGCAGTCTAGTGATTTCTGTGTATTTCCACCTGAATATCAACACAGGCATCAGATTTTAAAACAAAACTATTGTGTGAGTGTTCAATTGATAATTAGTTTATGTTGAAAAGTAAGGCAAATTAATGCATTCACAATATTTTAAAGATGTATGAAACAACATGATTTATCATTCGTATAAGAGCCATAAATAACTCTAACAAATAAAACAAATTTTAAAAATGGCACAACAAAAACTAAATAGTTGACACTTTAGCTCATCTAGAATTTCAGTAAGTGAAATTAGACTATTTCTGTTTCTTCCCCTCACTTGATAATATGTCTTACAGTTTACTGCTATCTTATTTGTCATGTAGCACAAATGTATCCTTTACCTTTATAGAGGTACAGAGGTTTACTTGCTTTGAAATTATTGTGCTTAGGAAAAAGTTTATAAAATATAATTTTTCAGTATATATTCATCAAAATAATTTCAAGTCTTTTTTTTATACAACATACATTAAAAAACCCCCAAAATAATAACTTTTTCAGGGGCCAGATATTTCTTACCAGAGAAAGAAATATTAAATCCTTCATATGATATTGAAAAATCTGAAATAAACCGCAACTGAGCTCTGAAATTTCCATAGAGACCAGCATTGATTGGTGAAGGAAGTTCTGAGCCAGTCAGACGTGCCAATGGCTGTGTGAAGCTGCCATTCTCTGTTATTAGTAAGTAGTCATGATGATCCTCCAAGTGAAATGTGTAGAAAGTGAATTGCACTCCTATTAGAAAAAGTAGAATTGGATTTACATTTCACCCTATTAACATCCATTTAACTAAGCCAAGGTTAAAAATTATTGCATCACATTATGGATCATCATTTGGAAAATTAAGATATTCCAATTTTTCTAAAAACTAGTATCTATCCTGATTTTGGAATTAAGATATCTTTTGCAGCAGGTTTTATTTTGACACGAACTTTTGCTTTTAGCTACAAAATATGGACATTTGATTTATAGAATTTAAAGATATATGCTTCCATTTTTGTGTAATATCCAATGATGCACTGTTTATATTCAAAACTACAAACAATTAATGGCAGAATAAAAAAGGTAAACGTTATTTCTTACAATTACCAGTATACTTGAATAGCACCAGTGAAAGCAAAGATTATAAAATATATAATATTAAAATCTAATGGCACGTGCAGTAGCAACATCAATTCCTCCCCAAAAAGGGAAGATCTCTGAATAAGATGTGTCATACATTGACAGTACAATTTTTTTACCAATCATCATATATAAATCACAGATCTAGAAAGGAAGATACCTTCTAGAACACAGTAGCAATATAAAGACTTAAAGATCAAGACAGACAATTAAATCACTTCTGCATTATTAACTAAGGGTTAGATCATAGTCTTTTGGTAGTACTCACAGGAAAGCAAAGGAAAATAAATAGAAGAATCCATTAGCTCGCTTAAGTGATTACAGATTATGGGTGCCTCTAGTGTAATATCATTTTCAGTTTTTCATGTAAGTTATAAACCAATGATTCAGTTTCTTCAAATGCATTTGATGATGTAATACTTAGGATGATCCATTCATGTGGTTGCAGGTTAACATAGCAGATGAAGGTTAATGACCTTTGGGTGCTCCCATAGCCGACAGATTTTTAATAGTAAACATAATTTAATCAAAAAGCAAAGAAATACTTCACCTTCCTACAGACCCAACATTGCACCACTTGCCCTACCCTTGCCACCACCTTGCCCAAATTTCCCAAACAAGGCAATAAAATCCAAGCTAGATATACTCTGTTGACTCAACTATCTAAATATAAAAACATTGTGCCCCTTCAGGTGGTGTAGATTACCTTTTCTAGACCTCACACGCAGCTTTAGAAGCTCTAAAAAAAAATACAATTGCCTGTTACTGTTTTTGGTTCTTTTTTGTTTGTTTCTTTGTTTTTTTTGCTTGTTTGTTTTTATAACATTCCTGAGGTTGTCTGAACAGCAATAAACATTTATGTTAATGCAATTCAATCACACCTAAGAAATACAGTTTGTATGGGTATCTGGAATGCAAGGACACTTGGTTTACAAACCTAGTAAAGGACTTTTCAGTATAGAAAGCAAAGACAGAAATGAGAGAAGTAATGAATGGTGTACACATACATAAGTTTTAATGAGCAGGATTAAGTGGAGATACTGACAAAGACCAGAATTCTTATGTTTCTGTTTGATGGTAATTTAAATGTAACACTGTAATCTTAAAGTAGTTAAATCTCAGTAACTGATGGGGGAATGAATCTTGGGTCTCATGAAAATTAGAAATTTACCATGGAATACTTGAGGGAATTTGTGAGATTAAGTGAAACTGAAGTAGAAATTTTTTTTAAATGGTAGTTGGAGACCTCAAAACTTTTTGTGAGATGTTTTTGGCCAAAGGAAGATAAGGGAAGGGATCATGCTAGGTAAGAGTGAAAAAAGTGTGGGAAAAGATGGTTAAGGCTCTCTAATCCCTGCACCTAACCAGTGCAGCCTGTCCTCTATTATTTTAAAAGTCTGCTCCCGATTAGTGTGCAAATGTGTCTTCTGTCCAGAGTGTGAGCATATGGGTGACCAGTAATGAACGTTACTATGGACTGTCTGGGGAGCAGGATGGGATCAGGGGACAACTGGAAAAAGGGCCGTTGGTCACAGACCAGGCAGAACCTTGTAGAAGTACAATCTGGAGTCCAGCACCTGGGCCAGAATATAGAAGGCTGGGGGAGCACATGCATGTGCATGTGTGAGTGTCAATTCTAGCAGACTCTTTTTCCCCTCAGCCTGGATGAAGAAATAGAATTTATTTGCCTGGGTGTTCATGTCTGTTTCACTGCTGCTGGTGTTTCTGCATGGGCCAATAAAACTCTTGCCTCTGTTAATCTGTGTGACCAGCCATACACATTGGCACCTTTGGAATACAGATTTAGTCTGGCCATCAGCTGGACAAACCAATGGGAGCAATCAGAGAAAAGCCTTGGGTAATAGACACTTCTATCTTTTACTTCTTTTTAAAGAGACTGGAGAACCATTCAGCTTTTTCAAGTAGATACCTCCTTCTCTTCTAAAACTCCACACACCTCATATACTCCTTCTGGATCCAGAAGAACACATCCTTACTTAATAGTGCTGTTATGGAAATTACTGGATGAGATTTTATTTTATGCTTATGGTAAAAATAAATAATCCAAAAGATTCATCCTGGCTTTTAAAAATTCTTAATTTACTAATTACATGAGCAAAGCCATTCATCTATTTTGATCATCCTTTTTATGGTTGCATATGTTTTGAACTAATGGATAATAATTTAGCTTTGGAATTAATAAATTCCTAAATGCCTGGGTTTTTTTAACTTAGTTCATATAGGACATAGTGTTGATTTCACATGAAAAGAGTTCAAATTAATTTTGGCCCTTTTTATGCATGAATGTATACTGAAACAACAAAATCAGAAATGCCAAAGAAAATTTTATGGTAGTAACCCAAAATAATGAAATTCCTGTGAATCACAGTTGAGCTTCACTGAGTATTGTTCAAACATCAGACTCAGGGTTTAACACAAGGGAATGTTTCAATCAATTTTCCAGATTGCTGTAACATTTCTTAGCAAAACCCCAAGGTATATTACAGCAGTAGCTGTACAATTTGGTTTTCTTCAGAAAATATTCTAATCACATTAATATGTGCTGTATGACAGATTGTGTCTTCTCTGGGGAAGAATTTTAAAAGATATGTTCAGGTAGATTCCTTCTCATTCTCCCTCACATGTGTCTTTCTTTTTAAGGGGAATATTTAAAATCTGGAATGAAGATAGGAAGAAATAACACTGTAAGATGTCACTTCTCTACGTTACCATCCAGACTGTTGGGGGATGGGTTAATTAACTGATCTCACAATAGATCTTTCAAAGCATACCACAGATACTCCACAAACTTCATTTCACCATATATTTAAATTGTGTTCTAATCACAGACAAAATGTTATAATTATTGTTAGTAGGTGTTTTCTTTTATCTTCATAATAGTAATTAGTAGACATATTAACTATATTTAAAATAAATGTTCAATTCTCTAGTTAACAATATTAAAAAAAAAAAATGAAAGAAAATTATATCAAGTTGTAATGGACACTGAAGGGTCATAATGCTGGTCCATAAGAGTATAAGTGAAAAATTAATTCTAAAACTTTAAATACACATGAAGAGTAAAATTAAAACACATATAATCCTATTGCAATATTGTTATTTAAAACAGTATATACAAACACATAAACTGTTTTTCCTAGCAATTCAACATACAGATATAAAATATATATCACAACTAAATCTATGCATTTAATTACCTGTTATTATTTAATAGCAGTATGAACTTGTAACATAAGTATGTGTGTGTAAGAAAGTACCTCACAACATTCTGAAGCTACAAGTTATATACTTTTTCTTGGAAGTCCAACATGAAACTACCAAACTTTGTAGAAAAAAGACCCAAAATAATCTAAAGTAAAAATAATCTCACTAGTTAGTAGCCAGTAGAAAATACTCCTTGAGTTTCTGAAATTGAAATTATACTAGCCATGAAATAGAGCAGAAAATGAGATATCCAGAACAAAGTTTATTTCTCCCTCTCATTAAAATAATCAATTTATGTTTATGGGATTAATTTTTCTAAATGGTAACTATGTAAACCTTAGTCACTCAGTGTCTCCATGGACACCTCATCTGGGGACTGTATTAACTTGCTAGACATCACATGATGGAGATAAACAGGTACCTTCAGAGGATAGTTCATTCCTTTTGCTTTAGATACCTTTTCAGGGTGCAATGACTCATATCC
>JAWWMU010000106.1:135279980-135327325 GCA_035048155.1 Cinnycerthia olivascens
AGATAAACAGGTACCTTCAGAGGATAGTTCATTCCTTTTGCTTTAGATACCTTTTCAGGGTGCAATGACTCATATCCCGAAGATATATACATTTTTCCATTAAATACCGAAGTGTCCTAATTGACTAGCTCACTGTGACATAGAACTTAACTGTGAGAAATTTAAATTAAGTAAGCCTATGACTTATTATCATAAAAGGACAGCTATCTTCCTCATGCAGTACAACAGGAAGAGCTTAAAGAATTAATAGCCTTTTGCCAACAAGTACAAAGTATGAGGATTTCACACACTATTTCCTACTCAGAGCAAATACCCACTCTACATTTTTTTTCAGCAGCTCTTTGAGCAGATATCAAGCTATTTGATTTTGAATCAAAATGTCCAAGTCAAATAGTGACATTGTGCTCATATTTAATATTTTTCCTTAATAATATTTCTATACAATAATATAAAATTTACAGAACCATAGGTCAACTTAGGTTGGAAAAGACGTCTAAGATTATTGAGCCCAACCACTAATCCAGCACTGCCAAGTCCACCACTAAACAATGTACATAAGTACCACATTAACGTGTTTTTTAAACAGCTCCAGGGATGACACTTCCCTGGGCAGCCTGTTTCAATGACTGATAACTCCTTCCATAAAGAAATTTTCTCCTAATGTCCAATCTTTGGACATGCTCCAGCACCTCAATGTCTTGTACTGAAGGGCCCAGAACTGGACACAGGACCACCAGTGGTGAGTACAGAGATACAATCCCTGCCCTGGTCCTGCTGGCCGCACCATTTCTGGATGCCAGGATGCCACTGACCTTCTTGGCCACCTGGGCTCACTGCTGGCTCATGTTCAGCCTCTGTCAACCAGCACCCTCAGGTCTTTTTCAACTGAGTGTATTTCCAGCTATCTATCCCAAGACTGTAACATTGCATGACGTTGAATCAAACAAGAATGTGAGTCTATAAATATGTGTGCATATACATATCAATATATATGTGCTTATAAATATCCATATTTGTATTATCATGCCTTCCCCTGTATATTTTATTTCTGCAAATTTGTTTTCTCAGGATTCTCATTATATAAGGTGGGTTTTTTCAGCAGCCTCACGTAAAATGTTGTAACATTGAGAATTTCAGGTTTTTTTATCTCAGCTTTTAAGGACTTCTAGGTTTTAAGAAAAAAGATAATCACAAAATGCTACTTCATTTTCTAAAAAAGAAGAAAAAAACAAACTAAAAATTCCCAAGTACTTTTCTTCATGAAAGTGTTAATAAAACGTCTTTCAAGAATCCTGAAAAATGTGGCTTAATCTCATTTTTACTGTAGAATTCATATAATTTTATGCCATGTATTACTCCATGAAGCTTAACTCTTATTCATCTCTGCTACTTGCCTTCAATTCTCAGATTATAAAGCTTGTGCTGTTATCCAATGACATCTCAGACATAGTGCAAGATAAATGACTACAGCTCCAACAGTTTCTTTACACTTTCTATTAGTCTTTCTTGCTTATCCAGAACAACAAAAGATACACAGCCTCTTATATTCCCACAACTCTAAAAGCCATGTATCATACCTAGAGGCAACAAAGGCAAATGTAGCATGTGATGTAGCATCAGTAAATTCAGGAGGCTTTTTCACTGTGGATATTTAGAATCAAATTACATTGACACAAAGGCATCACTTGGTAATAAGAGAGACTATGGAACAGCTGGAGCAATAATTTTGAGAGATACACTTTGCCACTTTAACGCTTTAAGGAGTTTTAAATGGGACAACCAGTCAGAGTGATTTAACATCTAGATGAGAAACTATCACACTATTTGCACAAAATAGAATAAGGGGATCACAGATCAGCACAATTCTCTGTATCTGAAGTCTTATTTTTATGTTATCAATAACTCTTTCTTAGAGGAATACATCATCAGCATGCTTTGTCACATTTTTCATGCCCTCACAGAGAACATTGATGAAATTCAGAATTGAACTTGCCTTCCTTCTTCTCCTGTTCATTTCTTTTTCTGTATTCTTTCCAGTGTTACAATATAATTCTCCTTTTTGTGTTCTTACCAGCTTACTCTCTTTGTATTTAATTTATCTTATGACATCTATCTCTGTCTCCTTCCCCTAACATTAATCTTACATCTCTCCAGCTCTTTCCACCCACAGCACAAGAGTACTATGCAGTCACTCCCATATTTAATATAAAATACAAACAAAAACTTAAAAGTATGATCCATCTCATCTAGTACCAAAACTTTTCATCTGAAAGCAACTAGGACACATTATTTCTAGGAAACTTTGCTTCCTGGAAATATCAGCTTCAATTTGTGTCCTAAACATTACTTAAACTTTCAAAGAGTTAAAATCAGTATTACATCTTTTTCCACAGACCTACACTCAAGAAATAACCATCTCTTCCTTAAAAGCATTCTGTCCTTCAGCTTCTGTGATCAGTCATTGCATAATTCTCACTGACTATTCATTCTGTGGGAAGTATAAGGGTTTAGTCCACTTCTGGAGTTTGCTACAAGAAAATTAAACCCCAAAAATCAGCAATGCATATCCAAGTTCTTTGGTGCTAACCCAGGTTTACTTCTAGAGCACAGAATACTCGACTTATATATTAAAAAAAAAAAAAAAAAAAAAGTGGAAAAAGGAGAAAAGGATTTATTTACCTTTTCCATGGGTAACATCCACAGTCCATGTGCAATTTAGTGAATTTGGATATAGATCAGGATAACCTGGGGATAAAATTGTTCCACTAGGTCCTCTAACATCTCCACCACATAAAGCTAGGAACAAAGAAAGTAATAACAATAACAATAATAATATAAAGAAGAGAAAATATACAGATAAGAGAAAATGTGAGAAAACAAACCTAAAAATTTCTGCCTTTAAAATTACTTACAAGTAGTTACTCAAATGATTTAGCAATTTCAGATATGACTACAGGCCATTTTTGTACAATAGAAAAATAAATGCAGCCAGTGATTAATTAATTTGGGTTTAATATGCATAATAAATCAAAATCAAGTTTCATTAGCTGTTTTTTCAGGTTTTCTGGAGACTGTGAAAATCATTAAGTTGAGCAGAAAGATGAAGGCAGATGATACAGAGCCAGACAATATTACTCAAGTAGAAGTTAAGGTTGGAGAGTTAAAATGGTGGATCTTGGCTATTGAGGAATTATTTACTTAAAATATTTATGCAGGGAAGATTGATATGGTGTCGTGAATGCAATTATAATTATTGGTTATGTGTTTATATCTATGATGCTACTGCTAATGACAGGTTCCAATATAGAAATAAGCATTTCTATAATTTCGTTAGCAACTTTATAAAATTAATCAGTAATTGAGCAATACAAAAATTAAGTTAGAGCTCAAATTAATGCAAAATACAAAAATTTAGTCATTATAACATTGGCAAAAATGTACAGCTCAATGATTTTCTATTCCAGAGTTTTTGAAATAAATACAACATTAATCAAGTAATTTCTTAGTAGGGAAGAGTCTTGCATTTTAGAATTATCATATATCAATAACACTTATTAAAATTCAGTATCAAGTTATTACATCAGAGTTCTCTGAATATTGATAATCTTAGAAGGGCATACATTATTAAACAAATGAGTAGTTCTTTTTTTTTCCCTCAAAGTTAAAAGCCTCTATTCCTTTTATTTTCTTTCCTTTCCTAATTACATGCGTTACCAAAATTATTTTGCAGAAATATTTTAGGATAAAAACAGTGAACTCCTGTCATCAGTTTCAGGTCAAATAATCTAGATCGTTCTAGTAAAATTGATTACAACTGTCCATAAGAGCAGTCCTTCCAAAGTAATTAACACCAATTCTTCTCTCTTCTTTAGCAGATGTTAAAGGTCTTCAAAGGCACTTTTGGAGAGATGTAAATGGCAGCTACTTGTCTGTAACTCCAGTTGATGCAAATATCAAACCCTCTTCTTGGTCTATAGGTGGTCACTCACCTATTTCTTGCTCATGCCTGTGCTTCCCACCCTGCTGCCTCAGCAGGGAGGGTGAGGGAAGGAGCCTGTCAAAGGCTGGAAGAACAATGCCTAAGAGATGCTACCCCACCTGCACCAGCTGGTTTAACCTGCTCCTACCCCTCCTGCAACATCAGCAGCAGCTCCTAATGCAGCACTCAACAGTGAGATCCTAACGGGGGGAGAAGTTTGACCTTTCAGTATGTGCTCAAACAGCTACATGCTTCAGGAGAAAGATGCTGTGAGTAATTTGCTGCACCACATATTTCTGCTGTACCTTGATATTTATGCTGCTTATGGTAATTTCTGCTATACACTGATGGAGTAAATGATGGAAGTTATGCTCATTATTCCTTTGCTATTAATGTGATATATTTGAGGATGAATATATGGACATGTCACAATTTTCTGCTTGTAGATGTAAATTCATAACTGATTTGAGGACACAGCAGACAGGAAATCAAGAGAATATCCAGAGTGTACCTTCAATCTCACCTTGTACCTAAGCAGATATTTGTGTCAATGAAATATGTGAATTTTCTAGACATTTCAGTAGCACTGGGGAAAGTTTCTGTAAAGATCAATTATTTATCATAATAAGGTTATGACAGTGCATACCATCACTCTGTTCAGGGCACTAAAAGAAATATACATTTAATAACACTTTTTTTATAAAGCACAAATGGAATTCCATTCTATATCCTAGGATGAAAAGTACCCCATCTTGCCTAGCTAAAATTTCTTTGACCATTCTAACTAACCATATTTCTGTTTTAGACATTCTTACTTGCCTGGATAACCCTCATGATTGCTTTGTATATGCTATTTCTCCTGCCAACTTTCTAGCCTTTGTTGGCCTAGTTGTAAGATGGAAATTTGCAAATCCAGTACCACAGGCTGAAATAAGATATTCTAGGGCCACATTTGCCCAATCTCTTCATTGTTGCCACAGGCAAATAACCTCCTTCCATTTTAATTTTCCTGCTCACTTCTCTGATGATGAGATAGTGAGGGCAAATACTGCCACCGTATCATCTGATCTTGCTATATTTAGACATTAGCAAAATACAGCCAGGGCTGTGACAGCATGTTATTGGAGCTCCTGATGGTAACTATCTACTTCATCCATTAGATAAAAAAAAAATACAGTCAGTTTTTATAATCATGGGATATAGACCAAACAAATAATGTATTTTACAGAGGGTGTTTGGAAAAACCTTTCAGGAATGCAAATAGTGACAAAACATCTATGGCATGCCATCAGGACATCAATGTAACTCTGTGAAGGCTAGCAGATGGCAGAAAAAGGCATCAAGGGAGAAGCCTTTTAGAAAATAAAGCCAAGCTGACAAATCTGAAATAGAAGATGTACAATTGGCCTTGATAAGATGGCTAACAGCCCAAGCATGTAATATCACCACTAGTATCTGACTGTTTTTCAGAGCGCAAAGGAAAACAGGAGCACATAAAAATAAGAACAGCAAAGGATAAACACACGTATTTTCAAATTCTAGTTTTCATTCACTTTATCTGATTATACAGAGATGGAAGCTAGGAAAGAATGAAAGTAGAATGAATATTTAAGGAAATAACTGAAGCACTACTTCTGATTCCTAATTTGGAAAATGGGACATTATGTTAACTATGAATTAAAAATTTCTTTTTTTATGCAATCAGAGAAGTTGAATGAAGACATGCCTCCATAACTGCTTTACAAATAGTGAGAATCAAAATTAAAAAAAAATTAAAAACCTCAAATTACAAAACAATAGCAACAACAAGAAGAATAAAAGAACAAAAAGTAAAGAGAACAAAATATAAAAATCACTGTATGAAATACAAATACCTACCCAGAAGTATACACTGTGGTGATCAGAAATCATGTAACAATTTAAGAAGCAAGTTTTGGCTAACTATGAATTAAG
Source organism: Cinnycerthia olivascens (assembly GCA_035048155.1). Lineage (NCBI taxonomy): Eukaryota > Metazoa > Chordata > Aves > Passeriformes > Certhiidae > Cinnycerthia > Cinnycerthia olivascens. The sequence goes on from JAWWMU010000106.1 coordinate 135,285,913, forward strand.
ATTCCAATTTAATAATGGAGTTTGGTGACTACATCAGATGTTCAGCTGAAATAATTTCTTACAATATTGGACCAATTACTTATACTTTCTTTTGTTGCAGCTACATTCACTTTGCTCAGCAACATGATCAATCACAAAAAAAGTGACAGCAAGCAAGCCTAGCTTATAAAATGGTCCAACATATATTTTAAAAATAATTTTTGACCCAAAGAATTTCAGAACCTTTAGTCAGGCTACTTGTGTCTCAGTGGGAAACATGCAGACCATGCTTCATCCCTAAAATACATGAATAATTGTAATAAAAACACTTGACTTTTGTCATTCGTAGCAAAGTTCTACTTCTGACCATATTTCATGCTACTATAAAACTGTTATAGGAAATCAATCTTGCAATACTAGAAACAGCCTTGTAATTTCCAGCCTAAATTTATTCATAGTCTATTTTTGCCCATTTGATCTTCTGCTGAACCGTCATTATGTTCTATTCCCTCTTGGGGTCTCACTTGGGAAGGCTGGCAAGCCACATAAGGATTGATGATTTTGGATCAGTAATAAGACAAGGTTTTTCTAACCTACTTCAATCAGATATGTTTTCCACGTCTATGACCCCTGCATTAACAATTGCAAGTATTTAGCAGCCTTGTTACAGCAGCTATGCTACAAAAACATATTTCTAGATTACTTCACATTAGATTATGACATGTTTGTTCATATTTGTTTGATTGTTTTTTCTATTATATTCTCACATGCCCTCTGTTCTGGTTTGCACATATTTATATTTTACTGTAGATGTCAGTTTGTATATTCTCTTCCTGCACGGGGTCATCTTGTATAGCTAGCTTAACACTAACTCAGCTAACTTATTCATAAAAACCCTCATAAATTTTGCTTTTTATACCATGCAGGAAAGCTCAATAAGCACTAATTATGTTTGCTGCCACCTGAGGTCTACAAATATTACTTAGTATCTATTTAAAACTAGATTGTTTTGATGTGACTCAAATTACGAAGAGTATAGTGATATGAAATGCCAAAAAATCTGGATATGAGAGAAAGGGGGTCCCTGTCAGAGACTGAAATATTAGTTTATATTTTGAACTTTCAAAGTTCCTTTTGGTTTATACACAGTGACTTAGCTTTCTTTGCTCCTCTGGGTTTAAATCAGATTGTAAGTCCCCAGATCCAAAAAGGGCAGAAAATATAAAGAAAATTTATGAGTTATTTAGTAAATCAAGAGAAAATAATACATATATATATAAATAGATTCAGATATATATCAATAATGTTCACTAGTAATGTTCACATTACTAGTGAACATAGTGTTCACTAGTAATTCACTTTAAAAAAAAACAGAACAAAGTGTTTTACTTTTTTATCCCGATTGATGATATCTGTGAAATTAGCTTTTTTCACATTTTCAAACGGTATCACCTATTATTTTCTTATTTAAAGATTTTTCAAGAGATTAGCCATAAATCTACAAACACAACTCAGATACTAACATACAATGATGTATCTCAATTTTCTCAGGAAAGATAAAATACTCTTAAGAAGAAGAAAATCTTTCAGAAGAAAACCCTAACTTTTTTCCATAAGTTCAGTTTGTTGTAGGTACATATAATTGAAAACTATTTGGTTTTCAAAGGTAATGGGAAGAGAAAACACACAATTATAATTGATTTGTAATAACAATTAGCTTTAGATTTCAAGCATCATCAAAAAAGACTAGTAGCATGTGCTAGTTTAGAAAGAACTGCTGAGAAAAAAAAGAAAAATCTATTTATATGGAAATGTGTTTGCATATATATAAGTCTAAATACAAATATATATGTGCACGAACACACAGAGGCCTCATTACATTAATTTGTTTAATTGACTCTAACTTCCAACTAAAAATGTAATTTTGAGATGATTTTCATTTATTGTGCAATTGGATAATAAAAGTGACATATAGAATAGACTTTAAAATTATTGAAACAGTGAATTAGGGTTTGAATCTTATATACTGTGCTTCATAGACCAAGAAGCTTCAGCATTTGTCTTCCCTAATTATAGAAAATGTAATGTATCTTAAAATGAGATTTAGTTCTGTAGGGGTAAATAAATAAGGATATGGACATCAAATTAACATACTCAGCTTCAAGAAAGAAACCTTGGACTTGAGTTATATTACACAAGAGATTAATTTAATATAAACTAGTGTAGCCTAGATTACTCACAATATAAACTTGCATTTTGACCTTTTCATTTAAATCTAAAATAGACCAGACATGCTCTCCATTTCCAAGTCTGGCCTCTACTACACTGGGTATTTGAAGCAGCTTTTTTAACAGCTGTGTTTTAATGGAATTATTATTTTTATTTTAGAGATGTCGACAGAAAGGACATAACACCTCTGCATTATTCCCTAAATACATTCCTCATGTACTGCATAAGTCATATTTGCTAATTCATTTGGACATTTAGGGGTTTCCAATACAAACATTAAAGGTTTTTTATCTTGCTTGAGTTATTTTCATTCTATTTATTAATTTTCTTAAGTAAATAAAGATTGGGGGAATGACAATATTTATTTTTTATTCAACTAATGAATGAAAATTATCTATCAGCATTCAATTTGATGTTATGATGTAGAGAATAAAGAACACTTTACACTCTTAAATAGATACACAGTTTTTACATTCATTTTCCTGTAAGTTTTGATGGGAATACTACAATAATTCTTATACTGGGAAGAATAGGGTTCCCCACATATATTCAAAGCTTAAAAGCAAAATTCTCTTATAGTATTCATATAGAAAGAACATTATAAGGTATAATTTCGCCTTTTTAATTAAGCTCTGGGTGGTGATTAGAGTTAAGAAATTCCAGATAAATAGGTAAAAAGTGAATCATATGTAGTTAATAGATGGGAATGGTATAGATACAATACAAGCAGTGTTTTCTCATCAAAGCTCATAACCATCTATTTTAGCTCTTTTTTTGTGATGTTTATCTATGCAACATCAAGCACATCATGAAAAATTTAGTTTACGGTCTTTCAAAGAATAGAATTTCAGTTAACACCATGTTCTACTTTGAGGAGGAACTTGCTTTAAGAAGTCTAAAATTTTTTCCTTCTGTAGTCTCTTCTTCGCAACCACTCATGAGTTGCCATGACCTATCTGCACAATTACCATGGTCAGTCTCCACCTCACTACACGATGTAATTATAAAAAAAGAGATGCAATTATCAAAAAGAACAATAAAAAAGAGCTTATCCCTCAGAAACCAACAGTGTAACCTTCTGAATGAACAGTAATAGCGACTGATGTGTTTAATAGTGGTATGATTAATACAAACCCATACTCATAGCATAAGCAAAGAACAGCTCATTTAGAAAATACCCTTTTTTGCCTGGGGTGCAAGGACTCTTGATTGTTCTAGAAAACATTCCACCAGAGAAGAAATTCAGCAATGAAATTAAAATCAAATCAACCACAAACTGGTTAAATTTAGTAGAATAAATGTACTCAATCCTACCTTTGCAACATATTTATTTAATGGACAATTGCTTTTTAGCAATGTGCTATGGAGAAAAAGAAACCTAATTCATCTAATGAATTGCATACAAGTTCAGCAACTTTAGGAAGAAATTGATCACAATATGTAAGTTTATTTCACAACAGAGCACAATATTCATAAGGAGTGTCCTGTGCTTATACTGTTTGTTTTACTTGGTTACCGTCTAGTGTGTCTCACTAATAGAAAACAGATCCTAGTTTTGTGGTCTATTCGGTAAAATATAGTCCCCTTGACTGCAAACTGGGAGCCCTACAATTCTTCATTGCAAGAACCTGATGGAGATGTCTAATCTTTTAGAGAATGGCCTTGCAGAACTACAGAGGGCCATTTTCAGCAAAGTGATTATTCACATTCCTTTCTACCACCACAGATTTTGGGTATTATCGTATACTGACACCTTCAACTTTCTGAAATACAAAAACCCAAAGCATTTCCTAACTAAACAATCTGAAGGCCAAGGACATCCCTACCATTTTTTAAAAAAATAATGCAATGGGAATGAATAGTCTTCCATATGGCAAATCACATGTGATTCAGTGAGCATCTTCATCAGTCTTCGTTCAGATTTTTCTTTCAGAATGAGTGTCCTGAAACACTAAGAACTGTATTAGAAAAATACAGAATCATGTACATTCTGTAGCTCATAAAAGCTCGGGAGACTTTCTCTGGTTAAATACTACCCTAGAATTAAATGGTTATATTATTCCTGAAAACATTTTTAACATCTCTTCTGGTTTGACTTGATTGGACAATTTTGTAATACTGACACATGTGTAAACCAATGAGAAGGGCTGATACACCTTCATGAATACACATTTTTAGGTGGGATTCCAGAAATCTGTCTCTTCTGGTTTCTGGTGTTATGAGAGGTAGGAGGCCTGGCCCATCTCCTTCCCATGGCTGGGCCGAGTTTCTTCCCCCCCTGCCCTGCCCCAGCACTCCTGGCCAGACAAAGAGGGGAGGAGAGGGAGAGAGTGAGCCAAGGCTGGCCGGTGCACAGCAGCTGCCAACAAGAGCCCTGTCGAGCCCTGAGAGCAGCCACAGCCACAGCTCGGCGGGGAGGGGTGGCCCAGCTCCAGCTCCCAGGCAGGGAGAAGGGAAGTTGATAAGATCTGAGCTGCCTTCTTCAGCCCTGCAGCCTGTGCAGAGAGTGACCCACAGCTGGAACTGAAACTGCAGCCGGCCTCTGGAGATCCTGGCACAGCTCCAGCAGAGCTGCAATTTCTCACCTGACTGCTTTGGCCTGGCTGCTGCCTTCTGTTAACCCTTTCAGAGCAGAAGAAACCTCCAGGCCTCATTCTCCCCTGGATGAGAGACAAGGACAAACGGAGGACACGCGAAAGACTGCATGAAAGCATCAAGGCCAGTCAAGAAGTAAAGTTTCAGATGGAAGAAGTATGGGGAGTTGCTTTCAAGATGAAAATCTCTTGTCAGCTATGGTGATTGACTTTAATTTGTTAAGATATTTCCTTTAAACCATAGAGAAGTATGGGGAGATGGGAAGTTCAAATTGTAGAGCAATGTTAAAGTGAGCCAGTGTTGAAGTGTCTGTGATTCCATGAGAAGTTTGAAAGAGAGATGAAGTGGTAAAGACTCTTTGCCCTGAGAGAAGAAGAAGAAGACTATCTCTGTTCCATGGGATAAAGATGATCTCAAAAACAGATAAAGAGAACTTTTGCTTCAAACAGTTTATCTTTAAAATAAAACCCCATACATTAATGTGCCCCAGAGGCACAGCTGTAAAAAGGGACTGTGAACATTTGGGAAGACCAGTTGTTCATGAAAATTGACACCACAAAAGAACTGTTTTCTTGTAGGAGAATTTTCCATAGCAAACGAGAGGTGCTTCCCTCCCTAAGAGAAAGATTATTTTAGAGGTGGAAAACTGACTGAGATTTCTGGGTGTTGTTTTCTGTACATTGTCAGTCAGAAGGAAAGAAAGAGTGGGGAGGGAGGAGGTTCTGTAGGTTTCATTCTGATTCTTGGGTTTTTTGTTTGGTTTTTTTTTTTAGTTTTAGTTAATAAAGTTTTATTACTTTTAAGCTTAAGCCTGCTTTGCTCTTGGTTGGGAAATTCCAAATTAGTGAACCTAAACAACTACTCTAAATTGGTGTTTGTGTCCATTTTCAAACCAAAACCGCTACAACATCAAAAACATATACCATGCTCCAAGGAGGGAAACTGTTTTAAGAACAGTTTCAAATAATACAGATTCTCAAATAATGTAACTGAATAAACATTACAATCTACTTTCTGAATAGTACCTATAGTTGATATGAACTGGGAAAGCATTAAAATGAACAATTCAGATTACAAGAGATGACTAAAAATTCTAGATAATATTTCGGATTTAATGATACAGTGGAGACCCGTTACTCGATCCTACTTTTGTCTAGTTTAGTAATCACCAGATGTGATGTGGTCCTAATAAATTTCCACAGTGATTGAGGGTGTCAGGTTTTGTTAACAAGCCAAGAAGAGAGTTATCATCATGAAACATGAGAAAATATACTTTTTGAGTCAGGTGCAAATAGACTTTATTTCATGTTTTGTATGTCAGCAATCTGTGTCCATAGATGGGTACCCAAATACAAATATTTTTAAGTTGTAATAACTGCTTTGCAACCAGATATAGAAAAACTTTGCAATCAGTTAGGTCCCAGTTACATAAATTCAGATAGACCTTCAGTAATCTGCAGGATTAAATAACTATACCATTCTCTGCTTTTATGATCATATGTCTCATCCCTAAAAATATAAATTTTGCAGGCTCTGGCATTTAACTCATTTTTACTAATAATAGTTTGGCAAAACTTGTATATTTTAAATATTCTTAAAGTACGCTGTATTAAATCTATTCATCCTTACCATCACAAGTTGGGAGTGGGTGACTCCACCAGTGATTTTTTTCACATAGTAAAGGCTCCTCATGACTCAGCCTATAACCTGGATCACAACTAAATGAGACAGTGGAGCCTATCGAGAAGTCATGTCCATAACGACGTCCATGCACTGGTATGCCAGGATCCAAGCAAGAGTAAGTATTAACAGTTACACCTAGATTTAAAAAAAAAAAAAAACAAAAAAAAAAAAAAAAAGGGAAATAGTTAAATAATGAACTTATCGATTTTTTAAAATTAATTTTAGTAATTGGTTGTGATGGTTGTGAGGTGAAGGTTCATTTACAGTGAATTATCTTTCCACTATTCTTCTCTGTGTTACCGTTACAAGATACTATGGATCACAGTTTGAAACCTGATTGTTGCAGAGAAAAATAAGAAAAAAATCCCTTAATTTACAGGATATTTAGTTTGATCCTGTCTCTTAACATTAAATGATTTTGTGCCTGATGCTGATGTTAAGAAGCATTGATGACGACACAAAATTCAAAATTCTGATGCTCAGGTCTTTATTTTTTTCCTGATCAAAATTTGCTAGCATAGCTGAAATTGTTTACATTTCTTTTGATATTTATATTTTAAATATTTACTTAGATCAATTTTTACATAAATCACATTCATGCCTAGTGTTATTTGAAATATGAGACATTGAGAAGATAAAGAATAGCAGAAAAGAGTAAAGAGAAGTTGATTTGATGAAGGGAATTTCAATGTGTGCTAAAAAATTAAATCTTTTAGATTATTACCCAGTGAGATGTTCATATATAAAGCTCATGTAAAGAAGTTCATTATAAAACAATCATGAGAAAAACTCAACCCTCTATGAAAAATACTGAAGTTAGTAAATTATTAGAAGTATTCAGTGCAAGATTTTTTTATGGGTGTTATTGCTTTTATTCCTACACACAAGCCATAAAAAAAAAAAATCCTTCCTTACAAAGAAATTCATTGTGAAAAAATATAATTAGCATAAAAGTTAAGAACATATAAAAGATTTTAACTTTCAATACAATATTTGAAGAGTCAAAAAAAAGATGAATTGATCATTGTTATTTGTATTTCCAAAAATAAAAACAGAATTGGATTGTACTGGATAATACAAGATGAGAAGCCAGTAAGAATTGAGCAAAAATAAAATGAATACTAGAATACTGTGTATAAACAGGGGCTATTAAACAGAAAATAAAATACTGAAAATTGTTTATTTTATGTGCAAATTGTAAGAAAATATATTTTCCATGCTCTCTGATAGTATAAATTTAGCTTTTATTCTCCATTTGTGCAGAAAATTGTGTGGTGTGGATTAGTTCTACAAAAAATAGAAATTTATAAAGAAAATCAAGAATTTATTTATAAAGAAATTTCAGGTTTCATTTCCAACTTTATTTATTGAAAATATTTATTTTTTATAATAAGTGCAGATGTCCTCTTTTTTCTGTTCACATTCTCAAAGAATAATTTCTACCATTTAACATTATTCAGTCTTTCTACGAATTTAGTGGTCTTGGTTGGCAATCTTAATCTAGTTTTCCTGATGTGTTAAGATAGCCTTCTTTCAAACTTCAGAATGGATGAAAACTTATTATCAAAATCAAGGCTTGTTGATAATGCAGAAGATGATACAAATGGAAGTTTGAGGGTGAATGCTAGGACAGGTAATAATTTTGGTATAATAAGATTTTTTTTTTCAATAAACAACCGGAATTTAATATTCACAAGAGTTCAAATCAATCTAAATTTTATCTGGCAATATTACATATTAGTAAAAAAAAACCTGTGCATGTTAGTTATTAATAGCCTTATGGTGGCCGATACTAGTGAAAATTGCAAAAAAATGTCAAAAATTAAGAACATCTGGAAATTTTTTGGTGGTAATTCCAACAAGTAGAAGTACAAACAACATACCTATGACCTTTACTAAGCAAATTAGATAGTGATTACAGTAAGAATACTATTTCTTATATAGGTAGGGATGATCACAACAGAAGTTATATTCAGAAAGACAAAATGCAAATTCAATTATATTCTTTTAACATAGGAATTTTAATAATTCATAGAGTATGAAATCTTACAGATACTTTTTGCAGCATAGTTTGTATGTCTATAATGAGGACAAAAGAGTATTTTTATGTTAGAAAAAAAAGTCTCATAGACAGGTTTTTAGAACCCTAAAAATCCATAATCAACCAATTCTGTTTCTTGATTTTCAGGTAATTATGTAAACTACATTTCCCCCTACCTTCAGTTAGAGCTGCAGATCAATCAGAACCGATTCAGTTATTTTCTTAGATTTTCACAATCTTCCTGATCTCATGCCATTTTACACCCACAAAAATGCATTGTATAAAATATAAGAATATTAAGACATTTTCTATAGCAACTTCCAGAAGGGCATTTGCTTTTCATTCTCACATTTTGATTCTTCAAGCACAGAGCAGTGCATAAATGGCACTAAATATGAATAAAATTAGTGGTCATCCCTTTTGCAGTTTAACATTACTAAATCTTTCTCAGATTGGGAAATAACAGGAATTTACCCAAGATTACATCTGTACGTGACTAGGGTAAGCATAGAGGGGGAGGGAAAATCAACTAATACAACACAGAAGTACTTACTTTCATAGTGAATTTTGAATCCATTGTTAGAGCGACTGTTATCAGTTGTAAAGAGAAGATACATGAAATTGCTACTGCTAAAGAGGAACTGTGGGACCTGTGTACCATTGTAGGAACCCAGAAGTGGAGATAATAGGTTTGGTCCATCATGAACTTCCAAAACATCATAATTGAGTTCAGTTTGAAATCTAGAATTGGGGAAACACACAGAGGCACGAATTTAAGAGACAATTAAAACAAATTCAATAAACCTATGTTTTTAAACAATGCACCTTTCCTGATAGTATTTTTTTCTCCACATATTTATTTTTCAATATCAATGCAATAATATGAATTATCCTTTATCATTTATACAATAATAAAATTTCAAGTTAGTTCCTTAGAAAGATGATAAATAAATTTAAACTCCTTGAACTGGTTTATGTGGCAGGAAATAAATTTAAACTCCATAAGCTGGTTTGTATGGCAGGAAACAAAAGCTAGAACCAGTTTTATAATAAAGATTAATATTACTAGCATATGCTATTTTATAACAATATTATTTTTCTTTTTTGAATAATTATATGGAGGGTATATTGATGCATTTGGCAAAAATCTCATCAAAGTACTTTGTATCATCAAAGGCTCATACTCTTGAGTTTCTATCTTTCAATCATTTACAAGTAGGAATAGAATTACTTGACTCTTGACTCCAGTGGCTTTCTGCCAGCTGAGACTCAGTCCAAAGTAGTGACAGAAGTTATTTGAAAAGAAACTCAAAACTAAAAATCCTTTTGAAAAAGCACTAGAAAAGAAAACATCTGTTTAAATACAGCATGTGTGCTCTCCCTGGCAAGGAGAAGCTGAGTGTCTTTGTGCTCCTAGATATCTCCTTGCTTGTCTTGTTTTAGATGGTATCAGCAATTCCAAACACCTGTTTGGTATTTTGACAGTGCTTTATCTCTTTCTTGCTATGACAGACTTTAGATCAATCATACTGCTTTATAATGGACTCTGATGGATTACTGAAACACCTTTTCAGAATTAAAAAGCAACAATTAACAGCAGGATGTTACAGAGACCCTTAGATAGTCTTCATTCTCACTCTGATTTACGTAGATGACTAATTTAGCTTTGTGAAATCCATTCAAAGAACTGCACAAGTAAAGCCAATGTACTGAGCAACTCGATATTTCAGTATTTATGTCCCATAAGTCTGAGCCTAAAGATCTTAAGGAGTCTGGCAAAAGACAAGACAAATTGAACCTACAAAACATGTATTTTCTTTTATTGATGTTCTGCTCCCAGTAAATAATGTATAAAAGAGCACAGAACTAAAGTAATAGGGAGTTACAGAAATGAAGTGAGATAATCCTAGAAGCCGGAAAACTGAAAATTTTGAGTTTTGTTAGTTCCCACAGTAACTAGCAATGGCATGCTGCTAAAAAGCTACCAGGCAATAACTTGCTCTTTCCAATATTTTTCTTTTTTTTCTTTCACAGCAATCCATACAACACAGGAGAAATCTTGGAAACAGATCATTTATTCTTGGTCAGCTTTCTTAGCACCTATATCAAAAGTATACTTAAGACAGAAGGTGTAAAAAGCCATGGATCTTGTAATGTAATGCAACTATCAGGCCACTCAAGTCAAGTTGAAATTAAGTTGAATCTCCAAAGATGTAAAGGAAATCCTCTCAAAACTACTTAGGCTATATGTACCACAACAAACAGCAGAAAAATATGAAGATGAAAAAAAATTAATAAACACCCATGAAAGAAAATGTAAGAACCATTTTTAAGTGAGATGAACTGAAACTAATTTTAAGAGGGGATTCAATGCTTTTACTTGGTCATTTGGCTCAAAAACTGGTCAATTTAAATTTAATTTATAAATCTCATGCTTATATCAGCTTTTCCTTCAATCCTTTCTCTTGATGCTCAACATATCTGCTATATTTACATACTTTTTTCCCTCTGGTGTGACAAAACAGTAGAGGCTTTAGGAAACTGAGTAAGAAACACCCTTTGCTCAGTAAGAGGCTTCCAATGTTCCTTTCTACTTAATTGATCACCATTGTTAAATTAAACTGGATGTCTTCATTGCTATGTAACATCTAACCTTATGGAGGACTCACAAGCAGACAGGAGTGAAACAAATTTTAGCACAGGAGATGCAATATACACTTTTTCTAGGAGGCCTTACTTGAATAGATTAAGGTGCCTGAATATTTATAACACACATCTTTGTTTCTAAGAGACACTCTTATCAACTCAGTGCAGTATCAGGATTTCCTGCTGCACAGTATATACCCAACAGACAAACGTGACTAGTACTCCAATCAGTAGTTTGCTATTAGCATCTCTCACATTTACATACTCATAATTAGGCTTCATGATAAACACTTCATTACAATCAAGAATGGTGTTGCCATTTCTCACTTCTGTCATCTCAATTGAGCCTAAAAAGATGCTGATTTATAACAAAATATCAACAGATTATCTATCTTAGTTATGCTTGTAGAACAGGAATAAACTTCTTAACAAATACATGCACAATCATACAGCAATGTATGAAAAAGTTATTTTTTGCATGCTGAAGGCACGAAAGTTAATAGTTATTTTTATTTGCTTTGTCTGTAGATCTTCTTTTCTCATGTCTCTGTCTCCTTGGCACAGGAACACTTTAGCATACAGACATGGAATGCAGTACTTCGCTTCTATCCAACGTTGTAAGAGAGAAGATATAAGAAGATAGGAAGATTAAAAGGAAACTACTCTGCAAGTGGGAAATTTAGAAAATCTAAAAATTGTTTAAAAGCTATAGACATGTACTATAAGTATTTTTTCTGGCCAAGAAATTTAAAACCTTTTACACAACCATGTATATTGTGGAAGTTTTGGTATTTGCACCAATAAAGGCTAGAAAAAATATGTGTGTTTCTCAGAACAAATTTGAAAGGCAAAGAACTGGACAAAATATGAGGGTTGTTTTTATATCATATAGGAAAGTCATTTGGCTATAATCCTAAAACCGTGTATTTCAATAAAATTATCCTTTCTCTTAAGAAAGTGCAGCTGAAAATTTGCAAGCAGAAGCAGTAGAACAAGGGTAGCCAAGACTAGTCTTTTAAAAGCTAATGCATAAATGACTCAGAAGGCAAATTTAAACTATGTGAAAAATAATAAAGTCTAAGTAAAAAAAATAACAGTAGTTTATATAATGTTTTCTTTCATTACACTGTAATGTTTTATTTCATCATTTGATTTGTAGAAGAACTTTTACTTTGCATCCAGATGTAACTATATATAAGTGCATCTGTGTGAACATACATAGATGTATTTTTAAATGTACTTCTGCACAGAGATACACAGGAGTACACATTTATCTGTGAGTAGGGCCTCTCTGGGTTGCAGCAATACGTGTACCAGACCAATTTCTGACACGTGACTAGAGTGTCAAAAATGAGCAGCAATGGGAAGAAAAGTGTCATAAAGAGGATAGAAGCCTTCTCTGTAATCTAAAGAGACCATATCTTAGTCTTTTTCATCTTACTTACTAGAGGAATAGAGGTTGTGCAATTTTATGACAAAGCATTAATATATTAAAACCAAAAAATGTATACAAGAGAGTGTCACATTTAGTATAACTCAGGTGCAAAGGAAGAAAATGCAGCTGGCATTGAATTTTGCAAATATAAAGGCAAATGCTTTTTACTTTGAAATGACTGTTCACATCAAATATGTAGTTCAAATGAATTGCTGGAATAAAAATCAGCTATTAGAAATTATAATTTTCAAAAACTTAACAGAAGTTTCAGTAGGAGGGAGTTATCAAATTTTTTATTGTATTCTAATTGGCAAAAATTTGGTAAATCATTATTTTAAGTGATTTATTAGTCATTTTGGAAGACTAGCTTTCATGTGATTGTAAGGATAGAAAATAACTGAAGTGTACATATTACCTGTCCTTTGATTGTCTATAATGTCCCATGAACACTTTATTATAATGTATGCTATAGTACTAAAACACCGCTTTTAAAAATCTTATCACAATGAAAAATTTTGCAAAAATAATATGAATTTCATCCCTTGTTAAAAAACAACTTTTGAATTGTATTAAAATGAATACCTTCTTTTAAGTGTGAGCAGGCCTAGTCAAAACAGGCTGCATAAGTATCAACTGAAAAGTACTTGTATGATATTTGTACACTATAACTTTTATCATCAATGGCACTTTTTTACTGGATTGTCATCTATTTTTAAAAATATTTACAATTTAAAATCATCTAAAACATAAGAAGAATAGCATTTCTTATTGCATTTTTGTCTTGTTTTCTGATAAAGAGTTCAAATTAAATGGCAACATCTTGTTACCATGAGAAATGTAAGGTGCTCAGCACATTTCAATCCTTTGAATAAGGAAGGGACCTTAGTAACAGACATCAGTCTAGGATGTGTCTGGAACTCCATCCTAGGAGCACACAGTCCTATCACAACAATAGCTCAGCTGTTATGATAAATATTCAGAGTGGGGGAAATTATGACCGCATTTAATTTAGTTTTCACAGCTGACTCAGATTTTCAGAGTTGAAGATTATGTGATTTTTGAGAGGAAACAAACAACTTAGCAATTATAATTCATCATAGCAATACAGTTACAAGCAAATGAAACATGCTAATATTTAAAAACAGACAACATTTTTTACTGAGCTAGACAGGCTTGCTTACAGGCACAAGAGTAGAAATTTCAAAAGCTTTACAGCACATCAAATTAGAAATAACACTGAAAATATCTGTGCTCTGAAGGAGTTTCTGAATGTCCTACGTGATAATACAATTGCTTGATTTGAGATACAATACAAATAAATGTTATGATAAAGCTAATAACTTGTGTTTCTAGGTAAAAACTGGAAAACATTAAATAAGAAAAACATTAGCCAAGACCTTTCGAATGTAATTTTGATAGAGTGTCCAGGTTCAGCTTCTATCACCCACTCACAATTCAAGGAATCCTTATAATACCCTGGCCAGCCTGGAGAGAGGATTACTCCACTTGGAGATGAAAAATGCCCACCACATGGAGCTAAAAATGAAACAAAGAGAAAGGTAAATAATACAGATTCTTTGGATGCAGTTCATATTCATCATTTTCCATATAAGACAATTAGAATGAACAAGTATTTAAAATCCAGGTGCAGGAAGATGAATCACTTCAAAGCTGACAGGCTCTGTGGTGTTCAGAATTTGAAAGAGATAACTGAATGAAGATGTTAAAAAGATGAAATAAACTGTCGAATAATTCTGAAAAATGTTTTTTCCCTACTGTATTCTTATGTTTATAATATATTTTTTTGCATTAAAGAACATAAACAAAACATAGTCTCTACAAAGTATCATTATTTTTGCTTTTAGTTGCTGGCAGAGAGACTTGAAAAACTTGTTAAAGTTTCAGCTGAGTTTAAAGCTAGAAATCAGTGAACTGTTATTTTAACTTTGACATCACTGAATCCACTGTCATACCACATACATTTTGCTTGGCATGTTGGCAGTTCAATTTCCTCATCCGTGGAAAAGACATATTTACCGTTCATGCAAGATTAGTTGATATTTTTTAATTGGAATATATATATAAATATTTCAATATATACTTCTGCAAGCAGTACTTGTAGAGGGGAAAGATCACCTGCCTCAGCCTGCTCAACAGTTTGCCTTATCCGTGCCAGGATACCGCTGACCTTCTTTGCATGCAGGACACATGTTTAACTTGGTGTCCACCAGGACACCTGGGGCCTTTTCCATTTAGACAAAGAACAGAAAGAAGCATGTTACTTTGCAGGCTGCACCATAGACTTTCATAGCACCATGGTTCCAGTGGCCTTTATGCATACAAGACTACTCAAAAAAAGAAATGGAAAGGTCTTACTGTACTGTTGACAAGCTAGTGTCTCTACTAAAAATAGAGTAAAATATACAGAACAAAATTTTTTTTTTTCTGACAAAAACATGGCTATTTATTAAATTTTTATTTGTGGTTATTTCACCTAGCAGAGCCTGTAAAACATTTTGGTTGCTCATTTTGACAAAGTGGAACTGTACATATCATTGTCTATATTATTCTGAACTTCTCCATGACAAATAAATAGATTAATTTTGCTTTCTTTGACATAACTTCAAGTTGAAGACCATGAATTATTACCCATTTGTCTGATCTTCATTTTTCTCAGGAGAATACCAAGGTCCTATTTTAAAATGATGAATTGCTGTAAATAGTTTGGGGTTTGGGTTTTTTTAAAGACATAATGCTCCATCTTTCCCTACTATGTAGGGAAAATAAAGAATTTCTTTATAGAGTTATAGAGTCCAGAATTCAGTATGTTGCAACACTTCTAAATATGCAATTGTATACTTCCTTTTTTACTCATGGACGAATTTAAAGTGGGCTTTTCTAACCTTTTATCTTAGAGTGTCTTTCATATTACCTTCAGTAAACAGTACCAGTCAAACAATAAGATATTTAAACTCATTTACTTCAACAACCAGAAGGTTAACTCTACAGCATTAATAATCTCTATATTTTATTGTGTGCAAGTACTTTTAAATATTCTTAACACATATGGAGCCTATAGACTGCAAAATGTATTGACAAGAATAAGAACCAGATGGCCTTATTCTAAGCCAGTATACTCCATAGTCACAATACAGTATTACTAAACTTGTACAAAGTTCCATATTCTCACCAAATTTTCATGACACAGATTGCATTTGGAATACAAAAAGCTCCAAACCTCTATTACAAAAATATTCCTATGAATAGTGCATTAAAAATAATGCACCCTGTAAGATTGCCTAAATTTGGAATAGTTTTTCAATTTTATTTAAGAGTGTTTTGCTGCTGGTTGTCTTTAAAGAAAATGTTTCTTATCTGTCCTCTGATTATGGCTCTTGCAGATAAATATTTAATGGATTTTTGTTGTTTGACCGTTACATGCTGATTTCCTAAACCCAGGGGTACTTCCTTTCAGAATAGCTGAGCTACTGGGCTTATCTTAAAGAGCCTTGTTTTTAGAAAATAAAACTCTCCAGTCATCGTGCCAAAGGATTATTTCCCTAAACTTTTTTACACTTATTTTAATCCCCTCTTTGTTCTTGCAGTCCTATTTGATGGTTGTCTGACAGATTCATACCCAATGGTCATGGGTTCAAAATGAAACTCTAGAAATATAATACAACTAGAGGTGGTCATCAAGCAGAATCTCTTTATCAAGCACAGGCCTATGTCAAATAGTAAAAGACAATCTTAGTCTGATCTAAGAATTCTCGCAAAGTCATTTGTATTTATTTCTTTGTATAGCAAGGTGCAAGGGTTGAAACAGGAAATTTTTGTATGTGAGCATAAAAAAAGCCTTTAGGATAACAGGCTATTCACAGAATCACTAAACATCTTGTAGATTCATAGTTTTAGGAATGTTTTTTGAAGAGCTTATCACTAATGCTACAGAACTATATTAAGCCTTACAGGAGTTATGTAAGAAGACCAAGGTTAGAGCTTCAGCATGGGTACAACAGCACAATATTAGCACAAGTTATGGGAAAATCCTCCATATAATCCTCCCACAGGAAAGATGAAAGGCATGAGGACAGGAATCTCAAACTCAAAATCATCAAGGAGCAGAAAAAGTGGGACCCCTTAACTAAAGAAAAGAAGCCAGGGACCAGGGATGATCTCTTGTGCACATGCACATGCACACACACACACACACTGAGTTAGTGCCTTCACAGACATATCCAGCTCCACCTGGGAACGCTGAACAGGACTGGATTGGTTACAGGAAAGGGGTTTGGTGACAACAAAGTGACTGAGCTAAAATAGAATCCTGGCTTGTGGGCAGGGCTGGGAGGAAGTCCCAGCAGAGGCCAGCCAGGCCCGAAAAATGAGTATATTGACCCTGTTAACATGCACCAGATTATTAAATAGCTCCCTCCTGTATACTGTAATTTCTGACATTTCTGAAGTGTAAGCAAATCTGCATAGCAGTCACATTCCTAGTCAGTATGTGGAGTTTATGCCTTTGACTTGATATATATGATTATGAAATTCTGGAGGTGTATGTAGAGCTTATATCAAACAACTCTGTTTTACAGACAAACGTGTACACAGTCAATAAAACTTCTGAACACCCTAACAAATTAAATTGTTAATTTAAAAATAGTTTCATTTGCCTTCCAATTTTATCATAAATTTAAAAAATATATCTAATTCTACAGCTTATAAATACAATCTAATTCAAATATACCTGTGTCTCAAACTTTAGGATTGCAATGTATTTTCCACTCAGCGTCTCAGACCACCTATGGATCAGATTATCTTGTGCATGGACTGACACTTAAAAATATTCCCAGAAATTTAAGATTTTAATGTAACATTGAAAATGCAACCTTATATTTTATTAGCAATGTTGTACAGATCCATGAACCTTATAATATGAAAAAGACATAGCCTATCTTGTCTAGTTATATATACTTTATATCTATGAAACAATAATCATTCATCACAGAAAGTAAACATGGATGCAAAGCATATTATAAGCAGTCACACAAATGTAGTAAAATTGTTCAAATTTTGTCAGGAAGGCAGTTACATAGTGAAAATAAGAACTAAACTGTTGTTTAAAGTGAAAGCTAACAAACCAGAAATTATATTATCATTGAATAAATATTTTTTTAATCATTACAAACAGCTGAATTAATTTTTCCCCCTTTAGGGGGAAAGATCCTAGAATTTAGACAAATAATGAAGCAAAAATTATATTTTAGTGTAAATTAGTATAAACAAGTCCAAGGAAATATGCATAAAACTATGGTTTTAGGTTGCAATGTATGGAAGTACTTAATTTCTATAAAAAAGAAAAATCAATTACTAAGACAGTCTTTCCCAGACTAGCATCACTGCGAATAGAAGAAACACAAATACTGCAACAGAAAGGTAAAACATCTTAAACAGTTTTAAATACCATAGCCAAAGATCCAGAAGAGATCAGCATCTTCATTCTAATCTAATACTGTATCAGCAATAACAGAAGCTTTGTGCTATTCATTTGCAAAAATATCAACTTAATTTGGTGAAAATTTGAAATGCATTATATCAGGCTCTCCTGATTTAAAAATAAGTATTATACATACCTCCACACTTAGGAATAGGTCCACTCCACATTACTTTTCCATCCATTAGCATACAAGTAATTGTTTCAGTTCCTTGTGTTTTAATAAATCCTTCTTCACATATAACTGAAATTGAGCTCCCCAGCTGAAAGTTGTCACCAAAACGCCGAGCATTGATTGGCACTCCAGGATCTGGGCACTCGTTGTGTCCAAACGCTTTTTAAGAGAAAAAAAGTGGTGGAGACATAGAACTCTTGCAAAGAAGATGACATTTTAAAGATTTTGTTTGCCACTAAGAACAATTTATATTAAGAAATTGACAGGAAAAATAAGAAATAAAACCTTTCTCAACAGCAGAAAATGCAGACCAGTATAAATACTTGCTTAAAATATGAAGTTATACCAGCATGGATCTCAACCTGGACAGCTTGTTGCTGGCAGATTTCAGTGATGGTTAAATTCTCCTTTTCCAAAAACACTCATCCTATTTAATGTTAAAATGGGACAGAATGTTCCTTCAGAAGGGCAGAGCAAGCATCTATGTATGATACAAAAATTTTATTCATTTTTTGTATATGTAATTCACCATCATATCACACTGACCTTCATGGGTTTGATCCTATCATAATTAATTTTGTTTCCTGTATTGAGAGCTGGTGGACAGTGACAAAAAGGGTTGTGTTGGCCAAAGAAAGAAAACTTGAAACTTTGAACATTTCAAGTTTAGGATAAATTGAAAAAAATTTATTTCCCTGTATACATGTAGATACCATGACAATGACTGTTCATGTCATTTTATTGCAGAATATACTTTACTTTTGGAGAAGAAAGACCATCTTCCTAACAAAAATGAGCACAGTCATATTTATAGCATTATCATTAAATCATATGTAGTAGTTAGTATGTTGCTGTTTCATTGATGAAGAATACTGCACATATATCTTTTATTTTTGAAATGTTGATTTTTCAGTGAGAACAAATATTCACCTTCATCACGTATGATGACTGCAAATTGTATCTTCAGAAATATGTGGAGGCATCAGAAAAGACTAAGTCCTAAGAAGATGATTTTCACTTTTTTCCCTGCAGTTTTACTGATTTGTCTGCTAGACAAAACATATACAAATCCCCTAATGAAATTTTTTTAAAAAGTAATATCTCAATAACTCAGTAGAAAGATTTCTCAGATGTTCCATCACAGAGGTATTTTAAATCATAATAACAGACAAGAGAAAGCCTTTATTAATCAATACTGACTTGGGCAATATCATATATATTTGGAATGAAAATAGTGTTTTCATTGAGTAATTGTTTACCATTCAAAAGATGGCATTAAAAGTGATGCAATCCCATACTTTTTCAGTGGAGTTACAAAAACTTTTCCAGTTCTATGTTCACAGTCATTACTTTTAGAGAGGGCATTGATTGTCTGTTTTTCTTACTACTTCCAGACAAACCAGAGATAGATTTTCAATATTGTTATCTATAAATGTAGATAAATGTTGACTCAAGGTTTAGCTTGCTCGTGTGTGACACCAGTTTATTAAGGTTGAAAAATCAATTCATTGCTCCATATTTCTGCTCAGGAACTGCTGCCACTGCTGCTCCTATGTGATCAATTTTACTGCATAGAATGACTTTGGGAGGAAAGATACTGAAAGACAATCTGTCCCACCAACAGCACTCTTAGCTTAGGCTGGCTACAGTTACATTGCTCAATGAGCAAAATTCCATTTGTTGATACTTCTAGAAAGCTTCACTGTGGATCTTTAATATTAATTATACTAGCCTTAGACTGAAAAGAAAAAGAACAAGAGTATATAATTAAATAAAATTTTACTAATCATCAACAAATCAAGAAACCATAGAAAAATTCCTTATTAACAATTACATGTAAAGAGAACATCCAATTTTCCTGGCATTTATCCTCATCAATTACCATGACTGTACAGGTATATTAAGTAATATCTGGAAAAATGCCAGAAAATATAATCACCAATCAGGATAATGGTGATATTTTTCTATGCAGAAGAATATTGAAATATGCATTTTGTATTAAACAAACAAACAAGCATCAGAAGGGAAGGAACTGCAGAGATCTCATGAGATAGGAAGGCAGGTATGTAGCTAATCACAACTCATCTCATCTAAAGCCAGCCTTGAAAGGTCCTTTCAAACAGGGCTAGAAAGGAGCAGTCCATGGCACAGTTGATTGTTTTGGTGAATTACCCTACCAAGAGTTTTAGCTGGCAAGTATAGCAATAGCTTTGAAGTAAAGGTAGCACTTTCAGAGGGAAATATCAGAGAAAAAAACAAAGTTAAGGGAATATAAAATAATAACCATATATTTCGTACTAAAATCTATTGTGAAAGACTATTTAAAGCTATGTAAACAAGTGGCAGTCTATTCAGTACTATCACATGTAAACTCAATGTGAACTCATACTCCTTTGTAGTACACTACACTTTGAAGAACTCCAGCTTGACTGAGACTGGAAAAGTCCTAGCAGGAGCGACTGGCAGGAAAAATGTGCTGTGATGAACATACTCTAACACAGCCATAAACCACACTAAATTAGTTTTTAGATACAAACCCATCATCTGGGATTGTCTATGTCTTGGTCCACTAAACTGCAATGACTAGAGTAATTAGGCTGATGTCAGAGGCCCATAGTTTGACCTTTGTCAGGCTGCTATGCAATTCATAATGTTTTTGCTAGCACAATTAAACAGATGCAATGAAAACAGTAACAAAAAATATCTACATAATAAGAAACAGAAGGTCTAAGCTTAATCAAAGATATTTGCCCAGCACTTCGTACACCCCAATCAATGAGGAACAGCTCAAAGAAGTCCACAGCTAGCATAAATCAAGCAATCTGAAAGATGGTCTCCACCTCAAAATACTCATCCATCTCAGCCCAAAGGAAGGTTAGCATGAGTCTGGTCTGTGGAATGCCTGCCCATGGAGGACCTAGCAACTTTTGAGTTTTCTCTGCATTAACTCCTTTGTCATAGGAAGTAAATATGCATTCTCTGTCATATGGCTTCGTTGTCACACTGCACTTTAAGTGTGCATTTTGTCTGTTCAAGCCTAAGATAGGAAATCTATACTAAAGCAAAGAGATGATATAAATTTATTGCTCATAATTTATGTTACTATATTCAAGACTATGTCTATTTCTGTTCCCCATAATTATACAAAGATATATATATATAAAAGTTGGGAGAATTTATAAAGGAGTCACAAATACGAAAAAAAGCACGTACTTTCCCTTGAACTGATTAGTTCAATGCATATAGCTATTTACAGGCAGGATTAAGGGATGACTGACTTTATAAATGTCTTCACAGGCCTCAGAAATATCAACAGCTCTTAGGTTTGGATATAAAGAGGAAACAATGAATCAGGTGTAAGTACGTATTTCTATACCAACTTTAACCAATGCAGTTCTAGGTTGCTATGTCCATGTGTTCTGCTGCACCTAGTGAAACACCCTTCTGTCCCCTTTTCCAGGCAGAAAAATGATCATAGCTTTTCATGTTCCTACTCGTTTGCTTATTAGAACATTCTGTGTATCATCCATTTTCAAGTCACATATTTCTATGCTCTGGTCTCAAAATTTAACTAAATAGGAAACCTTTGTTAGACTTAGTGTAATAACTCAGATGAAACATTTGAAATCTAATTTTTGCTTAATTCCAACAAAAGTTAGATTTATGTTGAATTTTACTGGAAGGAGAGTAATTATCTGACACCACACGTTTCTATAATAAAAATAAATAGGGCATTAAAATAGTTTCTGAGAAATACCATTAACTAATCAGATTATGTAATAGTAACTCCATTTTATTCTTCATTCTACACCTCAAAACCATCAATGAAGTTATTTACATTACTAGCCTACATTCTCATTCGAAAAGATTGATCAAGACATATTGTTTCTGTGACATACTGTTTCTACTCCTGAAAGGGGCAAAAAGAGGCTGATAGCTTTGGAATATATCAACTGGAGTGTTAGCAGAAAATAGATATTTTTAATTAACTTTGGGTTGACAAATGCTAAGACGGAGTGAAATTCTATTCACTCCTTTTTTTATCATCTCTTTTGGCCTTCATTTAATATGGAAAGATTACTTCCGTAATTTATCAGCTTCAGCTGTCTACCGAAGAAATAGTAGATTCATTATTTGGAGATATGGTTGTTTTTTAAGTAGATTTTAGCTACAGAGTTTAACAAACACATGCACAAATACACTCATGAAAATAAATAAAAATATAAATGCATTAAACTGCTCAAATGTGTAAAATGCTTTAAATTCTTTTCAGTTAATGGGTTTCATTATACAACTGGTAAAAGTTAATTTTTTATTGTTACTTCTTTTTAAAATTAAAATTGTATCACTTGATACTATTGGTGCACAATTTAGATGACATGATCAAACTACTAAGTGCCCAAAGAAGCCTGCAAAATTTAAAAAAGAATTTATCTGATAAGTATATTTCTGTTTCACTGAAATGTTAAATCTAAAGTATTGACAGTGTTTGATGAATTAGTTCATTTCAAAATATTAACTAAATATGGGCATTCCATGCTAATCTTCTCCATCCTTCATTTTTACTATAAATTCTACATTAACTGACCTATATTTAAGTCTAGTTGTGCAAAATGGGATGACTTGAGAAAATCCAATTATATACAGCCCTAATTTTGTGCTGGAAGACTACCTTAGATCCTCCAATAACTGATTTTGGTTTTCTCATCACTGGATTTAGGCTTGACAAGATTGAACACACCTCAATGAAACTTTAAAGTAAGGAGAACTGTTATAAATGTTAAAAGGACATGATATAAAAGAGAGTAAAGAACAAATGTTAACATTTCTCTAAAGAAACATGAATTCAATATCTTTATTTTCATCAGAACTAATTTTACATTTCAGTAACTCTGAATAACCCCTGACTTTCCAATATTTAGTTCTGGTACTAAGATTCGTAGCTACCAGTCAAAGATTAGTTTGCAGTGATGACTGGTACAGTAAAAAGATACCACATGTTCTTCATGCTAGCATTCTACATTTGTGACAAATGATTTGAGGTTGAATCAGAGTGCTGAGAGCTGAAATATAAGACAATATCAGAAAAATAATGTTTACAGGATAATCTGGTGTCAGTTTATCTCTTTCCTATCCAGACAGCAATGTTTAATGTAGATCTTAATAAATAATTCTCTGAAAGACTGACAACCTAAACCCAAACAAACATAAAAAGGGAAAAATAAAGATAGAGAGGTGGAAAATTATGTGAGAAAAGTAAACAGCCACAGGGGGATTCAGTCCTTGAAATTTTATGAAAATAACATTAACTGTTAAGATTCATTTGTGAAAAATGTGAAGTCTCAACCAACCTCACTTAATCTCTCATTTCCTTTTTGATTTAAAGTTTAGTTTCAGTTTTTTTAGAGTAAAAAATCTGAACAACACAGTATTTTTTTTTTTTTTTCATACAGTCCAGCAGGTAACACAGGTGCTCTCCTTAAAATCATGCTGTTGTAGAGTCTCTTACATCTCAAGCAAGCCTCTGGAATTATATATACTCTCAGACGTTAGGGGAAAAGACAGGAACGGGACTAATTACACATGACATCACATTTTGGAAATATCAAAATATTTATTGTATTTACTTTTTTTTTTTTTTTCTGTTGACATGGAAAACAATGCTACCCCTACCATCAGAAAGAAACAAAAAGAAAGAAATCCAAATATCCAGATGTGGGGGATTGGTGAGGTGGAGAAGCTCTGGTTGAAGGGTACAATGAACACCCTACTAGATGCTCTGTTATTCCTATCATGCTCTACACATAGCAGCAAGTCTAATACTTCAGGACACTACAGGAGTGACAAAATTTAATTTTGCATATGCTCTCAGGAAATTTTCACAGTGTATTTTTCAATTATTCATGCTGTGGTCTTGCATCACCATGCCTGTACTAGGTGGGAATATATCCTGTCTAGATTTTAGTGTGGAATAAATACCAAGTCACTTGGTACCAATGCAAGATAGGCAGCCCTTCATTTGTGTTTCAGAAGAAATGTAAGAGTTTTGGCAGCAAAAAGGTGAATAAATGCTAAAGTTGTTTAGTACTGGAAAAAATATTTGATATTACCTTCAATTATTATTATCTGGTCAGCAAGTAAGGAAGGTAAAACAGCAAAATAAAAAAGCAAGTCTATTGTGGTTTGACTGATCAAAGAGCTCCTATGGCTGCTCCTTTAACTGCAGTGACTAGGAGCTAGCAGATTGCATCCTTCAGCTCCAGGATATTACATATATTCACAGCTGAACATATGAGTTTTCGAGAACTAGTTTTGTACAGGCAGTGGCAGTTATTAATATTATGTGGCACAAATTGCATTATCAGCAAATTTACTAAAGTCCTATTGTACAATCTGGAACTGGCCTGACTTGTCAGTCTGCCAAACACTACTATCACAACAATCTCTAAAGCTATAAATGAGAACAATACATGTATTTTCAGCCCTAGCACAGTATTTGAGCAATAATACAAACACCTATACTGGGAACTTTCAGGTATATAGGATTTTCTTGAAGGTGTATTACCATAGCGTCATTCTTAAATACTTATGTCTATCTCCTAGACTATACATTGAAAAAAAACCACACACACACAAACATGAAAATATGATTACTCACTGTTATAAGTGATGTTAAATCCACGTCCTGACATTGAATGGTCAGCTTGAAATTCCAGACGCAAAATATGACCATTACTGGTAAGATGGGAAGGAACTTCAGCACCAGTAAATGTCCCAATTATGGGGGAATCTACAGAGTCACCATCTTTAACCGCAAGGAAGTCAAACTGAGATTCCAAGTCAAAGTCATTAAAGGAGAGGTGAATTCGGCTCCCAGGGTCTGAAATTATTGTCCAGATACAGTTTAAATTATTCCCATATCCCTCTGGATAATCAGGTGAAAGAACTGTTCCCATAGGTGCAGTGAAATTGGAAAGACAAGGAACTGCCAAAAAAGGGAGAGATAAATTAGATAACAGAATAAAACACTTCAATAAGGATTGTTTTAGTGTTAAGTTTTTGCAATAAATCTTAAAACTTGCTGAGTATGTCAACAGAATAATTCATTATTTGTTGTGATATGTGAATCTGGAAAGAAGATTGTTTTTTCAATCTCAATAAAACGACCATCTCCTCTCAAAAAAACTACCATCCAAGCAGAGCCCACAAGAAATAAAGAACATATTTGTTCCTTGGAAATCCATGGCAGTCCTTACAATTTACCCTTGATAACGATCACTTGGCACCATTTATTTTTCTCTTGTGGAGAACTGTTTAGATGAGCAGAGCTCCCACTGAGCACATTAAAGGGGCAGAAAGTCAATGGTGCCCTTATCATTTATTGTTCACACAGAGGCACAAGAAATTAAGCAGCCTCAAAGACAAAAGAAATGTTTTGTTGTCATCAGGATTATAACGTATTATATTCAATAAATTCAGTTAAGCCATATTAAGTTGAGTTGTAGAGATGAAAGCAACTGATTGCACTCTGAATATATTTGATCCATATTTTAGTGGAAAAGTTAAGAAAGGTACTGCCACAAATAAGTATCACAACATTGTGTATACCTAATATAAATGTTTTACTTTTGCTTTATAATGCAACTGGAAGAGAGCTATAAATATTTATGATCATGTAAGTGCTAATAGGTAATTATATAAAATACATGGGGGAAATGTAAATAATTTAAACTCTTGATTTCAATTCAGCAACTTCTAATCTGAAGAAATATATTAATTTATAAGACTAACTATCAATATTGTATAATACATAATTTACATGATAAAATCAACAGAATCCTACCAAAAGAAAGTCAATAATAAATGACTATATCAAAGCACATAAAGAGAATTTCTTTAAGGGTTGGTATAAGAGAAAAAAATATTTTAGCAATTTTAGAACCTGTCCCTTGGGCATGTATATTAAACAAACCTGTCAAGAAAAAGTATATTCATCCTTTACTAATTTTGAAATCAATCACACAAATTACCTATAAGTAAAGCTTATCACAATGCCTTAAAAATAATAAGAAGAAAATATTTGGTACATACAAATACAGATTGGTATGTTTGCAGACCACTGGTTGTTTTCTTGGCAAATGATAGATTTCTCTCCAATTAATTCAAATCCAAACTGACACTCAAACCTTAAAACGTCACGATTAGAAAATCCGTCCCCTTCTCTAATACCATACAATGGTGTGCCAGGATCCCCACAGCTTTCTTTTTCAATTTCTGTTGAAATAAATAAGGCATTTAATTATAGAAGAATAAAACAAACTCGCTGTGTGTTTTTGCTGACCTGTAGAAAATTCTAAGCAAATTAACATCATCTACGTAAGAACAGTTGTCAAAATGCACCACTGAGTCTGATTCTATACCTCAACTTCCTTTGGAGGAAATTCTGCATGAGGAATCCCACCAGAGGGAATGAGTGGTTGTGTTGGGTTTACTTGTTGGCTACAGTTAAACCACTACAAGAGATTAGGAAAATCAAAACTCTTTGTGTTCATAAAATGAACACAAATAAGAGGATATGAAAATTAGAGGATATGAGGAAAAATATTTCAACCTTATTTTATTTCATAAAATTTTAAACAGTAATATCATTAAGTAAAATACTGTTAGTAGAAACAGAGACCAGCTCCCCAATGTGTAAACACTGTCCATGTTGCAATACAGTTTAAATTGAGTACCAATTACATGGCAAATAAGGGAGTACTAGCACCAAAAGAAATGCCCACAGTAAAAAGGAGACATAAATACATATAAAAATTTATATTCACATACATTATGTAAACATATGCAAAAAATAATTTCTCTATAGTCAAATAACATTTTACCACAGTAGCCTTAACTGCAAGTAAACTGAATGATTACTATTTCTACAAATATTACAGCTATAATATTCTCTCAAGCTGCATCCTGTTTAGAACTTTCATTAGTTACAGGCATGGAAAAATTTTTTAAAAATTTATATGTAATGACAGCAACAAACACCCCTGCATTATAATTTGAGGTTTTCTGTTTAAAGGTCTTGCAGCTTTATTTATTTTTTTTTTCACATTTCCATATATGATAGTTTGAATACAACGAAAAAAAATAGCAAGTGTTTTGATTTTAACTCAAACAACTTTCCTAGGGTAATATTTTTGGCAGTGTACATTTGATTCCTCAACGCTTACAGATATTAAGGTTCTAAATGCAATTAAAATGTGGCAAGAGGCAAATAAAGAACATTCCATTTTAACAAGAAACTGAAAAAGTGTTGAAGACTATTTAAAAAAATATTCCACTGAATTTTGAAAATTAATATTCTTTAAGAATAATAATGGCTTTATTATTCTTTTTGGATAAAGAAAATTCAAAAGCAACAAAAGAAAACCATCTAACAAAAAGCACAAAAAATCATGAACACTTCTTATTGGTTTATTTTTATTTTGTTCCAAACAGTTTTAGGAAAAGATTGTTATAATTCATTACTAGAAAAGGATAAAAACAGGTTCAAATTATCCTGAGATCACAGATGTAAAAAAACAAGTTAAGCTTTCCTGAAGAAACAACATAAGCTATCCCAAAGAACACACAAACTCACTCTCCTGTCTTCAGGGGTTTTTTTTGTTAATGTCAAACCTACAGAACTGCTTGCTCAGTTTTTAACTGCCAAAGAAATACAAAGTTTTCCTAGGCTGTCCTGGTAGATTAATATTTTTCTAAGTGTCTAAGTGATTTCATATTTCATTTGGGAAAACAAATATATTCTATAAACAAATGTATTCTATAAACTAGTTCTCCAGCAAGTTACTGTAGTTTTCTCAACCAATATATACAAGGCAGTAAATGTATTTATATCTATTTAAATTTACTCTCTTTATGGGCTTCTATTCTGGTATAACTGGGCAAGTGTTTCTATGTTTTTTTCTCAAATTTGGAAAGATACATAGCTGACCAAAACTATCCCTATTAGGACTTCAAGGAACTGGTTCTGCATTCAAAAAATTATTAGGTAGAGTAAAAGCATTTACAGGAGCTAGTTGGAAAAAAAAATATTCTATGTGATTAGGGATTTGAGAGACTACATTCATAGCCTTATATTGAATTTGTTTTCTTTAAAAAATCAAGTTGATCAAAATGTCGCATGAATAATGGATCTAAACTCTAATCTCTAAACTCCATTTGTGTTGATTTCAATTTATAGCAAATCTTTCCTTTGTTACCTTTAAAACTTTCCTGAATGCATTGCTTGCAACACTTTTATGCACTTTCTAAATTTCATATTAACATCAGTTAATCTCTGACTTTGAAACAGATTTTTTTCTGTCATTACTTGATTTTCTGCAAGAACAGAAATTATATAGTTTGATTTTCTGTTTTGTTTGGGGTTTTGTTGCTGTTTAGTTGTTTTTGGGTTTTTTTTAATTGAAGTGCAAATACTTAGGTCTCTTCACAGAATGTCAATAAACTTCCTTAAAACAGAGAGGAAAAAAAATCTAGCTGATTCCTGGGATTTTGTCAGATAATCACATTTTAAATAGCATGATTTTATTTTAATTCATGAAGGAGTAAATTAAATTCACATTTTTTACTGCTAATTCTACCACTTGTGTTTCAGCTTCCCTACACTACATATTTTGTTTCAAAAATTCCTAAACAGTTAGGTTCAGAGCCTGTCAGAGCCTCTCTTCTTGATAAACTCATACTAATCCCTCATTGTAAATAATTCATTCATGATAAATAGAAATAATTTCTGTGATCACTACTACTGTGATAAAAAAGATAATTATTGCTATTTGTGCATAAGGAAAAAAAAACAACACCTTATGCTAATATTATTTCTGGTAAATAGACCTTATTTCCTTTGTAGCCTTATAAAAATGGAAAAGAATCTCTACCCATAAATAAAAATTGTTAAACATTAATCACATAGGTTCATTTGTGTTTTAAGGTTCTTGAGACAGAAAAGGAAATCCATTTGTGATTTCAGAAATTATTTCAACAACACATCAACAGTAAAAGGAGGGATGATTTCTGAGGATGCTAGAAAGCCATCATTTTTTAAAAGATAAATTCCTCTTGAAACTATTCAGGATACAAAGTTTGAAAAAAGCAATTATCCTTGATAAATCTGTACAGTTAGCAGTTTCACACCACTTTGATTATGTTAATAATTGCCAAAGTATTTTCTAACAAGAAATAGCTAGAAAACATATCAGGTTAAGGAAAAAGTAAAAGAATAATATAAAGAAAATTAAGATAAACATTTCCTTTCATTTTAAATTGTCCTTACACTACTTTTTGTATATCTAACTGAAAGATTTTGCAGATTTCTAACCAATGACGTACAGAAGGGAGAGCCCCAGGCTACAGTAGCCCTTAGTACAGTGACACAGGAATGAGTTTTTTCTTTACCCTTTCTCTTTGTGAAGGACAAGCCCATTTTGGAGGTGACTAAAGGGGGCCTTGGGGAAAAGAAATGGTCACTTACTACACAAATGCATCTTGACAGAAATGCACTGGAGTTAGGGTTTGAAGAGGTAACTTGTCTATCTTTGTGTTCTTGTAACTCAAGAGTAAATAAAAGATAAGAATGTGATTCCTGTAAGGAAAACAATTTTGAAAGAAAAGGGGTCATTGGTGCACACTGGAAAAGTGCAATACAGAAGACTTGTTATCACTTCAGCAGAGTTTTAAAATCTGTAGTCCTTCAGGGAAACACCAAGCAAGACCAATCATTCTTAAACAATATCTCAGGATAATGTCCATTATTTTTTTTATTGACAGCATCAAGTGAAATATGACACACAACTAGATTTGTTCAGTCATTAGTAAAAGAGCATTTGAATTCACCGTATACTATTTTTTGAAACAAAGAATACTGGATGAACTAAACAATAGTATATGAAAAGAAAGTTTTAGTATGTAATTCAAAAGGATAAAGCTTGCTGTTTGATATTTGAATTCTTTTTGTAAAAGCTGCAAGTATTCACCACCATATATCCACACACTAACATTTTGCAAGGTAATGCATAAAAATCTATGTAATCCCACTTTGAAATTCCATGATTATGTACAATTTATATAGACATTACTGAATACATATATCTAACTTAGTTGTGAAATTGTTGTGCTTATGTTCCCAATGCAGGATTTTCTTTTTCAAAAATTTAGAAAAATATACTGTCATGTATTTCAGAGAATCACAGAATGGGTGAGGCTGGAAGGGGGCACAGTGAATCATCTGGTCCAACCTCCCTGCTCAAGCAGGGTCATCCCAGACACGTTGCACAGGATTGCATCCAATTTTAATATCTCAAATAAGGGAGGCAATTTGTGTTAAGGGAGGTAATTTGTGTTACTTTTATTTGCAAAGGCCAGGGAACCAATGCTAGTATAATCATCTTTAGGTTTGTGTGCCAAGGCTTAGATAGTGGAAGGACTGTGCCCATGAAAGGGACCCATGGTAGAGCACATTGAGGACTGCAGCCTGTGGGAAGAACACATTTTGGAGAAGTTTGTGGAAGACTGCCTCTCATGGGAGGGACCCCATGCTGGAGCAGACAACAACTGTGAGGATTCCTTCCTCATAAGGAGGAAGCAACAGAAGAGACAGAGTGTGATGAACTGACCTCCCCCATTCCCTGTCCTCCTGTGCCGCTGAGAGGGAGGAGGGAGAGAGTTCTGGTATAAAGCTAAGCCCAAGATGGGATTTTTTTTAAAGATTTAGTTCTTTATTTACTATTTATCTACTCTGATTTTGATTGAGAGCAAATTAAATTAATTGCTCCAAGTCAAGACTGTTTTGGATCTGATGTTGACTGGTAACTCTGCCCTTATCTTCACCCATAAACTTTTTGTTGTATTTAATCTCTCCCATCCTGCTGTGGAGTGATAGAACCACTTTTGTGGGTGCCTGACATTCAGTCAGAATCAATCCATTCCATCATCTATCTTATCCTGAAAATTAAAACTTAAATATTAAGAAAAAAGGCACAGAAAAAGCAGAAATCAGGAAAATAAAAACTAATAACTTATGAATCAAGAGCATGTACATTTCTCAGTGTAAACCAGGATGATAAATAATGTAAATTACACCATGTGTCTTCACAGTATGTATACTCAAAAAACATAGATACATATCAGACAAACAGTTTTGGACCAATTCCAGCAGTTTTAGATTATGCTTAGCAATTTACATGGTAATAGATTGGAAATTGGTTACATTTATTTGTAATAGGGTTTAAGTATCAGTAAACAAACAGAAATTTGAATCACCTAACAGATGATACCTTCTCCTAAATATTTTAATATTTGTATATGTCTATAAAAGAGGTCGTTTTGTCTATTATCTATTATTGCTAAAGTGTGAGTATTTTTATAAAGGATGGAAGTTCATTTATGAGAGAATAAAATATCTATTGCCATCTGATTCTCAGTTATATTTTAAAGGTTATCAGTACCCTTATTTCCTTCTAATTATTAGATTTTTATCTAAAGGTTCCATGTCTTGGCAAATCCAGATTTATATAAAAAAACTTTTCACCTTAACCACTATATTTACCCAGACCAACTAGTGTGATTTTCTCACCCTCAATTCTGACCACAATAGGTTTTCTATTTATTTTCATTTTTTATTCTTTGTTTGCCTAAAAGATAAGAAAGAATAATCTTGTTTAATGTGTAGTATGGCTATTTTTTTAGCAATTGGCAAGTGTGAAGATAGGGAATGAATCTTGTATTGTTATTAAATACAAACAGAATGAAAAATGCCTGTAGCAAACTGTAAGAAAACTCCACCTGTGCCTGACTGCTCCAGGTGAGATCCCCATTACAGGGTTGCAGCACCTTCTCTTTGCTCCTGGTACCACTACAGAAGAAATGGGTGTGCAAAGGGAGGAAAAGGGATGAAGAGGAGTATTTAAGTGTACAGTCTTTTCCCTATATGAATCTATGAGATGTTTAGTCTATAATGTGTTATAAAGAACAGCTATTCAAGGGTATAGAGTCAGTTATATTCTGTTCAAATTCTATGGGGAGAAAAAAGTCTATGAAAAAGAGTTATTCTTTCTCTGCTATGTAGGTGGTGACAACCTTCTTCCTCCTTCCTGAATTGTGCCACTTGTCAGGGTACTTCTCATTTCCTGATCATATAAATTGATGAGACAGAATGTGAACATTTCACAAAGAAAAAAAGGGGGGATAATTAATTAAAGGAGGATAATTTGTCTAATGACACTCACAGGAAAGTCAGATGAAGTTCCTCTAAGAATGAAATAAGAAAACAATGGCAGACATCATTAAAAGTAATATCTCACATATATCACAATGGCTCAACATTTCTAGTATCAAGAAAACAAGATACAGCCGTTCTCCATGACAATAGAATTTTCAGAGGGACAGCAGATACATCAACATGATTTTTATTGCATAATTTATTTGAAATTTTCTACTACTAGCATAACATATTTCATAACTACATTCCATTATATATCTTAGGTACTGATAGACTTTGTGGATATACATATTGTTTCTCTTCCTATTCAGGACTATGTTCCTTATGTTGAATTATTTACTACTCATCCAGAAATAAACTGGCCTGGCTAATGAATAAACCAGGTGGGACTTTAAATAATAAACCCACCCTACAATAAAATAAGCTACTCTCTTAATTTAGGTTTAGAAAATGAACTGTAATGTAGAACTCCATCCACATAAACAATTTAATCATACCATGAGACTTCTCATTCATATAAAAAATTAACCAAAACTGGGGTATTTCCTAAATTTCTGTTAAAATATTGCTAAATCACAGTATCTTGTTAATTCCAGATTTGCTTGCAAAAACAGCTAATATTTTATCACTTGAAGAATTTTGGTTAAAGTTATGAGAATTAGCCACGTTTGTATTTCTTCTATGCTGCGTCAAGAAATTTCTGTTGACTTCATAAGTATACTGTCCCAAACCCTGCCAGTATGGTCTTTCTCCTTCAGTCATATTGAAGCAATGCTTTGCTTTGTTTCAGTATAATTTTGATGTGAAGATGCATGTCAAGAGAGTCATCGTGCTCTCCTGAATCTGCAGTGTATAAATGTATCTTTATATTCCTGTTTGCCTATTCAAAACCCCTTTGCTTCCCAAACACTATAGCTTTTAATCACTCACATGTTTCTTCTTCAGCTAATCTCCCTCTACCACTAATCCAGACAAGGGGTTGGAAAGGCATGCTACATTTACTTGCATTACTCAGCTACTTCAATCTGGAACAACTACATTGGGGCATAGTTAATTAATTCAGGGTGACTTTTCCTTAATGTACCTGACTTTAGCTGGACCAAAGAAGGATCATTGAATAATTTGAAGAAAGTTTCATGTAACTTTTAAAATTTAAAACTTAAAATGCAATTTGACATTCTGGAGTACTATATCACATAGTTAAACCTCAAAAAATAAAGCATTTTGGTTAAAGAGAGAAAACATCTATGAATTTCAGCAGTTCTTCCTTAATATAGCTTTCGGCAGTAGACAACTATATTATTAGCTTTCCTTATGGAACTACAGATACGAGGCACTCTCAAGGAAGAATAAATGCAAAAATAATACTAAGGAATTTTATCTAAGTCTGCAATCCTTTACTTGAACAGTTTCAATATGAATACAAGGAATATCCCTTAGACCAATGGTTACTGCTTGACCTGTCAAAATAAAAAAAAAAAAAGTGAAAGTCATCCTATGCAGAAAAGTCTGAAATAATTTTCAAGGTAGCATTAAGGTTAACATTAATTTATTATCAGTTACACAAATTCTATAATTTTTGTGCCTGAATCATCTTTATTTAAGTGGAGGGGTCTTTCTCATTTCAAACTAAGCCTGGTTTTCTTCCGTAGACTAAATAAAATGTAAGCTTGCTGTTAATCATCATAAAGAAATTGAGCTGTAGAGAATGTGGTCCTTTGTTGTTTACAAAGAATTCTAGGTTATGATAAGAATATGCAATACCCTACTTTAATAATATGAGTAACAGGAATCTCGTTTGTGCCATTGATGATTTGACTAGGCCTTTCACTACACTTTAGAAAATCTTTAGGAAAATGAAAAGTTTCACTAGGCTAAATAACTTCATCTCCAACTGTCAGTATGCTTTTGAAGAACATATAAATGAAAATTAACTATATTCAAGGGATGTTTTTCTGGCATTATGGGAGTCAGAATTGTACAGATATTTTTGATCCTTTTGCTATAAATAGTGCTCTTCTTTTTCATCTTTAATGGTAAATGTGCAGATAGAAGTTCAAACCCAAGACTATTAGAGCTTTCATCAAGAATGTATCTCTTGATACATGGAGTTGGTCTATGACAACAGTGGATCTATTTGCACCTAGCATATTATCTGTTGAACATTTCAAATATGTTCATCAACCTGCTCTGCAACTCTTCTTTAAAGTCAATCAATAAATTAGTCCTCTGATACCTTTAATAATAGTTCCCTATATCATATTCTGAATATACACTTGACTATAAAATATCACTAAGGTTTTAATTTGGTAGCAACTTTATTGTCACTTAAACTTTTTCAGTTTCACTGAACTAAAAATCTAGTTGAGATGTCAGACTATTAGTTCCACCCTACTTTTGACTTTTTCAGAAGGTCACAGAGCAGAGGAAAAAAGGAAAGTCTCTAGAGAAACAGTTAGCAAGACTTATTTATGTGGCTTGATTTCTTTCCAAGCTTCTGGTCCCATGATCCTTCAACCTGCTTCTTTCTAGTTTGATCAGTTATTCCCTTCTGAGACAAGAACTTTCCAAAAGAAAGCTACAACAGGCTGAAACCAAACACACGAAAAACCCATTCCCAAATAGCAGAACAAATACTGTTCTCTGCCAAACACACACACACACACACACGCACACGATTTCCCAGACCAACTCTATGAACACAAAGCAGAGCTTTGCTTGCTCCCAAAGTCATTTAATGCATTTGTACTGGGCTTAGATCACAAGGTTTTGTAGCCAGGAGTCTGCAGAAGTGACCTCTGTGAGAAGAGGCTGCTCCCATGCTGGACAGAGCCAGCTCTGAGAAGGACCTACTTCTGGTCAAAGTTGAATCTGTCAGAAACTGTAGTGATGCCCTTGTGATAAAATATTTTAAAAAGTACAAAAAATGCTTTAAAGCAACTGTGACAGGAGATCAATAAAAATATGTGAGAAACAGCCTTGCAAACATGTAGGTCAGAGAAGGAAGGAGAAGAGGTGCTCCAGGTGTCAGGGCAGATATTCCCCTGCAGCCATGGTGAAGATCCCAAGGAAGCAGGCTGTCTGTCTGCAGCCCATGGGGGTCTCTGCTGGAGCCCGTGCATGGCCCCACATTGCAGTAAGAGCATAAGCTCTGAAAGGAGCTGCAGCTAGTGGAGCAGTCCACTCCTGAAGGACCACACCCCATGGAAAGGAGGCGTGCTAGAACAGCTCTGGAAGAAATACAGATGTGAAGGACTCCACATTGAATTGGGGCAGAGCATGAAGAGGAAAGAGTGGCAAAGACCAAGTGCTATGAACTGACCACAAATCCCATTCCCCATTCCCGATCCACCCTTACTGCCTGGGTGAAGGAAAATTTAGAAGAGATGGGAATAAAAGAGTGGAAAAAGATGGGAAAGAGAGGTGCGGAAATTTTTTAGTTTTGTTTTCACTTTGCACTATCCTACTTTGTTTTTATTTGGCAATAAATCAAGTTAAACTTCCTTTAGTTGAGTCTGTTTGACAATAACTGGTAAGTTATCTCCCATTCTCATCTCAACCTATGAGTTTTTTCATCTTATTTTCTTCCCCTATTCTGCTGAGGAGGGGGAGTGGGAGCAGCTTTGTGGGCATATTGCATTCAGCCAAGGCTATCCAGCACAGAGATACATATAAATTTCATCTAAACCTGGCTGTCAAATATAGACTTTTTCCAAGTTAGAAATGGAGTGCTCTCACACCCCCTATCCCCCCAAAAAAGAAAGAAATAATAAGAGAAAAAACCTTACTAGAAGCTCTGTTAAGGCTGCAACTCGGACTAAGCTCTTGGGGATTTCAGTTTCTGTAAGCTAAATCCTCTTAAACAAGTGAGTAAGCCTATACAAATCAGAATTTTACAAACTGAATTTGGTTAGATATCCCCTTGCCAAATTTCAGGTCATTGATTCAATGTGCAAAACCACAATGGAATGCATTTTCCTGAAATCATGGTCTTTAAAGCTACTAAGTGTTTTGCTTTAATTTGGTCATAAGCACTTGAGGTGAGACAGCCATTGAGTACAGATAATTTCAGCCCAAAAACCAGTTAAATTTCAGAGTTTCCCAACAGTAAAGAATAATTAAACTAGTTCTTATCTTACTTAGGAAATGACAATCCCACCTCAAAGTAATGAATTGGTTTTGCCAATATTATGTTTTATTGTTTCACTCTCTATTATGGTTAAAATATACAAATTAGAGAAAAATATGGATAGAAGAAGAATAACTAAAATTTAAACAGGAACTTCCAAACTAAACCAGGAAGGTTGCTCCTGTGACTGTGTTTCCAATCTGTAATATTAAAATATTGGAAAAATGTCAATGTGATCTGAGTAAGTTTTTCGGTTCATGTATTGAAATAAGTTTATCTATAAGATGCATGTGATCTTCTTTAAGTGCATATTTGCACATGATAAAACCTAAGAAATATCTAAAGAGCATGAGAGGAAAGTATTCCAAATTCCATCTACATCCAATTTAATATCAAATTTTTAAATATAAAAATCAATAATGACTGAAACTAAAAGTGTGGCTTCTAAATTACAAAGATACTTAATAATGGTTTAATGTTTTCGTAAACTATAAGTTTTAGATCAACTACAGGACACTGAGCATAACCATGTAAAAAATATAGAAGCACCTCATTTCTTCCTCCTGTTGTTTTTTCCTTCTCATGTCCACTCCCTTGCTGTACTGAACCTTACTGACAGCTTATAAAACTTGGAATATAAATAGTAATGTTATTTATTGAAATACAAATGTAAGAGAAATCAGTATCACAAAAACAAAAAGACTGATTCAGACAGATCCAAAACATATTCAATTATAATAGTTCATTAACATTTTAATTTTCCTTGATACACAATACAATGTCTTTGTTTTAGGTCTAATGATCTCATTTTTCATAGTCTCTGTTAATGGCATTTCCATTAAATCTGATGAGAAAGGGAAAATATAGTTCATGTAATTCGGGAAATATTTTTCAGGAATCTTATCAATATATGATGCCTATTATAAAGTACAGTATCACATAAAAGTTGCAAGACAGAGGCAGTAATAGCTTACTGTCCTGTGGTAGAAATCCCTGCACAAGTTATTTCATATTTCTTACTAGATACAGCTTTTTGTCTGCCTTAGTGCTGTACAGTGGTGCTGATTATCAGGTGTGAGTGGTGTTCCTCAGGGCTGGTTATAGAGACCAGCACTGTTTAACATGACATGGACAGCAGGAATGAGGGCATCTCTAGCAGGCTGGCCAACAGCACCAAGCTGTGTGGTGCAGTTGATGTCCTGGGGAGTAGAGATGTCATTCAGTGGCACTTAACAGTCTTGAGAGTTGGGCCTGTGCAAACCTCATGGAGTTCAACAAGGCCAAGTGCAAAGTTGGGTCAAAGTAACCAGTAGGCTGGGCAGAGGATGGATTAAGAGCAGGTCTGAGGAAGACTTGGGGCAGTCTGTAAACAGAAAGCTCAGCATAACCCAGAAAACCAACTCTATCATGGGCTGCATCAAAAACAATGTGATCAGCAGGTCAAGGAAGGTGATTCTGCCTGTCTGCTCTACTCTTGCAAGACCCCCACTGGAGTACACAGCACAGGAATGAACCTGTTGAAGCAAGGTCAGAGGAGCGACATTAAGGTGATGAGAGAGCTGGAGTACCTCTCCTGTGAAGACAAGATGAGAAAGTTGGGGTTGTTTTTTCCTAGAGAAGGAAGACCTTATAGCAGCTTTCCAGTATCTACAAGTGCTACATAGAAGTTGAAGAGGAACTTTTTACAAGGACATATACTAAGAGGACAAGGAGAAATAGCCTTAGATTGAAAGAGAGATTTAGATCAGGCATTAGGAAGAAATTCTTTACTGTGAGTCACTGGAACAGGTTACCCAGAGGAGTTGTGGATGCTTGATCCCTGGAAAGGTTCAAGAACATTTTGAATAGTGCCCTGAGAAAGCTGATCTGGTGAGTGGCATCGCTATTAATAGTGGAATAAAGAACTAAATGATATTTAAGATCTCTTCCAAGGCAAACCATTCTATGATATTATAAAAAAATTTGTATTTAAAGGAGCTATATCAAAGCACTTGACAATGCAATAATGTTTATTTGAATTTTTCATACATCACTTGATAGCTGAGTTTAAAGGATCCAAGCAAAGGACAACGTGAATAGCCTAATGGCCATTAAGTTTATTTTAGGCTGCCTATTACCATTTTCACTTACTTATGAAAATAAAATATAATACAGATGATGAAGTGAAAAAAGTGAAGTTAAACAGCACTTAGAAATCTGTTATCTTTCTCAGAAGCTTCATTGATTTTGAAATAATGATAAATATTATGAGTCAAGAGAGTAACTAAAGTTTCTTGTTTACTGTTTCTGACACAAGACAATGAGTATGATTTCCTGGCAAGATAGCCTAACAATCTCTAACACCTTGGGTCACTTCTTCTGTAGCACTACGAGTATAGCAAGAGTTTTCCCCATAAAGTAGATGAAGATAATTATAGATTTATCATTCCAAGTGATATGCCAGCAAATAAAATACACCTGAGACTCAGCAAATCAACAAACTCTTAGAACAAAACAACAATTATGCAGCAATTACTCTCATTGTCAGAACTCGATGTTCATCCTGAAGCTGATAAAAATTGTTGTTTACTTTCCAATCTCACACCTAGATCCTAGAGACCTAGAGCCTGCAGTGCCTTTACAATCTGCCCCTTTACACTATCATATTTAGGGAAAGCTTTTAACTGGCATTGTAGGAAAATTTTATCATGAAACACTTGATTATTGCCTTGCCATAAATAGTTAGAAGTTGTATTTCTGTCCCTACGTCATCTGCAATGCTACAGTTCCACTCTTCCAAGTATTATATTAAAAAAAGCCCATAGCTACAATGATTCAAATATTACCTGCTTAGTACTGGACAGTACCCTAAAAATAAGAGTTGTTCTCGCAAAAATATCACTATGCTATTCTTAAGCTAATGCAGAGACTGAAAATCTCACAAGACATTTGAAAGAAAGCTTTAAGCACCAAAAACTCGGAGAAAATGTCTTGAAAGACATTAACTCCAATTTGGTGTTCTATAGTGTCATAATCTTCTTGTTAAATTACACATAGGAATTTCTTCCTCCACTAGAAAAAGTTAGTAAGTCAAGAAATATTCTTAAGTTAAAAATTATTTTTAAAATGTACCTAATAATTAATAAAGGTGATTAATATTTATTTCCAGCCTTAAAACATAAGTTACAATGGAGTTAGGCTGTTGGAGGTCAGCATAGTGACCTTAGGTAAAGCAGTAGAAGAATGCTAACACTAGGCTAAAATTAAAGGTGTCCATGTTGTGATAAAATATTTATGTGGATGCCCACATCACAAAGTAAAATAAACATAGTCGTACTTTATCCTAAAGTAATACAAATATTGTCAAGCAAGTCTTTGGCTGGGCTTCTGTAATATTCACTAAGTGCTACAAAACTGTAGAGCATTTTAAAACTCCTTTTTCCAGAAGAAAAAAAATAAAAATGTGTTGCATGATTTCACCTGTAGTTATTAATAATCAGCAGCAGTGTGGTTTGATTTTCATTATGTAAGACAAGCATCAGAAAATTATTTACTTCCCCTATGAGCTCACGCTTTTCAGAACAATGAAACTTTTTCCTGTATATTTCTCTTCTAGGGAGGAATTATATCCTGTCTTAGCTATCACTTTGGTGCACATATTCCAAAGAGAATTGTCTAAGAGTGTAACTTGAGGACAAGCTTTTTTCTAGTGTAGCAGAATAAACTAATCCTAGTTTTGACATGGATAAATCTCAGGAGGAAACAGTGCAGACAGACTCTCTACACGAAGTGCAAGCATTGTAAAGTGTATTGGGTATGGCTGGAATGGAGTCACCTCAAAGTTCCTCAGAGCAGATCTCATAGGGCTGTGCTTTGTTTTGGTTGCTAGAAAGTGTTAGTGACACACCAGTGCTTTGGCTACTGCTAAGAGGTCCTGATACAGCATCAAGGCTGTCTCTTCAACCAAACTGGGGCTGGGGAGCTTGCCAGATGATTACTGTGAACACTACACAGCTGACAGAAACAGGTCCAGAATATTCCTAGAACACATGGTTGATAACTTATTGATACAGGTACTAAAGGAGATGACTAGGAAAGGTGTTTTCTTTGATTTGTTGCTTGTTAATAGAGAGGGGCTCTGTAAAGATTTAAAGAGTACGATGAACTGTCTCAAGTACTGCCAAAGAAGGACATTTCCACAAGATAAGCTTCCATATAGGAACTTGAACACAGATGACAAACAGGAAGGTGTTGATATCAGACCTAACAGAGGTGAATGCTTTGCAACTAGCACACAGGATAAAATTCTACTGCACAGACTATGGGAAAAGCACAGATGGCAACAACAGGAAGATGCCAGGCCTGGTGAGGCAGATCTGGGTAACCTGTCTGGACAAAATTTTCCACCATGGCAAACTGTGAAAAAGGAAACAACTCCTTATACATGTGCCAGCCGAAGCTGTGGGAACAGCATTTACACTCTGTGGATACCTGGGACTCAGATTGTATAAAAGTGCCTCTCCCTCCTTTTCCTGCTCCCCACTGAGAAGACAAGAAAAAGAAGGGCTGATGAGATGCTGCAAGAACACAGGTGGTGGTGTCTTTAGTTTGCACATTCTCACCGGTCTTCTCTCTTTCCCCTCTCTCCCTTCTCCTCCCTTCCCTCCCCACCATTCTGTCCTTCAGTCCCCTTCCCCTTCCCCTTCCCCTTCCCCTTCCCCTTCCCCTTCCCCTTCCCCTTCCCCTTCCCATTTCTTTC
>JAWWMU010000106.1:135327425-135339192 GCA_035048155.1 Cinnycerthia olivascens
GACGCTCTTCCGATCTTCCCCTTCCCCTTCCCCTTCCCCTTCCCATTTCTTTCCCTCTCACTCCCCTTCCTTTCTTTTCTTTCTATCTGTCTTTCTACCTCACATTTACTGTTAGATATAATCCATACTGACTTTGGCATGTGGTCCTGTCTGCACCTTAAATCGGGTAGAGGTATCTCTTAATAATCTTATCCTAATATTATTTTGAAGTCAGAAGTAGGATCATAACAGGCTCATGGGTGAAGTTGTAATTGATGGCCATATTTGCTATAAGAGCAATAAAACAGTTGGGTTTATAATCTCTAGTGATGGGAGGAAAACTTTCAGGAAAACTTCACCTCTGGATGTAAGAGCAGACACTTTTGAAGCTGCTGGGATTCATCAGTGCTGGTCACTTTTTAAATGCCACCTCCTTAGTGCACAGGAGTAGGCAATTCCAAAATGTCAAGCAGGCAAGGCAGAGGGCTGACTTGGTTGAATAGGGATCTTCTGGGGTTAA
Source organism: Cinnycerthia olivascens (assembly GCA_035048155.1). Lineage (NCBI taxonomy): Eukaryota > Metazoa > Chordata > Aves > Passeriformes > Certhiidae > Cinnycerthia > Cinnycerthia olivascens. The sequence goes on from JAWWMU010000106.1 coordinate 135,327,925, forward strand.
GGTGAAGAAAGTAAAGTGTATTGCCAGTGAAAGCAAGGTTGGGTGACACAGGAGGAATACAGAAATACAGGAATACTTGCCACTTCAGGGAGAAAATTTATATTGCCAGAGCTCAATTAGAGTTCAATCTGCCCAGAACAATGTGGGATAGTTAAAAGAGCTTTATAAAATGCATTGATACCAAAAGGCAGTGCAAAATGTCATCATCCTGTTGCAACATGAGGATGATGACCTGAAAAACAGGGGCATAGACAAGGCAGGAGTTGTGAATGTTTTCTCTTCTTCAGCCTTAAACGCTGATTATGGGTCATGGGTTTCCCATTGCCCTGAAGTGGAGGGACTTGATTGCAAGCATGATAAACTCCAGGAAACTGTCATGGGGAAACCTCTCTAAGTGGGTTTTGAATCTTAGGAATCTGTAAAAGTATCAGTTGACTGGGAGCTGGCTAATGCATCCCAGTTTTCAAGAAAGGCAAGAAGGAAGACCCTGAAGGCTACAGTCAGTCTCACTTCAGTGCCAGGTAAAACTATGGAGATGACTGTTCTGGGAGTTATTGAAGAACACCTGAAGAACAACTGAACTGGGAGGCGCTATCAGGAGCTATTAGGACAATGTGCTACTCCTTGATTGTGTAACTATAAGCTTGGTCTGAGAAATAAGCATAAAGGTGAACTAACAGATACCTATAATGCAATGAAAGCAGAATTCCTTTGTCCCTAAGGGTTACTGCTAGGCAGGCAGATCAGTATATTGACTGTTAGGTATAAAATACATATTAAAAACAAAGACAAAAAAGATTATTGTAAGGAAAATGTAGATGGAATAAATTTATTTATAGCAGTTGCTTAAATACTAGTTTTAGAGATGAATACAGTTTTATTTATGTCAGTTACTCTTGTTCAAAAAGTTAGACTATGCTTTTAAATCAGCTTGAGATGAAAATTACTGTGAACAGAGAAGAGAAAGTAACTAGCAAAATGTCCTTCTAGACACCTGCAGATGAGCACAATGTTGCAGTTAAAATGTGATGAGGAGAATCTGAGAAGTTGGAGGCTGTGATGTGATATAAATGTTAACACCATTAAATGGATGATAACAATTAATATATAAACCTGGAGAGAATGAAAAACTGTAATTTTAACTTCTGGCCATCTCTCATGTGAATTTAATTTTTTGAGTGTCTAGAGTGAGATCCTGGTGCCTGAGCAATAAAAATATCAGGAAAGTGCATTAGAGAAAAATGGCATTGCCTAATATTGCAGTTGGGTTAGCAGAAATAAAGCCTGAGTTGTGCATCGTGCAATAAGAAGTTACAACAGTAGTTTTGTCACTAATTCTGATTTATTATTATCCCACTTTCTCCACATAACACACTAGGATAATAATGATTTTTTTGGAAAGTATTACAATTTTTACAATTACAGTTATTAAAATCTTTGTTAGATATTAAAACTGATGGAGAATAATTGTGTACTTATTTCAGGCTTCTAAAGAGTGTGCAGTAAATAAGGCAAAGGCCAACACTTGAATGATGAACTTAAAAATATTAAACAGCTGCCACATACTCAAGACAGCATTCATCCAATGCAATGAAGGAGGCAGGGAGCCTAAGGGAAACACTGTGTGACTGTGTAATTAAAGACTATGCTAATGAATTTGCACTCAGAGGCTGAATTATGCTTTCATGAGTAACTTACATACTGACACTTCTTAATTTTTTAAAAATTGACTTTGTAAAAAGACTACACTCTACAAAACCCATCTCACAGTTTGTTTTTTTTAAATTCAATCCACTCCATAGATAGGTTAAGCTAAAGACAGAAAAGTCATATGTTGTTTGAATAAACTTTTTACCTCTACCATACTATGTTTCACTAGTAGTTTTTGAAAATGAACTACTGCAGCAGAGACTGAATCAGAGGTCAAATGATTAACAGGTTGTGGAGAAATCCTAATTCCAGGAGAGTGGGAAAGGATCACTGTGACCTGTGCTGGTGCATCTCTCAGACATCACTCATTCAGGTGCCAAAATAACATAGAAGTCTTGAGAGAATAGACAGGTTTTGGATTCATGCTTTTTTTTCTACAGAAACAACTGTGATTTATAAAATAGCACTGGGTATATGAGTTATCTCTTTACAAAAATGAAGAAGTCACTTTAAATACCTAAAACCTGTAATTATGGATTCAGTCACAATTTAAAATATTAATTATATTTGAGCTTAATTTTCTAAACAGAAATAGGTTGTTTTTTTTTAAATCATGACAGAGATACCCAATTCTATACCAGAAACAAATTTACAATGTTTAAATTTCAAGAAAATGAGCACAAAGTCAGCCTCAGATTTAAAAGTAAGGTTTTTTTTTGAGACAGTTGTCTAATGAAGAAATGGTCTTACTTTCAAAACATTGTTATTCAATTTAGTTTGTGTATGCTTATGCTAGGTATTAGTCACTCATCTAGTCAAGGCCTGCAAAGGAACAAAATTCAGATAAAATCAATTTTGAGGGTTTCAATATTCTTTTTTATGGTCAAGAGTATTCAAATATCTTTACCAAACTAAGCCTTAAAGATTATAAAGATCAGAAAAAGATCAGAAGTTATCAGATCTGCTTAGATTTTGTAGTCATGTTTTTGTTATGTGGCAGGATTTCATCAATTAAGATATTGCTGGTTTTAATGGTTCTAAGGACTTAAAGAACATAATTGCCTCTTTCAAAACACTGTGAAGGTCACAGAAGGAACTTGCCATAAAATAAACTACCACAGCTGGAGCTTGTGATGAGCACAGAAGGGAGGAATTTGCAACAGGAAGATGCTGATTCCAGGCCTGACAGAGACACAATCTGGTTAGTACATCCAGGTTAATATATCCAGGCAAGAGTTCCCACTGTGATGAATGGTGGGAAAGAAAGTAACTGCTCATCCAAAGAATCACAGAATATCCTGAGGCCACGAGGACTATTGATTCTAACTCTTAAGTGAATGGCACGTTCAGGGATTGAATGCACAACCTTGGCATTACTAGCCAAGTGAACTAATCTCAGGATATATGCATTGCCCTAAGTTATGGGAGCAGCACCTGCACCCCATGGATACCTGGAACTTGGACTCTATAAAGGTGATATCCCCAGAACAACTCTGGGAACCCCATCCCTGAGAAGCCCAGGGTGAAGAAAGGATGTTGCTGGATCCACGGGGAGTAACTATTTTCTGTATTTTTGACTCTGGCATGTGGTCTCATTTGCACCTTAATTTGAGCAGAGGCATCTCTCACTAATTGGACCATAACAACACTTTATGGGGAGAAAGTAGATACCAAAACTACTGCCAGAATATTTTTTGTAACTTTAACATGTGCTCTCAGTATTTTTTAAATGAATGTGATACTTATTGATGTGAATAATGTAGTATATATAGTCCCTTCAGTCATGTACAAAAAGTTTGCTAGAATAGAACAGAATCTCCCTCATGGACCACTATTTGAACACAGACTGACTAAAAATAAAATAACTTGGTTTTCAGTGATAGACAGGATCCAGTTATTAATTTTTTTTCCAGAGAATCCCAATTTTGTCATAAAGGTTGGCAGGCAAGACTGTTACCATGACTAAGACCTGTCAGAGAGCCACTACAGTTTTTAAACTTTTCCATGTTTCCATGGAAGTTAAGTAGCTTAAGTAGATCACTTTTTAAGAAGGACATGTGAGGTACTTTGGAAATTATGCAGCCTGCAAACCTTCTTCATTTGCTAGAACTGCAAAATCATGAATCATGCATTTTTCAAAACAAAAACTAAAACAAAATTGTGTGCCTAATTTTTGATCCATAGAACAAAAAATCATTTGGACCTACAATAAGGATCAGGGAAGAAAAAGTGTGACATAATTAACTCTGCATCATTCCTGTAATTTCAAGGTCAGATCATTAATGTCTGTGAGAGTCATGGAGTCATCACAAGGAAATTAAAAGCAGACAATGACCTCAAAGACAAAGTAAGGAAAAGCATAAAAAACAATGAATTCCAACAAATAGCATGTGTTCCTCTTCAACTTACAAACAAAACTACTTCCCTCATGACCACCAAAAAAGATATTTAAATTCAGATAATTTAGTCTTGCTTGCATCCCTTGGAATTCCTTTAAGTGCCTTTACTGTTTCTGGTGATTTGAAACACATGCACACAACCAAAATAACAGATTTAAAACCAGCCAGAAAGCATCAAGTGCTGAGTATTGCATTGAAGTCATACTTTATAACATTCTATTAAAATGAGTTTTATTAGTGACAACTCTCTGTAATTTCTAGGTATTAAAGTTAAATGGGGATTCCTTAGTCTCATTGAATTACACTCACTGATTCCAAAGACAGAGTGTAAACTGGGCTCTCTGTGGGTTTAGAGACTAAGAATATACCATGTATATGTCCACTGTCATCTAGTGGAAGCCTGAAAATGAATTCAAGAAATAGAAAATGAAAGAGTGAAAGAAGGAAAGATATAATAGTATCGTAAGTCTGTTGTCAATTACAATTAAAAATTCTGCAAGACATAATTCCATTTCCTTTGTGAAGAGAAGTGTTTTTATGAAGCTGGCAAAAGAAATAAGAAATGTCTTTTGTTAAAGGGAACCTCTATGGAGAGAAAGGAATCAAATTTGGGACTTTGTGTTCTACAGCTGGAAATTGTTTTGCCTACTCGAAGACTGAAAAGTTTTAGAGAAAAAGTACAAGTCATATACATTCTAGCAGATGCCAGTTATTCAAAAGCATGTTCAACAAGTCTAGGTGAAAAAAACATATTCCTACACTTTTATTTAATTTCATAAATGCAGGTGTTAAATGCAAACTCATGATGGCAGTATTGAACAGGCCTAACTTTCACTTGAAAGGTCTGACTAATGTAAATGACAATGGAATCTCCAACAAGATTCGTTGGAACCCCTTAGCAAGAAAAATAAATGTTCACTTCATCAATAATCAGCTCACTTCTACTACTGAAAGTAGTGGTGTAAGTGGTGCTTAAAAGTAGAGAAGTAGTAAAAATGAAATAACACTAGAAATCATGAAAAATTAGAAGTCTAAAGAGTGATATTTATTCTTGGATCCTTTCAGAAGACATCTAATAGGATGCTACCCACACTTAATTATTTCACTAAAATACCCAGTAAATTTCAGTTCTGCAAGACAGCTGCACATGGAACACGTCTCTGTGCAAAATGCTTTGTGATTCTCCTTTTACTGATAATTCATTTTGTTTCTTACATTTTCCATTCCATATCTACATTATGATTTTGAGAGGTTGGGCTTTACTGTGGGTTGCCACCCCTGCTTCTCAATAGACAGTTCTGTGAAACTCACATTTGATTGTTCACACCAACTCCATTACTTTAGGAGGAATTAACTTGCCTTTACACTGACCCTCATTTTCTACCAATTGTTTTAATGAAATCACATGAGTTTTATATTAGGTCTTAAGTCAAATGTTCATTATTTCTCTAAAACTTAATATCTGCCACTAAACCTTTCACAGAAAAATTCTGAAGACAAGTTGCCATAAAAAGCTGAAAAGGGTCTAAGAAAAACTCAACAAAACAGCTACCTCATTTTATCCTTTAGTCAAGTGACTTAAGCTCTTATCTCATATGAAAACAACATATACATGCATTTCACCAAATAAAAGGAACTTGGATACAAAGTAAATTTATACTCGAAATACACTAAGCAATCTGCTCATTCAAAGAGGTTTCTGTGGCAACAGAACCTACCATTATTGAATCACATTCATTTCTTAAATACTTCAAGTATATTACTGGTGGTTCAGTAATGGTGGAAGAGGGACAGGAGTAACACGAAATTGCAGCTTCACTGGGCTCAGATCACACTATGATTCATCTTCACTATTGGGTTGGGTCACAGCACAGTACCAAAATCTTCACAATCTTCTTTACTTCCCCCCAGTAAATCAGTCCAGGGTTCAACCATATCCTTAGAATTATGACAATTTTATAAAAAGAACATTTAATTCTGGCAAGAATGTTATTTGAAATGCTCTAGAAAAATAAAATAAGAGAACTACTGTGTCAGCAAACAAGAAATCTTTCCTATTTACCATAAATGTAGCTTTTCAGAAATATCATAACTAATAGAAAAAATGGGAAAGTGAAAGTTTTTGTAAACAGATGCACATCATAGATGACGATAAGTACATTCTTTAGCACAGAAATAGTAGATTTAAATACATTAATTTTGACTCCATTAAAGATTGAAAACTAGAGATAGCAGTGCTTGTCAGGTTTCTGAGTTGAGAAATTGCTCCCAAGCTATTAAAAGTCCTTTTTTCCCCAGAGCCACAATCAAAGAAGGAGTTCAGAGTGTTCAAGGTTGTTTATTTTACCTTATCTATAACATTCTTTCTCTGACCTGCAGAGGTCTGTCTGGCAGGTCAGTCCAAGGTACACTTTATGCCCCTGGGGTGGCATTAATCTTTTATACTAAAAACCACGTGTACATTATTTATAATTATTTCCCAATACCTATCACCTATTTTAGACAGTCCATTGCTACTCTAAACCAATCAACAGTGCCATCATCATAGCAGAAACATGGAGTAGGTGAACAAGGAGAAAGAAGCCTATAAACCACGAGGATCCTCCATCTTGTCCTTATCTACAAACGATACTAAAAAACCCCAAATCTACTTTTTCACCCTGTGATAAACTAATTATTATTCTATTCAAACTCTTGTGACTTGTAATTCTTCACATAAAGCTGGTAATCCTTTCCATGGGCTAAAATCAAAACCACAGGTGTCTTGGGCTGTGTGCCAAGGTCTCCAAGCCTCCTGCCTGGGTGTCTGAGCCTCCAGGGCAGTCAAAGGCATGCCCTGGGTTCCCACAGTGCAGACTTTATGACCAAATCATCCATGGGCATAGAGCCAATCAGAATTCAACTGAAACAAAAGTATATTAGGTAACATTAAGTTGTGTCTCTCCAAATGTCTTAGGAATAGCCCAATTTGGGTAAAATCTAAATTTTAATTTCTTTTTCTTTTTAATTTAATATCTAAGTCTGGGTTATGCCCTCCTCCCTCCCCCCCCCGCCACCACCCCACTTGCTGAATGAAAAGTCTATCTAAACCACCATATTTTAAAATAAAGGTGAGGAGTTAAGTTTTTTTTTAGTAGTATTGGTCTCATTGGAAACAGGAAGCTTACAGTTTCTGGGGAAGACTGGAATGGTGATCCTTTTGGTCAGGTTAGTTCTGGATTGCTAACCACAGAGACAGAAGAGAATAGACTAGTTTTGTGCTGGCTGTCCACACATTACCTGCACAAAGCTTCACACTAACAGAATATAATACTTTCCCACTTTCAACTCTTATTAGATTAATATTTAAATGAAAGCATTTACTCCAAAATTTAGCTAACAGATGGTTCTGCTTTAGCAGACAAACCTATGAAAAAAGAGAGCATCTGCAGGAAGAACTGTGCTCAACATTGGTGAGGCCCCACTTCAAGTACTGCATTCAATTCTGGGCCACTCCCTTTAAAAAGGACACTGGAGTGCTGGAGTGTGTTCAGAAGAAGGCAACAGGGCTCGTGTAAGGTCTAGGAAATATGTTTTAGCAGGAATGGCTGAGGGAGATGGTTTTGTTTAATCTCAAGAAGAGGATGCTCAGGGGGGACCTCATTGCTGTCTGCAAGTACCTGAGGGGGTTTTACCAAGGCAGGACCGGCCTCTTCTGCAATGTCTGCAGTGACTGGACCAGAGGAATTGTCTTAAACTGAGATAGGAGAGATTAGGATTAGCTATTAGAATAAAAAAATTCTCTATTAGGGTTGTCAGGTATTGGAACAGGTTGCCCAGGGAGGTGGTGGAGTCACCATCCCTGGAGATGTTTAGGAGGTGTCTGGATGTGGCACTGGATGATCTGGTTTGGTAATTTAGTGTATGCGATGGTTGTGCTGAGTTGGATTGGAGGATCTTGAATGTCTCTTCCAACCTTGATGATTCTATTTTAAGAAAATGTTGTCCTTGTATGGAAGGTAATAACTAGTTACTACTTAGAGAACAGAGAGAACAAAACTCTTAAAAATTGAGAACATGCCACAAATGTAATAATTTTAATTACAGTTCACATGTCTAGCCAGATATCCTAAATATAGCTATTGTGAGATTATTGCAAAAGACACTTGGAACTAAATAAACTATAGAAATCACAGAGAAAAGATTTCCAGGACCAGTTAGCTGGGTAATAAGGCCATGTTAAAGCAAATTAATTTTATAATCCTTAATAACTGGTTGAAGAGATCAAAACTAGAAAACTTCCAATCACTACTCTACATATTTATATGATTATTTCTAACCTAAAACTGCATTATAGATAGATTAAAAAACCCCATGATATTTGTAGAAAAAACCCACAAAATAAAACCAGTTTTAAATACTCCTTAAAATAAGGGTGGAATTGAGGAGGAAAAGCAAACAGTTTGAAAAAGGCATTGACAATCTTTTTTCAGCTCTCTGCTGGGTAGTATGAGCATACACACCAACAGGTGTGGGACCTAAAATTGTTGAAAGTGAATAAAATTTGACCCACCATCTGTTTTTCTTAAAAACAGACAATTAATGATTTAATTGACTTGGCACACCATATATTACAGTACATATGTCACACTAGATGAAGTGATTTAGTTTCTACAAAGTTGTAGAAAAGTTGCCTTGAAGCTTTTAGATTATTCTTTTTTTGTTTGTTTGTTTGTAATATTTTAGAGACATTTTTTTATTTTGAGAAAAAATATGCCCAGGGCTTAAATTCTGTCATGTGCAGCTTTTAGTCTTTTTAAATACAATGCTAAAGTAGGAAATAATGCACCATACTGCTATGCCAAATGTTATTTATTACACTGTGTCTGTGCTTTCATTTTATGAAGCCTGCGGCTGGACTGTCAGATTACAGATGTCCTTTAGGTTGAAATAAAAAGTTAACAGCAGTAATTACTAAGTTAACTGAATATATAGTATCTTCCTGCTGCCCAAATATATTTTCCCAGATTATAAATATGCTGACACAATGTAGATTTTCAGGATTATTTTTGATTTATCTATTTTTTACTATACATTTACGTGGTTAAGCATATGGAGAAAAATAACCAATTTGAGGAGAAAATAGTATTAGCACAGTATGCTCGAATAAACAAATTGCAACACAGTATCTTTAGATAGCTGTAGTGCTCAATGGTTTCTATCATCAGATATTATGCCATTTTTTAACCTAAAAATGATCTACAAATGCCGTAACACACACGCTCTAGAGTTTCTTTTCATACAGTTAGGCATATTGTAAGATTTATTACTGCAGCTATGTGCATAACCTGCAGCTATTACATTCATACCTGTTTTAAGTAATTGCAAGACAGAATTCTAAAAAATGCATGGCTATATGTAATAAATAATAAATGTGTGACAGCTTCTAGGTCTTACCAACAAAATTACTGTATTCGACTACGCACTCCATTTTTGTCACATTTAAGGCCATCACATTTTGTTTTCCCCTCAATTTAGCCAAAATTTTAAATTGAAAGGTCTTTTCAGTTTTATTTTCTTCATTACTACTAACAACGCTACTACCAAAAAGTTTAAATTTTTATATAATTCAGTCTTTTTCAGAAAGTCAAGCACTTTTTTTTCGCCCTTTTGAAATTCCCAGTCGTTAAGGCAACAATTTTCTCTATGCACCTGTATGTATTTACTATAAATCTGGTCTATAAAAATAGTAATTTCTTTAATCATAGTGACCTTTACCACTAGCTGATAAATTGTAGCACATTCCTCCCCACTGCCCTCTGTAAGTGGGAAGCAAATATTAATGTTAGGGAACAAAATAAACAATGGAAAGGTGAACTTGAATCCAGGGAAAAGGACCATCTAAGTTTATGTGCCATGTTATCTGTATTGTTAATAAAGTTCATCTGTGTGAATTAGGCAATCTGAATGCTAGACTTAAAACATAAGTTAGACAAGGAAGAAATTCTTAGTTCTTTTTGTATTGTGTTCACTTTTGCTTATGCTTAGACTGAATGTGTCACTCCACTGAAGTGGGAGTTGTTCTTTATCCCTTCCTTTGGCTGTGTCTGCACGGCACAGCTCTCATCTCAGTTTCTTCAGATCACCTCTCTGAAATGCCTCCTCAAAGAGGAAGAATTTTAAGCCCCATGATTTTAAGGACAAGATGTTCAAAATTTCACCAAGCAAAAACTTTTGAAATTATTTCTTTAAATTTGGAATGATATCAGTTTGTTTCCCTGACTATTTCCGAGAATTCAGTTGAGTTTTAAATAACATCATCAACAGATCTTCTAATTTCCATTGCTATTAAATGCCTGCTAAAATCACCTAAAGCTGACTTGTGAACTCATTTGTTTCATGTCATCTAATTAATTTCATCAGGTTAACTTCTGTATTTGTTCAGTAATTCACATTAATACTCTGAGAAAGCTGTCCTAATATCTCTTTAATTACCATTTAATTAAAATATTGGTCTCAACACCTATTTAGTAAAGTTTATTTTCTTCACAAATGAGTCTCTGTAACAATCCAAACAGTTCAACTTAAAGTCTTAAGTGACTAACAAAAGCAATAATCAAGACTTTTTGGTTCATATCTCTATAGTTTTCCAAATAATTTAAAATGCAGATTTTACTGACATTCTACTCTGGGGTTTTATATGTTTTTCCATATTTTTTAATCATTAAACAATCAACCCAATTCGCTACCAACTCCAGTTCAATTTAAAAAGGAAAAAAATCTATTATCTGCAGAAATTGAAACAAAGACAATAAATGCCTTTCTATATCACCAAAGTTTCTTGAATGAATTTCATAGTTCTAAGACATGGCAATTTCAAGCACCTCTCTCCTAAGCCCCCATTATAAGTAGTTCAAAACAGCATCCCAAGACTCAATTTAGCTGAGAAGTCAGCTGTTATCTTCTTTCATTAGTTGTCTCCATCACCTGTCAATCAGCATTAACAAAGTTTTCACTACAGAATTACAACTTCGTTCAGTTTTACTTTCACAATTCAGTTGCACTTTCATATATGTAAAATAACTGAAGTTGCATATACACATTAGATTATTCAACTGCAAAAATACATCTGTATGTACTTTTTTTTTTATACTGAAAGTTGTTCCCACTTGAGGGTGTCTAAATTTTTTTTTTTTCCATGGTAAAGGAAAAATATAGAACTATGGTTTTTACAAATCAG
>JAWWMU010000106.1:135339295-135361629 GCA_035048155.1 Cinnycerthia olivascens
TTTCCATGGTAAAGGAAAAATATAGAACTCTGGTTTTTACAAATCAGACTGGAATGGGCATTTTCCTAGTAGTTCTCAATGTGAAAAAACTAAACTACAGAAAACCGTCTCCAAGGGACACTGGACTGATATGAAATATTTTTATCGTCAGTATTATGACAAGTAATTTAGAACGAGAAAAAACTTAAAATAATTTTTAGAGGAACAACATAAAAAAAAGTGCAAGTTTATATTTCAAAACCTTCATTGTTCCTGCTTACAAAAAGCAAAAAATATTTCTTTTCATTACTTTTTCTTTCACTTTAACTTAGAGGTTCTAGAAAATAAAATAAATTCTGATTATTCACTGTGTTTTTTGAGCAAATGGGATCAAAGTCTGCATCAGAAGCACTAAACTCCACAGTATGTTTTCTGGAAAACCATAATATTTGCCTAGTAATATTGCCTTGGAGCTTCCTAAGGTTTCTCTGCCACCCACTTTCTCAGGTGTTCAATCAGACTTCATGAATATTCCTGAAGTTACAAGGAATTTCAGATTAGCTACTCTCATCATATACTACTTTAGCTTAGCAGTTCACTTTTTATATGATTTGCAAGAATTTCAATATGCAAAATATTTCAGCCAGAGGAAGGGGAAAGGAAAAAAGAAAAGAAAAGAATGAGATGGAAAGAGAGAGGGAGAACGAGTGAGAGAAAAGGGAAGACTAAAGGAGAGAAAAGAGTGGCTCTGGCACTCTCTTTGTGTAAATGGAAGGACTTTTCTACAATGTCTACAGGATCCATTAGTAGCAAATGAGAAAAGATATGGCCAGATACTAAAACACAGAAATGTAATAACAATAATAATGACAACAACAACAAAAAATGTATTTTGAGCTTTCGTTTAGAGAAAATAAAGGCTCAGTGCTTAGACACCTTAGCATCATCTTGGAGCATTGGTCAGTCAGTGCAGCGGGTTTTTTTTCTGATAAAATTGAATCTTTCAGCATTTTGCACATTCAACTAGTGGTTAAATAAAAAACAACAAAAAGTTAAAGCTAAAGGCAAAGACAGATGCCACCCTCTTTCTTTAATCAAAGAAAAAGAAATTTAAAAGCCTAGATTTATAATTCAAGGATAAAGATGATTGTCTATTTTTTGATGTGACAGCACAGAAAAAAAAATCCTCTCGAGATTAGAGATTGGATTTTTGCCTTAGTTTTAAGGAATGCAAATTCACACTATATGTCTCACTTTAATAACAGATTTGCTCCATGGGGATCAACAATGTGTTATTCTAGCATTTTTCATATGTCATGGAATACTTTATGCATAGAAATACACCACACAGGGCTAAAAGAAAGAGGAAAGATTAAAAAAAAAGAAAGCATTATTATGGATTTTTAATTGAAAAATACAAGTTTTTATATAATTTCCATTTTTTACATTAAATATAATGATGAAAGGGGACGTTCAACATATATTTCAGATAACCAACATGAATTATCAGCATAAATAAACCTTCTTTTAAGTTAAAAATCTTTGAATAGTCATTCATATAATTTTTAATTTAAAAAAATTAAAATTATAAAAACCCAAACAATAAAAGCAAAAAAAAGGATATCAAGCAGAAATTCACATAATGTCCTCTGTGGCAAAGAAACTAGATTTTAGTAAACTGTTGCTACAGCACCAAAAAAATATGATGAAATCTTATCAAAAGTTTGGCAATAGCACTAATTGTTGTGAAAGTACGGGCTCATCAGTTCAGAAAAATAAATAATGAATTTAATGCAAGGTAATTTAATGATTAATGCACTATCTGTGCACCATCCTTGGAAGTAAGAATCCTCATACAGTAAGCTGGTGTAGTAGCTTTTCCTGGGGTAAGGAGCAGTTTTCTTCCCAGAGGCTCGTGGTGCTATTTGGGATTTTCAATGGAAATAGCAATGATAAGACACTGATCTGGGTTTTGGTGTTCCTCACCACCCTAATAGTGAGGAGGCTGGGGTAGAACAAGCAGGAGGGGACAGAGCTGGGACAGCTGACCCAAGGGATAGCCCACAGCATTTGATGTCGTGCTCAGCAATAAGACCTGGGAGAAGGAGGGAGGCAGAGAATTTCAGAGACATAGAGTGTCCATTCCCAAGTAACCATTATAAAAAATGTTGCCCCACTTTCCTGGAAATAGCTAAACATCTGCCTGACAGCAGGAAAAGGAAAATGTGTGCCTTGCTTTGTTTTGCTTGCATGTGCAGCTTTTGATTTACTTATTAAATGCTCAGCCCATAGGTTTTCTCACTTTTTCCCTTTGGATTCCCTCCTCCATCCTGCTGCAAGGGGTGCAAGCATGAGGCCAAGTAAGATTTAGCTGCCTGCTCGGAGTTAACTGCAACAATCAGGCAAATCTAAAGCATTATAGCTTTTAGGTATTTTCTCTGGAAATATGTTACAGAAAATGCCAACCAACAGCAAACCAAAATAAAAGGACAGCAACAAATACAAGATACTGTAATACAATAAAAGTAATTAATAGAAATTTCTCAGAATATGAAAATATGATGAAAAGGCTTGCTGATGTAGTTTTTTTAGCATAATAGCATTCATGGAAATTAATTATTGACTTGGAGGAAAAAGAAGGGAAAAAAAGAATATTCTCAGAGCATATGCTTGACAATATGGAAAACCCAGAAGTTCAAGTTAGGTAAGTGCAACATCTCAATCTATTCTTTTGAGTGTTTCATCTGGAAACATTTTGAAAAATCTCTACACATACATACACACTTGAAGTTCTGACTATAATTTAAATATAGTGCTGACCTGCTTGTAGCTAGCTGACATACTGAAATATACAAAAGAAAACAACTAGCTTCACTCTTCAACCAAGCAAGATATATTTTTAGCCCTCAGCTCCATGCAATGCCAACAGATGAAGAAATTAAGCAACTACTATGCCATGATATTGTTTCAGTAGACAAACAGATGAAAATCTTACTTCTGTCATCCTTTCACAGGCTGATGTAGCAGGAAATGCATCTTAGAGTTTTGAAAGCTGACATCTCCAGAGACTGCCACACACAGGCCTTCATCACTGCTGGAAAATTGGTGCAGTGCAGCCAGGAGGGAAGCCTCCATCAACCCAAATTCAAGTGCAGTAAAAGGACATTAATCAGGCATGGCAAACTCTCAGTGTTGTAAAATGTGTGGAGAGAAGAGACAGGTTTGAATTCAGGAATCACGACCAGTTGGTGGAGAACACAAAATAGCATGTATTGAGAATAAGGAGGTAGATTCACTTAGTGATAAGAAAGGTATTAAGCATGGACACAGAACTCAATATTCCTGCTACTTTTTAGAGCTCTTCAGGTCAAGATATCCTAACTGCTATTCTATCACGTTGGGCTTTTAAATTCTACCCTTTGCCCAGGAGAATCTTCCAAAAGCATGAATTGCTTTATTGTGTATTTGTTTTTTCTTTTAGTTACAGTGATAAAGTTCAAAAATTCTTGTAAGAAAATTCTACCTTAAACAAGCTGTTTTGAGTACTTTTTTTATCCTTAAATCAAATAGAAATAGTTAGTCTTTTGTAACATATATATATTCTTATTGCATAAGACAACAAACCAAATTACAGTTAAATACACACTAAAATACTGCAGAGGACAAACCAGAGCAACAGCCACTGTCCTGGTTTAAGCAGTAGCTAATAGTTGGAGCTAATACTTAGGGACATAGCAAAAGATGACCTTTCCACATGTAATGTATTCATATTGCCCAACAGACTAAGGTCAGAGCAGTGAAAATCCTTCCATGTCTTTATGGATAACACTATCACAAAAGGTTGAATTGCTAAATGCTTTTAATTAAATAGTGTAAAGCAGAAAGACTGACCTACAATTTTATTGAACAAAATTAAAAAGTTGTGAGAGTCACTTTCAAATAAAAACTTGTCTGACTAGTTCTCCACTGACAAGAGGGGAATTGTAGAAAAGAATCATAAGTCATATGAAACCTTCCCTTTAACGAAACAAAACAAGTAGAATTGTGAATATTAAATTGATTTTTTGAAGATAATAACCTCACTTTTAATTCAACTTGGAAAATTTAAAATTAAACAGCACTAACATGAGGAATCAGAATAGTTGGGGTAGGAAGAGACCTCTAAAGATGACCCAGTCCAACCTGAGGTCATCTAGTCCAATGGCCAAATCAGATTTTAAACTCAATATTCAAAAAGAAGTTTATATGCAATAAGCACCAGTAAATAAATATTTTGAGACATTGGTGAAATGGAGAAAAAGCATACAATTTCATTTTCTAAGAACTTGCTTTTAGACTGAAGACCTATTTTCACAAATTTGGGAAAGTTCACAGAAAAGTGAAAGTTTCTTAATTCCAAAAATATACACCTTCCAGAAATTATTTTAAAAGACATCTAAAAAAATCCCACACTAAAATACATTCTGATGCAACCTCTTTTAGAGATACATCTTGTTGTTACTTTTAAATTACCTGAGACCAGGTAATTTAAAATCTTTGAAAGATTACAGAGTCACAAGAAATATTGGTAAAAATCTATTGAAAAGCTAAATTCCAATAGCTGCATAAAATGTTGTATTCTCTTAACCCTCTACCACATGATATTTTTAATACCTTCTTTATAATGTAGCATGCATAGCCATTTAAGTACTCAGAAATACCACATAAAGTGTTATGAAAGACCAAATCTGATGCAACATGGATTTATATTTATCTCTAGAAATTTTATGAATTAAATATATAATTTTGAATATTTAAAAATTACAAATTACATAGCAACATTTGAGTATTTGTTGGATTAAAAGTAAATTTTTGTGTGTTTAAATGCACATGTGCACAAAGAAATTGCACACAATCTCCTGTTTTAGAAAATGTAGAAAATGGCTAGTAGAGCAACAGTAGTCTTTTTATTCAAACCCAAATGCAAAACTTATATCCTGATAAAGATGGGAAGTTCCTTGTTTCAGCAGTACAACAAACATGAACTTTTCTAATAATGAAGATGAATTATTGAAGATTGAAATGTTAATAAATCTGCTGGAAGAAATTAGTAATTAAAAGCTAATATCCCAATAACAACAACAAAACAAGCAAAAAGAACAGCAACAGCAATAAATCAAACAAACAAAAAAACAAATAAACCCGCACAAAACCAAAAGAAAAGAAACAAACAAGGAACCAAAAAGGCACCACAAAATCTGTTCTGATGTTATGCATTACAGTTTTAGAAGAACTTACTTAGTTTCTAGGGAACAACACATGATCATTTGTAATCAGCCCTCTCGTAACCCCCCAAAACTACCAACAGCTAGTAATCAAACAACATAAGTACTCCATCCGAAAGAACAAAACTTCCAATTTGCCTAGCTGCCATAACACAAGAGCAGAAAATCGAAGTAATTTTTCTGTATCCATGACTCTATGAAAAGAACTTGGGTTGTGACTCAAAGTGCAGGTTGAAAAGCTTAAGAAATGTCCAATTTCTTAATGTGATTTTAGTAGTGTAGGACAGAGACGCAAATACAATTTTTATTTTCAGAAAGAGTTTCAAAAGACATCTGAAAAGTACAGAGGATGTAAACCTGAGATGTAACAAGACTGTAGAAATTATAATTAAGCTTAAATTCAGCTGACACTTGGATAAAAATGACATCTGCAAAGCATCATGGCTTTTTTTAAAGCTAAGTCATGCCTTATAAATCCACTAATGCTTTCCAGCAAGATAAGCTGGCATAGAGATGAGAAAAATCCAGTTTAGGTATACGATTTGCAGTTCTAAAAGTGTATTTGAGGAAGTCCAAATGGAAGGTTCTCACAGAGATTAGGAACTCTCATAAAATGACAGGCATTTACTGCATGTTTGCTTAAAATATAGTTAGTTGACAGAAAAAGTACATGGTCAGTTCTGCCAGAGGAGAGAAATCACCAATGGACCTCTTCAGTATCTAATCTGTTTCACAGAATCACAGAATGAGTAAGGCTGGAAGGGAGTGCTGGAATCCTGAATGCTGAAAGCGTCAGGCTTTCTGCTTTGACAGACAGTGATTCTCAGAGGGGTGCTGCCTTTGACCTGAGGCCATGGGAATGGCTTCCAAGACTAAGTGATGGCACTGAGAGTGTGTGTTTGTAGTTGTATAGAAGTGTGTGATGTAACAGGGTGAAATATTTAAGGTTTGGGGTTTTAGGGTATAGAATAGTAAAATACATATAAGAAACAATATGGAGAGATTTGGGCATTGCCTGAATCCTTCTTCACCTTCTTGTTCTTCTACCTCCTTCTTGTGTTTGGGTGAACTTTTCTGATTGGTTAGTAAAAGACACATTGCGGACATTGAGTGATCTTTAATTGGGTTATAAATAAAAATAACTTAGGTTTTAATTGCTTTTACCTATTGCTTAAAAGTCCTTGAAACAAAGCAGAAGGAGCCATTTTCTTGCCTTGTAAAACAGACCACATGTTGTGTGAAACTGTACCAAAAGATAAGATATAATAAACAACTGAGTCTGAATGAGATATCATACTGTGATATCATCTTCTGTCTGACCTGACTAAACCTAACAAAGTAACAGGGAGCACAGTGAGTCATCTGGTCAAACCTCCCTGCTCATCCCAGGGTCATGCCAGAGCACATTGCCCAGGAGAGTGTACAGATATTGAATTATTCCAGGTCTTGAATTTTTCCAGTGAGGGAGATTCCACAAGTACTCTGGGCAATCTGTTCCAGTGCATGGTCTATGGACATTAAAGACATTCTTCCTGATGTTCAGATGGAAATTCCTGTGCATCAGTTTTTGCTCATGGCCTCTTGTCCTATTGCTTGGCACCACCAAGAACCTGGATCCATCCTCTGACACTTTCTCTTCTAATACTTATAGACATTGATGAGATCCCCTCTCCAAGATCTTTTCTCAAGTTTGAACAAGCCCAGCTCCCTCAGTCTTTCCTCATAAGAATGATGATCCAGTCCTTTAATCATCTTTTTTGCCCTCCACCAGACCCATTCCAGAAGCTCCATGTTGTCTCTTTTTCACTGAGGAGTTTGGAACCGGACACAACACTTCTGATTTGCTTCACTAGGGCTGAGTAGAGAGACAGAATCACCTCTGACCTGGTGAAAATGCTCTTCCTAATGCTCCCCAGAATTCCCTTCTTGGCCACACAGGCACACAATAAGCTCACGGACAGCTTATTGTCCACCAGGACCCCCACACAGCTGCTTCCCAGCAGGTCACCCCCAGCCTGTACTGGTCCAAGTAGTTATTTTTCCCCAAGAACAGGACCCTGCACTTGCTTTTGTTGATTTTCAAACTGTTCTCTGCCCATCTCTACAACCTCTCAAGTTCCTTCTGAAGGTCTGCACAGCCCTCTGGGGTGTTGGCCACTCCTCCCAACTTTGTGTCATTACTGAACTTGCCAAAGAGGCATCTGTCCATTCATCCAAGTCATTGATGAATAAGTTAAACAATACTGGGCCCAGTATGGAACCTTGGAGGATACCATTAGTGAAAAGCCTTCAACTAGACCCTGTGTCACTGATTATGACCCTTATAGGGTCTGCCTTCCAACCAATTCTCAATCCACCTCACTGCCCACTCATCCAGTCAACACTTTGTGATTTTGTCTATCAGGATTTGGTGAGAGACAGCATCAAAAGCCTTGCTGAAGCCAAGGTAGACAATATCCACTGCTTTCTTCCCATTGATCAAGTAGATCAATGTTTCATTGTAGAAGGCAGTCTGTTCAGTCAAGCCTGATTTACCTTTAGTGCATGCATGCTGAATACTTCTAATCTAATATTTCTTGTCATCCATATGGATAGAAATGGCCTTCAGAACGAGGTGCTTCATCATCTTGCCAGGGACTGAAGTGAGGCTGACTGGCCAATAGTTCCCTGTGTCCTCCTTCTTGCACTTTTTGAAGACCAGGGTGAGATTTGCTTTTTTTTCAGTCTCCAGGCAGCTCTCCTGAATGCCATGACCTTGCAAAGATGACTGTGAGTGACCTCATTACAGTGTCCAGAAGCTCTCTCATGGACACATCCTGCTAGAGCCCATGGACTTCTTCTGGATGTCAAGTTTCCTTAGGTGTTGTCCAACCCAATCCTCCTCCATCAAGGAAAAGTCTTCCTTCCAAGACTCCTTTACCCTGGTCTGTGTCAGAGAACCCTGAGGGCTGATCATGTCAGTGAAGATTGATACAAAGAAGGTATTTGATAACTCTGCATTCTCTGCATCCCCTGTTAGCAGGGTCTCCCTCCATTTACTAATAGGCCCACATGGTCCTTGGCCAGATTTAATTCCAGATGGGCCCTGACTTTCCTGATCTCATTTCTACTTACTCTAACAATCTCTCTATATGCATTCCAAAAGGCTTCCATCCCTGCTTTTGTCTCCTGTGTATTTCCTGTTTATGCTTGAGTAATGACAGGACTTCTTTATTTATTCTCTTGTCTCCTCTGTCTGATTTTTTACTTTTTCGGATGCATCGTTCTTGTGCAGGGCTGGAAGTGATCCTTAGATATCAACCAGCTCTCTTGGACCCCATTTCCCTGTGGTGCTTTTTCCATGAGATTCATCCAAGAACATCCTCAAAAAGACTGAAGTAATCTCTCCTGTAGTCAATGGCAGTAAATTTACTTGCTGCCCTGCTTCCTCCTCATCCAATATTGAGCTTCACAACCTCATGGTCACTATAGCCAAGGCCGCTCGCAACCATCATATCACCAAAAAGGCCTTCCCAGTTCATTAGCATGAGGTGGAGCAGTACTCCATTCCTTGTGGAGTCCTCCACCTGCATCAGAAAGCTGCCATCAATGCTTTCCAGGATCCTTCTGGACTGTTTCTGCTTTGACATGTCACTTGTCCAGCAGATGTCAGGGTAGTTACAGTTATTGTCTGACAATATATTAGAAGATGGAAAACAAGGCAAGCAGTGAAATGACCAAGTTTGCTGATGATAGCTTACACAAAACAGTAATGAGGACAATTACCTGTGAAGAAATAAAAAAAGGTCTTGCAAAACCAAGTAAGCAGTAAAATTAAAGACTAAATACATTGTATTTTCTAGGAAAAAAAAAAAAAGAAAAGGCATCAGATGAAGATAGTAGAACTACAGTGAACCAAAGGAAATACTTCTTCACTGAAAAGTCCTTGCCATAAATATTTAGCATACTAAAATTATATATGGGTTTAAGAGAAAAAACAGATGAAATAATGGATGAAAAAATCCATTACTAAATACACTGGATTTAGGAAGTGTCTATGCCACAAACTGCTAGGGAGTAAAAAAACATTTTGTAGAAGTATGACTATATAATTGCATGCTTCTCTTTTCCTCTGTTGTACCCATTTAAATGAATCTTTATTATGCCTCTCTACAACTGTTCCCATATTCTCATAATCTAGGAATTACAAACAGGAAATTTTATGTTGAATGCATTGTTTGAAAAGTAGATAAAAATATTGTTAACATTTTTGGATAACACTGATTGAGTAGGGTCAGAAAAAGTCAACAGTTAATTGTGGTCAACAAAGCAGGAAGAACACAAGAGTAAAATACAAAACCAATTAATATCTTGGCATTAAGTTAACAAGGGAAAGTGTCCCAAGTTTCTGAAATAGATGCACTTTTGCTCAATATGTTCAAGAGATATCTGAAATAGAAACAATTTTGAATTATAAAACTTGTAATAACTTTCAGCAGATGTGGAGTCAATACAGAGAATTTTTTTAGTAAACTGTTGTATTAAGAAAAAGTGTTGTTTTTGTTTTTTTTAAATACAAAGCAGTATTTGCATTTAAGAATTTGAACTAATTATGAGACTTACATGGATTAAAATAATTTGCACAGATTTTCACCATTAGTGTGAATCTCTGAGTGCCATTCTTTCTGCAAAATGAAGTTAGGATACACAAGGAATAGAATTGGGGGTAGAATCCGATTAAATAAGCAATTTATGTGATCCTGTCTAGTTAATGTACCACAAAGCACACAAAGAGAGCAAGCACATGATGAGAAACACAGAAAAGAATGGATAGAAAGGCAACAGAATTCTCTAGAACAGTGAAAATACCACAAGAGCATATACACTGGAATTTTTAAAACTGAACAGTTCGGAAAGTAGAAATATGTCATAGGTTTAATTCCTCATTTTGATGTGCAGAAAGTAGAAAAGCTTCACTTCCCTCATCCTCACAAAAGGGGAATTACATAGTATTTAACTAAAGAAACACATCAACTGTCCTATGAAACCCAAAACTACGCAATGAAACTGTCCTCAGTCTCACTGAGGTTTAGTTGGTTTCTTCTATTTTTAATTAGCCAATAATAAGAACAACAAGAATTAAAGCTGTTTTTTTCTTGGTCGAATAAACATGAAGGCATATGTTTCATAGATGAGCTACTTTCATAGTTTGTCAAATTGAGACCTTCCTGAAGTTTGTGTTATGGTAAATGTATCTTATTTCACACATTGGAAATTCATGTTTCTGGACTTAATAAGGGGACTAACAATGGATTCAGATAATTCAGTATTCTGTCACCAATAGAAAAGCAATCATTGTTGGGCAGTTAGTAGTGGAAAAATATCTCTGTGCCATCTGCTACAAAAAACCTCAGATGTGTCTGAAACTCAGAGCTTACTGCTAGGAAAATAGGATGAAATGTGGACCACACACCCCAGAAGGTTACTCCAGGCTGCACTAGTATCCCAAGCACCCAGAGACACAAGCCACAGTGCTTGAAGCAAGATGAATGCCATGCTTTCAGTAAAAAGAATTCTTCTGAAATACTGGGTATCAGAGTGTAAATCC
Organism: Cinnycerthia olivascens; assembly: GCA_035048155.1. Classification (NCBI taxonomy): domain Eukaryota; kingdom Metazoa; phylum Chordata; class Aves; order Passeriformes; family Certhiidae; genus Cinnycerthia; species Cinnycerthia olivascens. Next base: position 135,350,126 of record JAWWMU010000106.1, read on the forward strand.
CATATCCTTAAATTAGATCATCAATGTGGAAAATTGAGCAAACAAGTCTACTTTGCTTCAAATTCACTTTTTACCTACACAGCTATCTAGCTTGGCATCTTAAATAATCCTCTACTAAAACATATCATCGCACTTCAGTCAATGTAACCTTCTTCAACCTAATTTCCTTAAGCAATGAGATTAGAGTATGCCTCATGTACTAATAAACAGATTTTTTTCTAATAGGAATCACATCTATCAGGAGAACCTATTGATTTAAAAGGTTTCAAAGAATAGAGAAAAATAAAACAGAAAAGAGAAACCAAAAGACAAAAATTTCCCTTAGTTTTGGCCACAGCAGAGAAACTGAGGATGTGATTTCAGGACCTAACAGAACAAGACTGCCCTGAGGCTAGTTTTGGCTGTTTCAGAAGACTCAAATCTGACCTAAAGAGAAGTTCAGCTTTCCCACATGATGCTGATAGAGGATTTTTTTGTACTGTTTACATTATTGATTTCATTCCCTACAGCATTTTTCCCTATTAATTTATATCATGACTATTTGCATTACTTGTTAATCCCACAAATATTGTCATACAGTTTATGTTGAAAGAATGTATTAGGAATATTTTGTACCTAATCTTTCATACATGTCCAAAGTTACAAAAGGAGATAAGTGTATATAAAACCTATTACACAAAGTTCTCATATAAAATTTTCCAAGAACTATAATATTCTGTTTCTAGATTATGAAAGCTTTTTGTGATCAAAATAAATACACAATTCTGCAAAATCTTCTCTCAGAAAAATGGGTTTCTTTGAAGGCTCTGAAATAAATTTGTTTGTCTCATATTTTGTGCAGCTTTTACTCAATTATAGATGAAGACCATTCCCTTACAGCCTTTGAATATGTTGGAGATTTGTTTCTCTACCACTGTTTACCTAGATACTCCTTTCCTTTTTAGCCATTGCTTTGAGAATAGAAGTGCTACTGTGACACTATGCCACCATTTCCTGAAATACTGAATGATCTTAAGAATTTATGTAACATGCTAGCAGTTAAAACTATTAATTTGTGGTTTCTTTTCATAGTACTAATATGGGAAGTCTGAAAAATAATCCATTATTTGTTTGTTTTACTTGGTAATTACACAAGCACCAAAGTCTGATCTCATATCTAAAGAAAGTATTATGGTTTTCAAATAATCCCTAAAACTATGATGTGAAAATAATTCACTTACAATTTCTAAATATTCCATACACATACATTTGAAACATGAAAAAGACTCAAAACAGTTGATACTACAGTGGATAACAGATAAAATATTATCTATAGTGAGGCAGTGCTTATGTTTTTGTCCTGCCTAATCCAACTATTAATTATTCTACCTTTTTAAGTAGTTTTATTTTATGGGATACTGGAAAAGGGATTTCAAAACAACAATGAAAATTGATTTACTTTACAATAGTCTCACAAATATTTAAATCTATTTTTAATATTGATATATTTATAATTTTATCTGGCTACTAAAACCATAAAATAACTCCATATGCAACACCTCAATGTAGAAGTAAACAAAGACTTTTATTATTTCACAGAAACTTCCTAGATTCTCTCAAATGGCAGATACATAAAAGAGGATCAACTGTTACTTCCTGTAAAAACACAAATTGAAAATAATTATTCCACTAAAAAGTGATAAATACAGATGTATTTAAAATTAATTTGTCTATTTCTATTACTAAAAATGATGTGGCATATTCAGTTCTATTCCAGTCAGAAAGGAGGTGTCCTTCTATCTTGCACTGTAAGCAAGTATACCATTTAGGGAGACAATGAGTCATGACATCCCATAATCTTTCGTTCCTCATATTCCATGTAGTAATTAGAACAATCTTAAAAATGTCTGCTAGAATCAGACCCAAATTTCACTTAGATTTTAAAATGTCTTTATGAATTTTGATGGGATGAGGCATGGATATCTCCACTACCTCCAGTTAGTTGAGTCTGATAAGCACAGAAGCAGATACTTAGGCATCAAAACCTTTTAGTAGTAAATTTAATGTTAGTAAGTACAACATCAAATAAATTAACTCCAACATAAGCAGATCTGTAAAGTGAAACAATAAAATATACAGTACCCATATTATCTATATGCATTTCATAGTGTTTTATTGGTTTTACTTTAAAAAAAACTTTACAAGTTCCTGAGAAATGCCCATTAGCAGTTGGAGAACCAAAGGAATGATATTCCCGATGTTATTCAATTGCATCCTATGAATTACCTCAAATGAGTGTAATTTGTGCCTTCCAAGATTGCTCCATGATGAAAACTAAAACAAAAGGCAGTGGGGATGATCAGAAGATTCCATTCAAATATGAAACTGCTGGATCTAACGCAAAATTCTAATGTTATTGTACCTTTCATGTAAGCAGAAATTTACAAGACTTAAACACATATGAAATAGATGTATAAATAAATACCGTATCAGCTTTAGCTAGGTGTCTAAGTGGATAGTGGAATTTATGATGTGGAAGAGGTCAAGTTAAAGAAGATTTGATCTAGTCAAGAGATGAACAAGCAAGGCATACATTCTAAAGAATGTATGAAATAACTTAAACTGTAATTTCATTTGACCCTGACTATAAGAAATCATCATTAAGTATTTCTAAAAAATCTCTGAAAAGGGAAAATTCTTTGAATTTTTTGATTCTAGTAAATAATTCAGTGTTATGTCACAGCCACTGTTCTAACGGAAATACTGTTTATCTCATTGGACTTTCTCTCAACTTCCAATTCATAAATTTCAAAACCTAAATTGCAGTTGCTATACAAAATACTATCCATTTATGCATCTGTTTTCAGTGCCTACCATCATTACTAGAAAGTAATTAACAGTTTTAAAAACAACAGAAATAGCAACCCCTTAAAACCTGACTTGCCCTTGATACCCTTTCCATTTTATTTTATAACCATTGCCCAATTTCTGATTTGTCTAATGAACATATTCTCTCAGGGATCAAAGTGAAGGCAACTTCGATAAAAAATTATCCCATACTCTGGACTAGTGATAAGGTGGTAGTGGGGAATCCCACAAAATAAACCCAAACCAAAACAAAAGGAAATAAAAAAAGGCAATCATCCCCCACAACCACTGCCACAGAGCACCTTTCCATTGAGCACTTGCTGCATTCAAATGCTATTTAGTGAGTAATATAAATTACCATTGTGGGGCAAGAGAGAAATAGATTCAATATCTAGGCATATAATCACAAAGTTGATTATATGGAGATGCTGTTGTGAACATTCACCCTTTTTGTACCCTTCTACCTATTCATATTCAATTAATTTTATTCTAACAGAACTATAGCTTCTAAAAATAAATGTAACTCATGAATAAAAGAAGACATAGTGTATAAGAATAGACAGCAATCCTCTGCCTTCTGCAAACTAAAACTGTTGTAAGTAAAATTAATTTTATCAGGAAAGAGTAATGTAAATAAAAGAATCAACAACTTGAACTCTTTGAGTTCAGATCTAAACCTCATAGGTTCCACTCAAATCTGATTCTAGTTTTGCTGTTTTAGCAAATTATTAAACTTGTTTATACTAATCATTCTCTTGCCCCTTTCAACAGCTTCAATGTGGAAATCCTAGGTCTCAGTGATTATCATGCAGCAAAGTACTAAGATCTTCCTATCTTAGTCCACTAGATCTGAAAATCAAGTGGAGCTTTATTTTACACTACAGGAAACTTATAGACAGGAAAAAACCTCCAGAAAGTCGCATTATGCCAGTTTATTCACAATATGCTCATTCACTCCATCTGCCAATTCTCACCTACATCAGCTCCATTTCTAATACACACAGTCACTGGTTTAACTTTTGCCTCTTGTCTCTCATTTTCTGATGAACAATCGTACTTTCTATTATCTGGTTTTGGTGCAAGACAGAAACCACACATTTTAATAAAGTTCTTGTAAGAAAGACATGTTAAAAATAATATAAAAATATAACTATTTCTGTAATAATGCAGAAGTGCATATATATGTTGTACTTCAGTTTTTTTTTTGATTTTGCTGTTCATGCTCTATAAAAACTGGATGCTCTTCCAGAAGTATCAAATAGCAACAGATGGTTTATATAGTGCATTATGCACTTTAAGACCATAAAGAACAACATTATTAGGCTTTTCTTTGTCCTGGCTCAGAACTTAGCAGTAATTCACGTTGTTCACTCACAGTGGTTTTCTTTTATGTTATAGTAGACACACAATTTTCAAAAGAACATAGGAAATATCCTTTTTTTTTTTTTTACTCATTCATCTTTAAATAATCAAAGAATTATTTAATGTTAATAGTTGTCAATATTAAATAAGAGAAACTAAGAAGAAAGTTATATACCAAAACTCAATCACCATAACACACATCAAACAATATGAGTGCAGTTTCATGTAACATAAGACCTTTAAGAGAATATTTTTTTCTTTTTTCCAAATCAGCTTTCTTTTTTTAAAACTGAGAGAATTGGAAAAAAAATGCAGCCACTAATATGAAAGAAAAATAATTCATAATATTGGCCTAGTTTTTGGTACACTCTTGCATTTGATGCATCATTACCTTTGTAGTTAACCTTGAAGCCAATTGAGCCCACACTTTCATCCGTTTGTAGGTGCAGCCACATCTGATTGCTCATGCTCACAATTAAGTCTGGTACAAAGCTCCCAGTTAACCTATAGATAGAAGAAAATTTCTGTAAAGCCATCAAACATTAAGTATGGAGATTATTTTCTTTTTGTAAGAAATCTAAATAACTATCAAGCATTTTTTTAATGTTTGCTTTTAAATTAATTTCATTCAGCTCACACTAAATTGGTTATTTACTGGCTGGCCAGCCAAGACACCTCTCACATTTCCAATGAATGGAAATTTGACAGTAGTCTATAAACACATGCAACCACTGCTTATGCTGTATTGAAATATTTGATCTCACTTTCAGTTTCTGCTCCAGAAAGACATGCAACTTCCCTAATCCTTGACCTTATCTGACAATGCAGTGTCCAGTACTCAGGTACATGGAGGCACATCAATGGCACCAGAAACCCATAATGAGGCATTACAGTGATTCTTTGATTTTTCTGCTATGCAGCTACCCACTTTGAAACACATGCCTTGCATATTTAAAAGAAAGCTGTTATTTTTAAATAGCAACATTATTATGAAGGCCCGTGTGTTCCCTGCACTCTCTCATCTCCTCTCATCACCTCGTCTACAACAAAGGAAGAACAGCCTGACAAGAATCAGCTGTTGTCTATTCCTTCATTAAGAAAACTAACAAATGTCACAAGCTGAAAACCTTCTACTGTTACAGGGCACTGATTAATAGAAAGAATTAAACTTGATTTCTTTTTTTTTTTTTAATTTTTAAAAATTTTTAATATTGTTTGCAAGTATTTGCAAATCAGTGTAATTCTAAATGTTGATTCCATTTGCTAAATGAACAGTATGGTAGCAGTAAGGAAATGTTGTGAAAGCTGCATTTTTATGTTATATTGCATTTTCTTCCCAACATTTTTTCTCAAATTTTGTTTTAGTTTATTATCTGAAATGAAATGCTGAAAAGTTTTCAGATATTTTTCATTCTTGTAAAGTGGATCACAAGCACAATACTGTATAGCTGTGAAAACTGCTCATTTTTTTTAAGTTCTAACCATTCTTTAAAGCTAGCTGAAACTTAAAATGGACTATTCTAAATGTATTTTACAGTTAATTTTAGTTCTTCCCTCTGGTCTTTTTTAGCTTCCTTCTGTATTAAATAGTCTGCTCTGGGAAAAAAACATGTCTGTTTCCCACATCTGTGTTCACAGATGGAGCTACTAGAAAGGCTCTTGCCAGAACTGAACAAGTAAATGCCTGGCCAAAATAACATATTAACTGCTCATTCCTGCACTGAGAGAAAGTGTCTTCAGTCTTTGCCAAATTAGTAGATTAACAAGATGTTTCTGAGAAACAACACTGATGTAATGGCTAACAGAGTTTTGTAATTGTCACTGATGACTGACGGTACGTGTTTTGAATATTAAAGACATTGAGAATATTAATATCTCTGTTCTGTCAGACAGAATAATTTCTATGATAAACATCCATTAAAATGTTCAGCATTTCCATTTTCTGAAATTAATTATAAATACATTTTTTTCATCCTTAGTTTTAAAAATAAATACTTTCCAATTAAGTAATACTAGAGAAAAAAAAAAAAACATTTTAAAATACATTTAAAAAAAGAATAAATCAAGAGAACACAAAAATCACTTTTTCTAAATCACTATTTCTAAAGTACTTAAGGATCCTTTTAAAACATTTAGAAATGGGTCACAGAGCAATAAGATCCAGAAAAAACATCATTATATGAAGGAAGCTATTTAAGAAAATAATGAAAGTCTGCAGTTGAGAATTATTCTTTCTGTCCTTTTGGGGCTTTATGTAGCTTCCTTTACCCTGGATAAGGTACCTAGATTCCTCTCCTGGAAGTACATATTCCCTTTTAAGAGCTGAATAGTGAACATTGGCAGCAGTAGAAATGGAAGTATGTGATTATGATGTCTCCCTTTTTATTAAACAGCTTAACAGTTACTACACTCAGCAGGGTGTTTTCCACTTCTTCCTCTACGACTCCAGAACTACTCCTCCCACATACTAGTGACATATATTCTCCCCCTGAGAGAGCACACTGAAGACTGGGTTTGAGGATATTCAGAAGACTGTAACACTCTCCATTTGCTGAAGACAACCTGTAATATGAGATTGGACACATGCACACCCAACACAGCAAACACACTGAAAGATTGAATTTCATTATTTGTATGCTGGGTTTTCAAAAGGTGTGTTACAGGAACCAGTGTCTAGATGGGTGGTGAATTAAAAGTCACCTGCAGCAATTGTCAGACCAAGCTGCTGAAAGCAAACTTCTAAACATCCTAAAAAAGTACTGTGACTGATATATGAAGGAGAACCCTCCATTTTTTTTCCTTCTTCCCCTCTATCCGTTGATAATAACACTTAACACTACATCACCTTGCATTTTAGTTCCACAAGAAATCACGAAGAATGCCCTCATATTAGCCATCTTTTCAAACAGACTAAAAATATTATAGCAATCAGGTTTGAGTTCTCTTGGGTGCCAGGCTCCCCAGGCTGGAGCAGACTGTCACATTGCTGGGTGCATGGACACACAGGCTCAGAATTGCAGGCACACAGGGAAACTTAATGGCAAGTACTGAAAAGGCTTTGGAGTTTAGCTGCTTCTGTGATTAACATCAGCAGAATAGGAATAATCAGGACTGAAATTATCAATTTAGGAAGCCTAATTCTATTGAAATGCCACTTAACTTCAGTTTTTGCTTCTGTACCTTCCTATTGAACAGTGCCCAGTAAAACCCGCAGATTAAACACTTGGATAAGTTTTCTAAATAACTCTGATAAATTAGAAAATTATTAACATGTAAACCAGACATATTTAAACCAATGTTCTTCAGCAATTTTCCTGGGGAAAGATAATTATTTTAAAATTTAAAATCCAAAAATTAAATGATACAACAGCAGATTTATTTGCTATGCATCATATCTCAGACAAAGTCTGCATGGCTCACAGGAGAAAAGATTTACATGGTTTTTACAGTACTCAATTATCTTCCATCTTCCATGTAATTTTTTAACGCATTTTAATCCTAATAACTTCACCATTGATACTTCTGATCACAGAATAATGATTCTACTGGTAAACAAAAAAATACATGGCTTATTGTATAATGTTACTTAATATTAAACTCCCATAAATTAATGGGGTATTTTTTTTTGCTTTTCCAGGATCTTCATAATAATAATTTTTTAAAATTATTTACCTAACTATCTACAGAACAGATTCTCTTATTGTATGTTAACACTTGACAATTCTAATTAACTTTTTTAATTAAAAAATTACTCAGGATTCTTTTTATTTGGGACAATTTTAATAGTGTAATTCCATCATTTCTTTCCAATCTAAGGTACATCATCAGAAATACTTTTATGAAATTCTAACATCTTCAATGAAATACAATATGGGCAGACTGTTCTACCACATTGTTCACAATTTTAAATATTATTGCACTTTACCTGAATGCATCACTGTAATTCATTAACACTACTTTAGTTAAACTTTAATATGAACTTATGAATTGGCACTTAAAAAAGGTTCTTTCCACATGAGAGATGCTCCATATAGTTTAGGAATCCAAGAATAGCTGAAACTGAATGCCAGCATTATCAGCAATATTTTTTGAATGATTAGTACTGCATAAAAAGTAAAAATTACAGTACTTCCACATGTCTCAAATTTATTAGTGGCAGCAATTAACTCATCTACAATCCACCTAAAGCAATTACACCAAAAATATCTGACCAAATGCTGGTCTTTTGATGGATAAGAATCTTGGAATCAGATATTTACATTAGAAAAGACCTTTAAGAACATCAAGTACAGGGGTTAAATCAACACTGCTGAGTCCACCACCAAGCCATGTCCTTAAACATCACATCTACACATCTGAACACCTCCAGGGATGCTGACTCAAACACCACCCTGGGCAGTCTCTTCCAGTGCTTGACATTGGAACAACATCCAATCTTTCTGACTTTAGTCAGGAAAAAAAAGGCCAGAGAGAATGTTTGCCCCTGGTAGGTGAGAGGGGAGAACTGGAGACAACAGATATGGAGAAGGCTGAGGTATTTCAGTGAGTTCTTTTTCTCTGCACTGGCTGTCAGGCTTCCCATTCCTCTCAAGCCCTCGATCCTCTAGATGGGATTTGGGGGAGGGAGGTCACTCACACTGTAAGCAAAGAGCAGGTTCAAGACCATTTGATGAAACTGAAAAGTCACAAATCTATGGGGCCTGAGGACATGCGTCCCAGGATCATAAGGAAACTAGCTGCTGTTGTAGCCAGGTCATTCTCCATCACTGAAAAAATCATAGCAGTCAAAAGGTTACAGGGAGGAGGAAAACATCACTCCTGAGAGAAAGGAGGAACCAGGGAACTACAGCCCTGGGAGCTTCAGCTCTGGGCTTACCCTCCAGCAGATCAACACTCCTGCCCAGCTCAGTGTCATCTGCAAACTGACTGAGAGCACACTCAAAGCCCTTGTCCAGACCATTGGTCAAGATATTAAACAAAATAGAACAAAACAGAAAGAAAACCAATGAAAAATAATCTATCAGATAATCTATCCTCTGACGGACAAATCTAAAGAGGAATTCTTTAGAAAAATCTGTAAATCATAAAAAAAAGTGTCTTCTGTTTGAAGTTTTGCAATTACTAATATTAATGAGGTAAAAGTAGGGCAGAAAAAGAGGCAAATCTTGGGTTCAGTGTACTCAAACAAAAATAATTCTTTATATAATTATTATGGTAAATAATGGAAAGCTACAGTATTTAAAATTGCTTTAATATATTTCCAATAAATAAACATTTTAAAAAATCCTAATTTTGTTATTCTTTTGTTTTACGATTAAATATATTTTGTACTAAACATTTATCAGATTCTTATCTGTGTTTATTAACTCATTTGAACTAATTATAACATCAGGTATTTACTGAAAGGCCAGATTATTTAAAATTAAAAGCTAAATAATATTTGGCCTTTAAAAAATATTTCCTAGATAGAAAATCATCCCTTAAAAATTATGGGTTTTAAGCCATAGATCACTTTTTTAAAATAAAATTGACTCAGATTTGAAAAAGTAAATGCAATATACTTTAAATACATTCATTTCTCCTACATGATACTGATTTATTCAGAGTAGAACTAGATTTACATAAAATGAAATTATAAGGCCTAATTACAGTGTTCTGCATATTTTCAAGTAAATGTTGAACAAATAATCATTGACTTTTAACACTGTCTTGAAAGTTTTTCAAACTAACAAAATTCTGAATTTGTCTTCTTGCTAATTGTTAACATTATTGCCACAAGCTAAATATTTGAGAAATATGGATTTTGAAGTTAATAAATTATTATTTATTATTATTATTATTTATTATCAAGTATTATTATTAATCAATTACATATCTATATATATGGGCTCATAGATATAGATATATAATTCTATCATTCTAGAAAACTGTCGGTGAATGATAAAAATCCATTCAATACTCAATTCTGGTTTGCAAAATGTGGTTTAGGTAACACCCTATTCAGCCTTTCTTTGTAGTAATATTCTTCACTAGGTTAACTTGCTCTTCTGATTTATCAAGAAGCAAATTAAGGTCAAGATGCTATAGCACATCTTTTGGTGTGTTAACCTTGCCAGGAGACTGCAAAATTCGTGCACAAGTTGGCCATATATCTATTTTCATTTATATTCTTATACACTTTTACTTTGAGAACACACAAAGGGAATGCAATATTTCCTAAAATTTACATGTTTATACATGTGTCCACACCATGCCTTTCAAACTTCTGATTTGAGCTCATCTTTTTATTTGTGATGTCTAGGTCATCTCTTTTAGACTTCAGAACAGTAAACATATAGCAATGTGCTTAAACTGTCACCTTTAGTAATTTAAGAAGCTCAGGTTTTTTCCAGATTTACCTTATTCTAATAATTATTTAGTCTCATCAAAACACATTAATGACATTCTTCAAACTGTAAATGCAAAAGTCTTACACTTGAAGCACAGTTTTAGGATCACCCACTTCTCCTCCATCACCAATTGTCAGTGTGTCATAGCCAATCTCCAGATCGAATTCTTCAAAATTAATCTGAATAACCTACAAAAAAAAATAAGTAAATATATTTTAGAAATAAATAAATGTACTTGAGAGGTGAGTCTGTAAATTAAGGTTTTCAGCAGAGTAAATAAAAACGATCTGCCAATTAATAATTGCACCTGAGTTTGGAATATTTCACAATAAATTCAGGTAATTAACCTCAAGGTTTTGGTTCATGACAGGTGAATTATAATAACTTCCAGGTATCATCACTCTGCTGACCTCCTCAAAGCACCATGATTTCACTTATTTATGTACTTGTTACATGTTTATTACAGTTGTGGGTAATCACATTACATTTTGATTACTATATACTCAAAGGGCAAGGTAACTAATTGCATTTTGTGCAATACCACTGTCTTCAAATACCAACTAAATAATTGGACATCACTGAGTAAATGCAGTAATAGTGAAATCTATAGTCTAGCTCAAGTAGGATAAAAAGGCATCAAAGGTAAAAGTAATTTTTTTCATTCATGAAGCTGAGTAAAATACAACTATTAGAATCATGGCCATTTTTATAATGCTGTAAATCAAATCGCTTTATGCATACTTTTGCTGAAGGATAAAAATGTCAGCACCATTTTAAGAAAATAATGCATTTTTTACAAAGAAAAGAAAGAAAAAAGGAAAAGGGACAGGAAGAAGGAGAAGGAGAAGGAGAAGGAGAAGGAGAAGGAGAAGGAGAAGGAGAAGGAGAAGGAGAAGGAGAAGGAGA
>JAWWMU010000106.1:135361729-135378283 GCA_035048155.1 Cinnycerthia olivascens
AAAGAAAAGAAAAGAAAAGAAAAGAAAAGAAAAGAAAAGAAAAGAAAAGAAAAGAAAAGAAAAGAAAAGAAAAGAGACACATTGTTTCCACCCATGTATTAATCATGGTAACTCTGTCTTTAGCTACTCAAAATTTCACATGGATAAAAATGACAGAGTACTTATATGTAGGAGTTTTAATGCTGTAATAAATCGTCTTTCATTAGAGTTATAATTGAGAACCAAGAGCATTTGTGTTTAAAGATGTGGATGCCATTCTGATGGATTATTATCATGTCCTTGAAAGCTCATATTCCTTTGTTACATGGGGGTTCAGGTATTTGAAGAAGGACGTTTCTGTGAGCAAAAACCAGTACAGGCAAGTTGGAAAATGGAGGTATGTTCCAAGGATTGCAATTTGTTCCAAAGGAAGGAGAAACATTTTCCTTTGCAGATGTCAGTGGTGATATAACTACACTGAAGAACATCCAGTTTGGCATATTCACATATGTAAATGTGTGTGTGCACATGTACCTGTGTGCACATGCACGAACACACGTATGTATATGTGTGTATATGTGCCATACCCCAGGGACTGCAGTCAAGTACAGAGTTAAGAGGGTGCAGATGGAAAGGACATGGAAAATTGCATAGGCAAGCACTTGATTTGCTCTAAATGAGTAAAGAGGAGAAAACTGTAGATAAATCTTCTTAATCTTCTTAGTTTAAAAAAATATTCTGGATATTTTGTGCTGTTCTAGCCACAGAATTTGTAACCCTAGACATAAGAATTTAAACTGAAATCCATAACTAGATTTAAGGATGACACATATTTCACTCAGTACTTAAAAAAACAACTAACTAAAAAGAAAAACAAAAATCCCCCGAAAAGGCTTTAGTTTTGGTCCACTTTTAAATTCTGTGCAACTAGATTTGCAGTTACATCAGAACAGAAAATTCCATAATAAAACAGGGACAAATAATGTTAGTATTGAATTCCACTTGAAAGTAGATTTCACTTATGAACAGTAAAATACATTTTGAAATAATATTGCAGCAAAACTATCAATACTATACGTACAATAGGAAGAAAAGTAAGATAGTAGAAAAGTTGTATAACTAATTCATGATCAGAAATCTTAATCCTGTTTTCCATTAAACATGAAGAAATCTAATCTCATTATCTGATTTTTTTTTGTAAGTGTAATGGTAATATTTTTTAAAATTAATATTCTTCTAGATATTTTATATTAATTGAATACCATCAAACTGATATAAAGCATCTGTCTCTTTGTAATTGAAGTACTTGTCTTCATAAAATGTGTCAGAAAACTAAACCAGATTTTCTTTAGTACAATCAGCATTATCTCAAATTATGTGTATTTCATCAGAGGAGAAGATGGAGATTAAGGAAAATATAAGTTTCAATATATGGGTTTTTTTTCACTAGGAATGAAAAAAAATTCTTTCTTTCACTGTAGAAAAGTAAGATTTTTGATCTTTGTCGTTCTTTTTTAACAACTGTCACAACCAAAAAGAGGAGAGAACTCCCTGAAAAATATCTGTCTCATTAAGGAATATTTTGGAACATGAAAAAATAATCAAAATTGATTTTTTTGTTCAAAGCATAGGCTTCAGCCTCAACATTTGCACTAGGCTTCAGCTTCAATCTTTCCACCTGCCTCAATTGAATCTCCTGATTATTGATGATTCTGTTGTAATCTGGCTGCTTTGATACAATCTCTCACTTTTCTACAATCTAAAATTATTTTCTGTGACAAAGATAGCTTTTTTAAAATTTTTAATCCGAGATGTACATTTATAAGTTTATAATTTGTTTTTTCTCCATTAATATTTTTCAGATAAGGATGTTTAATGCAAGATTTTTGTCTCACTCTCTATGTAACTCACCTAAAATTGTGACATTAAGATAGATATGACATTGAAAACTGTAGTTCTGTAAAGCCACATGAGCATAGATAATCTACATTTGTCTTGTACCATATTCAGTAAACCAGATACATTTTTAAGACAATAAGAAGCATTAGATGTCATAGATCAATAAGATGTCATTAACTTTAAAAATGTTAGAATATATACAAAAATAAAGCATGTCATAACAACCGGCTAGAAGTAATTTGAAATATTAACATTTGATAATCTTATTCTTGTGAGTCTATTACCAGGATTTCTTCGTATAAGTTTCTGATTCAACTGAAAATTAGAAAATGTTTCATCTTTGTGCAAAATTTGCTCTAGTAAATCAAAATCAGAAACAGCAGTTACCAAAAAGAAACATAATTTATATTTAGTAAAAAGTAAAATATTATTCTTTGAGACAGTAAATCATTTTATTTATGATGCATAGCCCTGCTGGGAAAAGGTTAAAACCAGTTGCTAATGGCTACTCCAAACATTCTATAGTATCAATGAAGTATTTCATAACTCCAGGTCATTAAAAGGTAAACGAGTTGTATGTAGCAGTTAATACACAACTCATTTCAAACTTAAGTTTAATATAATCTTACATGATTTACAGCACAAACTTTGGAATTGGTAAACTTGCCATTTATTTAACAAATGTACTGCTCAACTGACATTGAAGACATTTTGTTTTAAGGGAATTTCCACAAATTGAACAAAAGTAACATATAGAAACAGCAGAGCTGCCAATATTCACCAGGAAACAAATTTACTGCACGTGTACTGTACAAGCCTTTACATGTTCCTGCTGAATACGTCTTGGAAATTCCTCCTTTGACATGCAAAGTACACACATAATTTACAGTATAAAATGTACTTCAAATCCTTCCAAATATACCAACAAGCAAGAAAATAAGTGGTCTTAAGGCTACATTTTCAGAGTCCTTGTTTTACAATGTCATCTTTAGTTTGATCACACTCAAAGTCAGTTGGACTTGCAGTGCTTTTTATATTGACTATTCCCTTTAGAATACTGAAAAAGTTTTTTTGATGACATCAGCATTTAAAGTTGATTATGATGGAACCTCTCAAAATAAAAACTGAAATTTGAGTAAGATGAGTAAATAACTTAAAACTTTTTAATAAACTTTCCAAAAATTCTGCTTTTACCAGTTACCTAACAGTGTCTTTTTTCATTTTTCTGAAAAAATGTATAAATGGCAAATCAAAGTAGGGTGGCATCTTTGAATCCATTTAATATTAGAGTAAAGCCTTAGAGTAATTCTAATTTTTAATCTGTTGTTCATAAGTATAAACACTTCAGGGAAAACTGTGATGATTTATTGCTGTGTTCTACATATTTTTAAATCAGGCTAGCATTACTAAAGCTTGCTATTGATCTGGTCAGCAGATGCACAACAACCAGAAGTGCAGGGGCAAGTATTTTTCTTGATCTATACATTCTAATAAAGTCTATTTTATCAGTTTTCCAGAGCAAGATTAAAGAATTAATACAAATGAAATAAGAACCATGGGTTTTATTGATATATACAAACACTGATCGTGCTATAATATATTTATGCATTTATTGTGTTTATCCACTGCCCCACAGTCTCTTTCAAAGCTGAAAATCAAAAATAAGGGGCCACAAAATATTTTCAAATGGCAAGTTATAACACCAGCAAACAATAGCATGAACAAAAATATTTCAACAATTATATGCCTGAGCTATAAGATTCTTGATAAAAGAATTATATTAACAAAAGTTGGTTCTGGAAGGCAGAAGAAGAAATTTCAAATATTCCATCCCTGACAGTTTCCAACTAGTCTTGAGCTATCATTTCACACATAATGAATCAACGAATTATATCAGATATGTGTGTGTATGGTTTCAGAACTGAAAATAATATCTTAAAATTAGGCAATATAACAATTACTATCTTTTACAGGAGATACTCAGTAGTCCCTAAAAGTTTTGTGCCTTTATAGTAGCATTTGTGTTCGGTTTGCATAGAAGTATGACATATTTTGCTGACTTGTATTCACAATAGGAGTTTCTGAGATTGATTATTCAGAGCAATCCAGCATTCTACAATACTTTCAATATTTCCACAAAGGGAAATGAATGAGTGCAAATAAATCATGAAACAAACATAATTTTCTTTTACTGAAGTTTCTGCTCGTCATGTTCCCAACAATAAAAACTGTTAGATAATTTTTTTGGGAGACAGAATATTAACCTCTAGGCAATTATTTCAGATTGGATTTTACATTTCTTTCTCACATTAAATATCTTAATATTTGCAAATGCTATCTCATTCTACTTGAAAAAATTACTAGTAGTTGTACTTAAAATCAAATTAATTTTACTTATTTTTATTAAGCTACTACAAATGAATTTAAAAATTTTGATCTAGACATTGAAAGAAACAGTTCATTAGTAATTAATTTTAACATGGTGTAGGAATAGGATTTGTACCCAGAAGACAGCAAGAGAATAAATAACTTGAACTTTCTGGACACCTCTTTGGTTCCAGGATATTGGTTATTGGTCTATGAAATATCTATTTCTGCAGCCATTATCTTGCAAAAATGCAATGGTATGAATGATCCTAACATAATAGCAACAGCAAGAAATCCACTTCGCTGGAGAATATTCACAAGATACCTATTTTCTCCATTTTTCACTGTTTACTCTAGCAAGAAAAAAGCTAACTAAATACTCCTAATGATGTCTGGTTGCCTTTGTCACTTGTAGAAGTGAAATTAGGCAAGGAGAAGAAAACTCTTCCTGTTTGTATCTGAGTGCCCTCACACGCCCCCAGGATGGTTAATAGATTTTGTGCTGAGGATGTCTGAACACTTCCCAGTAAGTGAATGATGGGCATTTATATCTGAGGGTACAAGCTAAGGAAATTCCACTGTCTGATTGATCAGCTTTATCGCCATAATTTTCCACAGAATCACAGGTCCCTGCATCAAAATACTTGTGTTATCATATATGGGAAACCCCTTTGCTCTTCTAAGTTCTACTCTTCAGCATTAGGGATTAAAAGCACAGGAGGCCAAGTCCATGTTCAGACTTCATTGTTTATTGTTATCTAAGTTACAGCCTCACTGATCGTGAGTGCTTCTACATGCTTTGTTAACAAGGCAAAAATGGATCTCACAGAGAAAAGCTTCAAGGTCCTTTAAGCCTAAACTACCCAATTATGAGATGCCAACAAATTTATTTAAACTTTAAAGCCAATAACCAGCCACCCATGTCCCACACTGTGGAATTTCTTAACCAATCATACAAAATCACCCAAACGTGTGAAGAAGAATGAGAAGACAAACAAGACTACACCCTGTAACCTTCATCTTGTTACATATATATTATTTTAACCAGTCACCTTAAATTCTAAATTTCTCACCCTGTGATATAACGCATTTCTACTCAGCTACACATGCACAGACTCAATACTGTCATTCAGTTTTGGAAGCCTTTCCCAGGGCCCCAGGTCAAATGCAGTACATATTTGTGGTTCATTCCCTGTCAGCACAGAAAGTCTGAAATCCTTTGTGTCCCAGGTTCCAACAATCATACATTTGATTATAGGAGAATAGTTTCAGAAGGAAAATATATTGAATCAATCATTTATTATAAGACATAGCAATAATTTTATTTAAATTATTTATACTAGGTATAATTTTATTTAATATTACTATTACCATGGAGCAGCTAATCCTGGAAAATTAAGGACAAGAAAATTATCAGGAGTAGTCAGCATGGCTTTACCAAGTGGAATCATGCTTGATAAACTTCTATAGACTTTTATAATTAAATGACACACCTGGTTGCCAAGAGAAAAGCAGTGGATATTGTCTAACTGCGCTTCAGGTAGGCCTTTGGCATTGTCAAGATATTAACAGACAAGCTGTTGATGTGTGGGCTCAGCAGACAGCAAGGTGGATTGAAAAAGAGATGCAAGTCTGGGCTGAGAGGATGGTTATCAGTGACACTGTCTGGTTTGGGGCCAGTAACTCTTACAGTAACCCTGTATCTCAGGGGTCCATACTGGGACAAGTCTTCTTCAACATCGTTATAGCTTATGTGGATGATGAGGCAGACTGTACTCAGCAAGTCTGCCTCAACAGTGAGAAGGGATTAGTGGTTAACAGGCCAGAGGGTCAGGCTGCCATGAACAGGGACATCAACAGGCTGGAGGAACGGATTGTTAAGAACCTCAGGAAGTTCAACAAAGGGAGGTGCAAAGTCACGTCTCCAGGCAGGAGCTACCCTGCATACCAGTACATTATGGGGGCCATCCAGCTGAAAAATTGCTTTGCAGAATTGCAGAATTTATTTTCTTTATTTTTCTTTCACAGATATGGAGCTGAAGATGCTTTAGATAGCCTGAGAGGATGTATAACTGGCCAGGATCGTTATAAAGAGATAGTAATAGGTATAAGCAGGAAAAAAAATCAACTAATTTATAAAATCACAATGAAAAAATTCCACGCATCTTTCTCTCACAAAACTAAGTTCAGTGTCAAAGTTTACAAAAAGAAAAAAATTATTATTCTCAAATAGCAAAATGATAGCAATCATAGGAAGAGACTGAGGACTTCAAATTAACTCGCCCCTGCTTTGGTTCTTCCTTCAGCAGTTACTCAGAAAGGATATCCTTGCACACAGCAAAGAAATCTGCCCCTTTTAGACCCACAGAGGGTAAGCCATCTGTTCCAAAAGCAGAGAGGTCACTGACTGATGTCAGCCAAAACCTGATGGGCAGCCACAGATCCCAAAATGGATGGAAACGTGGGAATCATACCATGACTTAAATCTCAGTGCAAACCTTCAGTTTTCACTCTGGATGTGTATTGGGTTTACAAGGTAAGATTTTGGGAGCAAATGTACTGCAGGGTGAGGGGAAGGTGCTGATTTAGATTTGTTTTTATTTTAACTATTCTATTCTGATTTATTTGGAAGTTAATTTTATTAATTTCTCCAAGTTGAGTCTGCTTATGAGAGTAACTAGTGAGTGATTTCCCTGTCCTTATCATCATCATCTGTGAGCTTTTTCTTCATATTTTCTGCTCCTGCCCTGTTGAAGAGGGGGCATTACAGATCAGCCTGGAGGGCACCTGGCAGCTAAGATCAGCACACTGTAGAGTGGTACCAGGAGCCTTTGAAAGAGTCTCTTCATAGAAAAGGGAGAAACAAAAAAAAAAACCAAAAAAAACCAAACAAACTACTATCAGCTCTATTTCCCAGTCTAATATCACAAGAAAAGGTATATATTGAGCAGAACAATTTCCTGTAAAGATCATTCGCAAGAGCAACCAAGTGAACTCAGCCATGGAGGAATGTGACGAGTCTCTGTGCCAAAAATTCATCAAAGACAGAAACATCTCAAATGCTCACAGTGCAAGCACTGGAAATTTGCTATCAATGTCTCTTAGTCATATACATATATATTTTTAAAAGTTTTAGCTTGAGTGTGGCTATTCATGATAAATAAAAGTAAGAAAAATGTTTGCCTTCAGAATTGGTAGGAGACGATTGAGACTCAATTTAGGAACTTATAGAAAGTCAAACAGAACTAAAATTCAAATTTAGCATTTAATTCTACATACAGTTTTATTGAAAGGTGGAGTTAATAGTTCCAGGTACAGTAAATACAGGCAATAGCTAGAATCTAATATTGCTAATGGCTCAAAGAGAAATGCTTTTGTTGCAGCTATTGCAATAAGCACAATCTCACCCATTCTCTCATTGCTCATATTTTCAGAGTGTGAAAAATCACTCCTATAATCACATATATGGCAGGAAAAAAATTTACAATAATTAAGACAATGAACCTGTCCTCCTTTCATAATGAAGACCTATAGCAAAATTTCAGGATGGAATGACAAGTCATTTATCCAACTGCACATACCTCCTGACTCCAAATTCTCTTATTCAACAACTTTGTCTGCTCTCTCATAGCCAAACCCATTAACTTCCTGTCATAGGAATAGCTGGATTATGCCCTATTATGCCCTTATTCTGCTGAAAGAATCTCCCCTCTGTCCACATATATTTCTAAGATTTTTTAACTCTAGTATTCATGTGACTCAGATATTTTAACTGGATCAAATGTACATGAACAATATGGAAGAATAGTGTAGCCAACACTACAAAGAAATTTATTTTTTTCTGAATAGAACCGAGATATATTTACACTTTTTAGTTTAATATAAGATAAAAATGTGTTCCCTACTATTGATAAATACAAGAGCAGCCTTTTTAATCTGCATGGATGAAGAACACAATTATTAACTAAAATAGTTTAGAGCGAGTATGCTCTAAGTATGCTCGTATTTTTTAATCATTTCACTGGCTGGAAGACCCACAGTATAGCTTCACACTAGGCTTAAGAAAAGCCAAGTTTGAGGCATTTGCTCGTGAAAAGAGGAGCAGTGTGGTTTGTTCCAACAGGCTTGACCAAAAGAAACCTCATTAAATGAGTCTTTGAATTCATGCTGAAGCACCCTGCCTGCCTGAGATTTATACTCTTAACCTGATTACATATGGATGGCAACTGGGTTTAGGCTTTAACAGCAAGCTTAGGAAATGTTCCACTGACAATTTTGACATGGTTAACAAAACAGCACAGCTGTGGAAAATTAAAAGCAAATACTCATCACTTTGTTGAACATTTTTTTGCTTATTTTTGGTTTGACCTAAAAGTAAAAAACCTCAGAAATTGAAAGATTCATTTTTTTTTGTGGGAAGAAAACAGCAACATAATGACATGAGGAAGGAGAAAGAGAAGAATTGAATGTAAAAACATATTATAAAAAGAGACTATGTTAGTACAAATTGATTAAATGACAATCATATTTAATATTATTTTAATAATAGTTGCAAGTTATCCCCTCAATATAATTCTCTAGACTTGCAGAAAATATCATGTGAGGAGTTTCCCAGATATTTTTAATTTTTTTAACAGTTTCTTAGAAAGTAAAGGACTACAGCAACTGGAAACAGATGTTATAAATTTTCAGTAAGCTCTGCCATTTCAACAAAATTCAGATTATATCTTTCCTAACAGACAATTGACAGACACATAAAAAACCAACAAACCAAATGAACAAAAAACTCCAAAAACTACAAAACTGTAGGAAAAATAATAATTAAAATCCCTGAAACCCAAAATCAAAAGTCAGCTGTCTCCCAGCTCTCAAGTATGTTATTATTCTTGATTTTGAAATTATTTCAAAATTAAATAGATAAAAGGATAAGAATGTAAACACTGTCAAACTTTCAAAAACATATATTCTAAAGAATACCTTTTAAATAGTGTATTTCTGCAAGCAGTAAGGAAAATTTTATGATTGAAATACACTCAAGGTAAAATTTAGAATACGGTTGTGACAAACAAAAGAAAACATACAGATAAAATTTGTTTTTTAAAATTTCTAGTCATATAAAAATTAACAGAACCAGGACCTAGTTTTCTGATCCATCTAAATTTAGCACTTAGATCACATTTTTAATTTCTTCTTAAAATTATGAAAAAAAAAAAAAGTTTGATTTTTTTTTAAAGGAACCCTTTTGCTTTTTTTTCTCCTTGATACTTGGTGATGAATGATGTGTGGTGTGAATATGGCTGAGATCTGTCAGAATGTCAGAAAGTCTGTCATTCTAGCGCTGTCAGTTTCCACAGTGTTTCTGTCACTGTGGATTATAAAAATTCAGCAAGTATAATTCATAAGACTTGAACTCTGGTTAACTTTAGCCCTAATTCAGATTTCACTGATATTTTATTCTGTCATTTAATTTAAAATTCATCATTTTGTAGTAGTTCCTTTTTCTTTTTTCTTTTTTTTTTTTTTTTAATAAAACAATGAAAGAAAAATAGATTTAATTTTTTTAGGAGAAAAGAAGTACAAAAAATGCACTGGGGAGCAGATAGTAATTAAATCTTGAAAATACAAAGATTAAATACTCAAAATGTAAATAAAAAACAATATCCAATTATCTAATGTCAGAATAAATTACTGGCAATGCATAGCATGGTCCAGAACCTAACTGATGAGTTTATGCAATATCCCACAAGATATTCAGGTATCATTTCCCTTACTAGATGTGAGAGATATATTGAAATGGAGTCCAAACTGAGACATTCTTGTTCTCACTTCTGTTCAGGTATTCACAAGAACTTTTTCAAGGGACCCAAGGATTAATAATATGTGCATCACAAGTTGAGGACAAGTAAAGAAGTTTAAATTTTACTTCTTCCTCAGAGTTCCACATAAAAGTATGATTTTCTTGGACATTCAGGTAGATCCCGCTAACTATAGCTTTGCTATTTTTGGTCAGTAAAGCTTTTGTTGATTCCAGAGTAGACATAGATAAAAGTGGCAAGGATTTGGTATATATAAAACACTATATGAAAACCATGTTAAGAAAACCCAGAAATGGGAAAATTGTCCAAGAATTTCCTCCATCATATAGTGTTGGAGAAGTCTTACATGTGCAAGTACTGATCCTCACAGGGAATTTCAACCACTCCTCCTAAGAGGGCAACAAAGCAAGATACAAGGCACCAAGAAGGTTTAAAGAATATCAGGCAGCCATAGGGTAAAGTTATGTATCAATTGTCCATATTTCTTTCTCTACTGGGTCAGTATTCAGAGCTTTGTACATCATAGATTGCAATTATTCTAATCATAATATTAATTATTGAAATATTAATTGTTTTATCTTAAAGAGGTCAGCTCCA
Source organism: Cinnycerthia olivascens (assembly GCA_035048155.1). NCBI lineage: Eukaryota > Metazoa > Chordata > Aves > Passeriformes > Certhiidae > Cinnycerthia > Cinnycerthia olivascens. The sequence continues at coordinate 135,372,388 of JAWWMU010000106.1, forward strand.
GAGAACGGGATCCTGATATAAGAATAAGAATGCAAAAAACATGCACAAGAACAATGAAAGTACGGGGATCTCACTGATGATATCAGATGTGTCAGTGCACCTTCATCAACGAGTTACGTTTTTGACTCCATCCACATGACTTTTCTTTCACAAGCAATTTTTATTCTACTTTTAAACAGTAAACTCACTGTCATCTCTGGCCATGTTTGTGGTTTTTAGTTATGGCCATACTCCACTGTCAAGAGGGCTTGGGCATGAATAGTATATCTGATTAATGGTATGAGGCAAGAGACCAACTCTAATGTAGTACAAAGCTAAGGAGGCAGATAATTGATTGGGAAAACATTTTCTTCATCTACATGGTGCTGTTAAGAAACTTATTTCTGAAATCGGTTAGGGAGAAAATTAGCTAGATTCAGTCCTAGATAAAGCCATTTACACCAAAGAGCCTTTCAGCGTCTTTCATCTGTTGTGTTCTCCCTTAAAACATTCTCAGTTTCTGAGCTATTTTGTTGCAAATGATGCAATGAGTAGCAGCTCTGAAGCACCGAGATCAGTAAGTCATCATGGTTCTCACAGCTGTGGTGTAAATGATTGTAAATATTGTCATGTTAAAATGAATGCCATCACATTATTTGTTGTAGTCATAAGAGTCAAAAAACTCTTAATGACAAATCTACATTTATACATCACTGAGGTTTTTGACTTCAAGGCACAAACTATCACTAAAATCCATATTCAACATACACACTTCACTCAGAACAACAAACTACCCCCAACCAAACTAAATAGAAGAAAAATTTTCCTACATCAAATCCAAAAAGAGCATTATCAGAACACAGAACAAAAAATCTACCCCTGGACACTTCACTACAATTATGATACAAATTCTCCACACCATTCTTCTTCCTAATATGGTTTAATACTTGTTTTGCCCATTATTTCCCAAAATTACTATTCCTTCTAGCAGTCATACAAGGTCAGCAGTATTGTGTTCAGAACATTAAGGCAACATTACCATGAATCAAAACTAAACACATTAAACCACTGATTATATAAGCAAAGACTTTATACATGCAAGTTCTGCAATATATCATAAAAAGAAGTTGATCTATCATGCAAAAAGATCTCATTTTCTTTTAACCTTAACAAGTTAATACTCTTCTAATCAGTGCTAGACACCTTTTCTGAAAACTATAAACATATCGGAATGTTGTTCCAGATAATATTGTAAACCTTTTATCTATTCCTTAATTTAAAAACTCTGTCATTCCTCTGTATCTGCTTTTCATTGCAATATCAAAGTTATAATTATCCCAACCAGTACCATGCAAAGAACAGTATTTTCTGAGTAATGCTGAAGCTATTATAATATAGCTTCCAGCACTACAATCTGCCCATGATGAATCTAACTCAGTATAGTAATTTCAGTGGTATATTATGGAAGTTCAGAAACTGTCCAACTTATACTTTGAAATAAAATTACTTGCTTAACCTAACATTACTTCTTTGCATTCTTATTACTGGTATAACACTAATGTACCACCAACAAACAGATATTCCTGGTTATGGCCTTATCTAAAAGTTCATATTTAATTTTAAATAAGTGACCTGTTCTTGTTTTCACGCTATATCTTCAGAGTATTTAAATATTTGAGAAGACAGATAAATATGCAAGGTGTGGTAATTTAACTTTAGCTAGCTGTCAGATGCTCACCAAGCCACTCCATCACTACCCCTCAGCAGCACAGAATGAGAAAACTGGATGAAAAAGCCCATGGGTCAAGATAAGGTCAGGGAGATTGCTCACTAACCACTGCCACGGGAGAAATAAATTCAATCTAGGGAAAATTAGTTTTATTTACTGACAATTAAAAATGGAGTCGTAAAGTGAAAAATAAGAACAAAGCTAAACTCATCATCATCCCAACCCCCTTCTTCATGGGCTAAAATTCAATTTTTTGTTCCTAACTCTTCTTCCCCCTCTTCTCTCCCAAAGTGGCAAAGGGGAACATGAAATGGGGTCTGCAGTCAGTTTGCAACACCTCATCTGTGCTGCTCCTTCCTCCTCATGCCCTTTCCCTGCTCCAGAGTTAGAGACCTCCCACAGGAAATAGTTTCTCACACCCTTCTCCAACACAGGTCACTCCCACAAGCTGCAGTTCTTCAAAATCTGTTCCTGTATTCTCCTCCCGTGGGGTCACAGGTCCTGCCAGAAACCTGCTCCCCCCTAGGCTCCATGGGGTCACAGCTTCCTTCAGTCACACCCATCTCTTCAGGCACAGACCACAGATGGATCTCTGCTCCACCATGGATCTCTTTGAGCTGTAGGGGACAGCCTGTGTCAATGGCACTCTCCGAGGGCTCCAGGGGACTCTGCTCCAGCACAAGGAGCACCTTCTTCCTCTCCTTCTGCTCTGGTCCTACTGTCCATGGGGTTATTTCTCTCAGATATTCTCATTCATGTCCTTCATCTGCTGTTGTACAGGGTTTTTTTTTGCACTTACTCAAAAAAGTTATCACAGAGGTGCCACCAGCTTGCCTGATTCTCTCAGCTGTGTCCTGTAGTGGGTCTGTCTTGGAGCCAGCTAGAACTGTCTCAGTCTGATATGGGGGCAACTTCTTTTCTCTTGCTAGAGAAGTCACCTCTTCAACCATCCCTGTTACTAAAACTTTTCTTTGTAAATAAAATCAAAATGCATGTACTAATCAAATCAAACTGAAGCATGCATATACTGAAGTATTTTACTGAATGGACAGAGTTAAACCTGTGAGTTCTGATTAATCCCCAAATATTAAAACTGTGTGTATTCTTCTATGGTGTTATCATTCAGGTACTAGGATAGCTTTCTTATGGTCATATGCTATATTACATTATTTACAGTTTCAGGGAAAAAAATCAGTGTAGAATAACACAAGCACATTTTATTTGAACAGCAGGAATGATCTCTGACTAAAGAGAGGGCCAATTTTATTTTTATAAGAGTTGAAATTTTTATATATGGAATAACTTGTTCTTTCAAGTGTCTTGAGAGAAAGGAACACAACTTCACCTGCCCAGTACAAGCAAAATAGGCAGTTACTGGAGAGAGTGCAGTGAAAGGGAGCTAAGTAGATTAAGGGATTGGAACTTCTTTCATATAAGGTTGAGACAGCTGGGCTTGCTTACCCTAAAGAGGATCACTGAATCTCAATGTCTATGAACTCCTGTTGGCAGGATGTAAAGAAAATGAAACCAAGATCTTTCCATGGTGCCCTGTGACAGGACTAGAAGAAATGGGCACAGACTAAAACACAGGTGGTTCTTTCTGAATATCAGGAAGCAGTTTTTCCCTGTGAGGGTGAGTGAGCACTAGTTCTGGTTGCCCAGAGAGGTTATAGAGTTACCATCTTCTGAGATATTCAAAACGGCCTGGGCAGCTGCCTCTAGAGAGCTCTGCTTGAGCAGTGGAGTTCAAATACAGAATTTCTGGAGGTTTGTTCCAACCTCAATCATTCAGTAACTCTGTTAATCACATTGACAACCAGAGACAAAGCATTTGTTCAGTTTATTTTCTGCAGTTCTATAAATGTAGAAACTGGAAATTTTTAAGGAAAATAATTCTAAGGAATAATGTTTTTGAATATTCACATAAAAATATTTTGGGTAGAAATGAAGTACTGAGGTTTTGAAGCTAACACTGCACTGTCTTTTGAACTGGAAGGGAAGGAGGAGAAAGGCAGCATTAAGGCCTGAATACCACCAGTGGAGTGTAGTCCTTAACAATCTCCATGTCATTAATATTTTAAACCTGCAGTCACCTGTGACTTGCCAATAAATATGTACCAGTTTGTGAGCTCAAGGGCTTGGTTCCACCAATGGCTAATGTCTAAAATCTTATTTGGCTTTTTTTTGTTGTGTAGATATGCCCTTGGTACATTTAAGAAAGGAAAGCATTTTATGCAAAATATGGCCTTATGGGTCTTAAATTTATTCAACTGTTCACTGGAGATTTTCAGGCCATTTAGTGAATTTGTTCAAAGTGTAGTAGTTGTGTTTCCTTTCCTCAAATAGTATGATACTAAATTCTCTCAGCTGACACATTTGACAAAACTTATAGAAATTCTAGATATGTATACAGATTCCATCTTGCTCACAAATAGTTTTTAATTAAAGAAATAAAAATATCAAAATTCTTTGGTATGAGAAATGGATCTTAAATATCACTTTGGAACTTTTTGTCCATCTGTGAAACAGAGACTGAAACATTTTTCAAGGACTCTTGACACTTTTTTATGACCTATTAATTGGATAAATTTGATTAGCAGTCCTTGGAACAAGGATCAAACAAACAAACAACCTCCCTTCCAAACACATTTATAATTTCCATCCTCAAATTCTAATCAGTTGTAAAAAATATCCTTTTTTCTTCTATTAAAGTGCAATGTAAGGATGGCTTCCACATAGGAATTTGTAAAATTAGACTGAGAAATACACTAGTGTAGCTAAATGTTTTTTGAAACTTTGAAAATAGTCAGGTTTTCACTGAGTCCTCTGATGAATTCAGGTGCAAAGGAATGGGCCTTATAGACCTGTCAGATTAGTTAATGGAGTGTGATGCAAGTGACAATATAAAACAGAATTTAGAGGTAGAATATACCCCTGTACCAGAAAACAGACAATGATGGTCTTTTATAAGACATTCCTGAGCTAATTTATGTTTTATTGCATCTAAACAAGTCCATTACACTCTGTTCACACAAAATTATACACCTGGAAATAGAATATAGCCATTGCTGCCAGGTGTCTAGTTGTTGAAAATAAAGACAACTGGAGTCATAACTCAGCTTTATTGCTCTACTTTGACTCATCTGACATTATCAGAATTCTCAGTACTTTTGCTTTAAAGTGTAGGTATAAAGTACATGGGATTTTAATACAGTGGTTCAGACAATGGAATAAACATCTTCAGAACAGTTCCTCATGAAGGGAAAGTGAATTCAAGAATTTCAATGATTTCTCACACAGTCCAAGGCCAGACATGCTATAAACAGTCTTATACACAAAGTAGCTCTTCAGTTTATAGCACAAAACTACTGGGCCCATGAAATTGCCTCATACCATTGGATAGTTTCTTCAGGGAATTAAGTTAGAGAATGATATAAAAACATGATAGCATGCAAAAAGTAAAACAATCTTAGGGGAAACAAGAGGTTTTAAAATCTGTCCATACTCATGTGGTATCAGACATTTCTTAAAATATCTGAAATTTGTCTAATACAAAACCTGGACTGTAGAGATAAATCATATCAGTGAAAAATTTTATGGACCATGTGCGCTTTTGTTTGGTTGGTTTAGAGCTGGGGCAGGCAGATGCAGGGGGAGGGATTGGTTTGTTTTGGTTTATTTTTAAAGAAAAAACAGAATATTAAGCTTACCTTATTAGTATTGATAGCTGTGATGACCCACACACACTGAGCATTGCTGTCATACTGAAATGGAAAATTGGGTGATGTGAAAGTGCCTCCAGGCCCCTGAAGATTGGATCCACAAGTTTTGACTGCCAAAAGAAAGTTCATCTTTTAATTCACACAGAAAATACATCTAGCAGATTCATATACCAATCTCAAACTTACTCTAATCAAGATATGAAGAATTAAAATATCATTGAGCAAAAACAGAACCACCTCTTACAAGAGAATAGAACATTCATGTTTAATCATTCTGACAAAATAAAATAGACCTTCTCTTGTGTCTAAGCTTATAATCTTAAAAAATGTTGAAAGTATTTGGGGGAAAAGCAGTAACTAAAGTAACAGAAACTGCCCTATTTGTTTTTAAAACTTCCACAAGGACTAACTTATGTAACCTTCCCTAATGTCTTGAAAGACAAATTTAAATAGTAGAAAGTAGAAA
>JAWWMU010000106.1:135378383-135403435 GCA_035048155.1 Cinnycerthia olivascens
AAAACTTCCACAAGGACTAACTTATGTAACCTTCCCTAATGTCTTGAAAGACAAATTTAAATAGTAGAAAGTAGAAAATAGATAGCCTTTTATCACTGTGCATATGTGCTTTTTTGTGCATATGTGTTGGTATATGGCATGTCAACCTTTTTTTTCTCCTATAACCCCTGTAGAACCCATTGAATCAAGGGTCTGAAAAGCTTAAAGGAAGCTTGTAAAGTTAGACTAACACAAAACAGTATTATCTATTTCTAAAGATTACAAAGGGTATTTATTTTCAAATCAAAGTCGGTATGGTTATTTACAATAGCATGTCAGGTGAAAAAAACACATTCTTATTTACATAGCTTATATCTCTGTCATAAATAATACAAAGGATATAAAATGTGTCCTTGGTGCTTTCAAATGACACTTTTAAGGCACTAAATTCTCAGTCTGTTGAAGGCAATAACACTTTTATTGGTCTTTCCTTGATATTCAGATCTTTGCTGAATGTTCTACTGGTTAATTTTTCCTGTATGAAGATGTAAAACTGACAAGCAACCTCAAGTAAACATGAGCCTATTTTATTTCTCCAGTGATTATTATGACACCAAATAAACTGCAAAAGGTAAAGAACTATTTCTTCCACTGTACTCTGAAAGACCATCTTGCATAACTGAATAAAAAATTGACACTTAGATATGTGAAATAATCTTAGACTTGCATTGCACTTTCACAAAGCATGTTTATTTGATCAATACTGAACACAGGGAAATTCAGCTGCTGCTGGATGAAGGCTTATTCCTTTCCTCACTTTAGCCTCTAGAAAGAATGTCACTTTGCACCCCCACCAGAAAAACAATACTCTGGTGATGAGTGTGTTCAAAGTCATGCCAGATTCCTGGAAACTAGAGGGTAGAGAGGTGAGAGGAAGGCTTCTTATTTAGGATCAGTAGCTGAAGATTGTCTTCATATTTAATAGGAAATTGTATTACTCCTTGCAGCTTGTGCCTGTATGTGGGAAGTAAGTCAGGAGGGGAAAACCAGTGAGTGTTCTAGATACTTTGCTGCTCCATCTGAACATGTGAGTCCATCCTTAGGGGCAGGGTTGGGATGTAAAGCACAGCACCTGTGCCTGTGTGCTGCAGAAGAGTTATGAGCTCTATTTGCTGCCTTTTCTTGGTGAAGGCACATAGTGAAGATCTCAAAGGAACCATGTCATTCTATAGTGGAATAAAATCTAAGTATTTGACCCACAATGTCTATAGTTTATACTGATTTGAGATATTCCTAATAGACACTTGCTTTCAGTACTTTAAGTTTGAAATCCAGAAAAAAAACTCCGTTGTAGTTACAAATTTCCGTATATTTGTGCCCACTAATATTTTCATTATGTATATTAATATCTGATATGTACCTACACACTAATACTTTCATTCTTTGATTCAGGTATCCATCATATTACTGACCACTGTAATAGGTCATCAAATATTTTATGCATTTGCTCAGCGTCAAAACCAGGTGTAGACTTACTTCTCTACTACTTATCTATTATAAATTCAAGAATTTATGTTTATAAAATGTGAAATGAAGAAACTTCATTAAATACTGATTTCATTAAATCACTGCAATTTTGATATCCATCTTGATAAGTCCTAATATTTAGTGTGTAATAGGTTTTTTTCAGCTCCTATATAAAGCAAAATTCATAATGTAAGTTTCCTAGTTAAACAAGCATACTGAAATACAATGTTCATATTAAAAAAAACAGCATAGGTGAATCCTTTTTTACTAAGCAAGTGGGGACAATAGGATTAAAATCTCAGGTACTTACAAAACATTGAATAGGATGAGCTATCAAACAATGGATAGATGCCAAATAGAATAATTACTGTGAGGGTAAGAATTTCTGTTTACCTTTACACACAGGTCTATGATCACTCCATGCAGCAAAAACTTCAGCTATCCTCTGACAAGTGATACTTTTGGAACCTTGTAGCACATAATCTTCATCACAGGAGAACTGTACTGTTGCTCCCAAACTAAAATCAAACAATGACATAAAAAGAAGCATTTTTAAACAAATAGACAGCAATCTATTTTTTTTCCGTTCCTTTAGAAATGACAGTCTTGACAAACAATACAAATATATAATCCAGAAATTTCTGCTCTCAATAGTAAAATGCTGAAGGCTATTTACTGGCCTGATAGTGCACAATGTTCAGCCCTCTCTGGGTCTGCATTGGCTGGAGCTGGTTTACCTCTTTCAACAGTCATTTGGAGGTCAAGTGACTATTTTCTGATCTAACTTCTGACCTCCACATAGGAAAAATTTGACAAACCTAGACATTGTGTAACTGAAAGTAGTTATTTATTTTAATTGAAGTTTGGAAAGGATGTGAAAGTGATGTAAGGGAATGACCTACATGAAAAGCCAAAAAGTCATCTACAAGATTGAAAATTAAATCCCTGTTATAAAGATTTTATTTCTCCTAGTGAAGACCTCAGGATATAAATAATATTCTGTCAATCTCTCCCACCCCTGATTCTTCTTGAGGAAATCTGGAGCTTTTGACTTTAGAACTGGGGGGCATTGGAAGGGGGAGAACAATACCAGAGAAAAGGGCTAGATATTAATAATTTTTCTTGTATTTAAAAAGTATACTATTAATGAGTATCCTATATTAATTTTAATTATTGTAAAAATACTAGTTATAGCATTGTTTTATATTTTGATTAGTAGGAAAAGATTTTAATTAGGCTTGCAGTGAAGTCTTCATAGAAGTGATCTCTGTACTCTTATCAGTAAAAAGGTTCTGAATGTAACATCTACTAAATAGTGAAAGTTGCAAGGTGAAGATGAGGATTTGCTTATTTCACTGGCATTTGTTTCTCAAATTATTGGAAGAAAATAAAAGGTTTCTAAAAACATATTTCTAGGTGTTTTTCTGTGATTAATAATGAAGTTATAAGGCTGGCTTGGAAAGGTTTTGTACTTTTTCATATGAAACTGATTTCTGGTGCTGGAAACAGCATAGGACAAAATAAGTCCAGAAAATTTTTTTGTTTGTTTTATTTTAGTTTAGTTTTTTTTTGGTTTTTTTTGCTTGGTTGTTTTTTTGTTTGGTTGGTTTGCTTGTATGGGTTTTTTGTTGTTGTCATTTGTTAAGTTTTTCTGAGAGGAGGGTTGGGGTGAGGGGAAAGAGGAAAAGTTGAATAAATCAATACATAAATATATATTTTTGAGATAATAATTTTCCTTTAATACCATTATGGTTTCAAATCCTGATTAGAGCTGAAAATAGCCAGTACATCAGGCCTTTCTCTGACATCAGTATCTTACACTTCATAATTTCAGCCCAGTGTTTTTAAAGGCTTGTCTGTCAGAGCTGCAAAGTGAAAAGTGTTTTATACATACTTACAAGATCTTGGCTACACTATGAATGCAGTTCTCTGGGTATTTTAAGATTAACTGTGCAGTAATTCCCCAAGAGTTTGTTACAGCAGCCTTCCTGTATAACACTGTAAACCATGTAGTTATCTGACCCTCCTCAGATGGATGACATTCTCCTGTCTTTGATACGTTGCATACTGGTAAAAAAAAATGGTTTGTAAATCTCTCTAAGCAAAGTGTCAATATTTACTTGGCTGGAATCTTCAAATCTGGGTTTGATCCCACAAGGTATGACTTTCATTTTTTGCCAAAATCAATTTAACTCTGAAATGTTTGGCTTGAAAAGAACAAGGCCTGTTTTTCTTTCCTTATAGATTGCAATTTTAGTGCTGCAATTCTTCAATTCACAAAGGCAGAGAGAAAAACAAAAAAGGCTGAGTACACATTCTAGAGAATAATTTTTGTTAGGTAATCTATTCAAATGCATCTATGATGAAAAAAGCTTCCAAAGAAGATTGAGACTTAGAAGAATTAACTTAAGGGAGTTAAAAATGTTAGATATTTGAAAAGGAATGATGTCAGCACAAAGTAGCTGATGAAATCTGAGAAGTACCTGGGTCTTACAGAGATGTAGATACTAAGAAAATGAGGACATGAAAGATGATACAGTCACTTGAACAGACATCTCAGAAAAGGAGGATTTAATAGGGAGTAACAGCTCAAACAGTAACTATTCCAAAAGAGTTACTGTTTGAATAAGAATGTATGTGAAAGAAAGGGATAAAGAACAGCTGCAGAATACACCAAAAAAGTAGATATAAAAGTGAAAAAATGAAAAAAAAAAAGTAAACATAATGTAAAGGACCTTGCAATGTAAGGATAAATGGCTTTTATAGGCAACCGAGGAAAAAGAGCCACCAGGGAGATCATAAAGTTGGAGGATATTTCAAAATTGTGAAACACAAAGAATATGTATAACTAAATTATGTGCAGCTGCTACAGGGACTATATGTTTAGGAAAGTTCAAAAGATAGCATTTGGGAAGAAAAGAATATCTTTCTCAAGATTAGATTTTCATAATTATCTGCTTCAGAAAGTCATGTTGAGAAAATCTGAGTGTCTTTATTATTCGGAAAAAAAAGGAGCACTTGAAGAAAAATTACATGGAAATATATTTCCTTTAACTATGCGTGGACTGATTTAAAGAGGAAATGGCAAGCAAGATTTACGAATAAAATTAAACTCCTGGTAGAATACTGTAGCAAGCAAAATTCCCAGAGGTCTGAATGATTATGAAGGCTGTATAAGCATTTTAATTATTTCTATCATCTACAAAAGTATAAATAACACTCACATTATGAAGTTCACTTTACTTGTCCAAATCAATTTTGATATTAAACTGATATTTAATAGTATATGACTCTAAGTATATGACTGGACTCATAAACAGAGTGAGATTGGATAATTTACAAAATCTATGACATTCGTGCTGTGTGAGACTTACTAAGGGCAATTAGATAAGCAGATTATAGAGTACCAGTCTAAGAAAGAAAATGGAAGAGTAGGAGAACAGTTCCTATGGAAGTTCAACTAAAAAAAGACAATAATAGAGAGCTTGTCAAGAAAATGTTAAGAAAAATGTGTCTCTCAGGAACTTAAAAGCATAGTCAAGATTACCATTTTTTAATATTTTGCTGTCATTGTCTGTCTATTCACTCTTAAAAATGGAAATTCTTTCAATTCTTTCCAAATGTTCTAGTATCAGAGAATCACAGAATTATCCAATATTCTGAGTGGGAAGGTACCCACAAGGATCATGGAGTCCATGTCTTAAGTGAATGGCCCATACAGAGACCTTCCTTGTTTATGATGATGATATTTTTTTGTAATCCTTTAATCTGTGACCTAGAAGAATTCAGTTAGAAATTAATCTTTCCCTGAAAATTTGATAACTTGAGTACAAAAGGGTCTAGTGTCACTTCCCTCCATTGGAGGGCTCATGAGGCACATGAGGTGAATATGACAAAGATTCAAAAAGGATATGCAAACTACCAGGAAATAAATATTAGCTTTAAGACAAAAGGAAGAAAAGATAGGCCAAGGGTTTGATGAGATTTTGTGTGGTGTGGTGACACAGAGATAATACCACTAGGGTTTTAAGTTTTTATTTTTTATTTTCTTTTTCTTTGACAGAATCTCAAATGATGGAAGAATTGTGTTATAGGGCAAAGAGAGATCCTTTATAGGATAAAATTGATGACATCTATTATGTATCCGGTGGTACTGTAGGAGGACATGTGAGAGACCTGATCTCAGCCTTCTGGTATATTAGAGAACTGAAAATTGTGTAAATTTGAGAAAAATTTGAGAGAAATTTTAAAATTGAGAAAATCAGATCATGGAAGCTGGTTTTAGGGGAAACTCTGAACTGTGGACAGGTATCATTTTAGAGAAAACTGGCAGAGCAGTCCGAAAACAGATTGTGGGAGTAAATGACCAAAAATAGTGGGAAAAAATAAGGACAGTTTGATTTCCTGACTTATATTTGATCCAAGCTGCTTACCAGATAAAGCCCCCTAAAAGTGTGAGTAGACTATTTCTGACTATTTCTGCTTTGTAAATCCCAAGAGAACTGAAGTATGATGTGGCTATGAAGTTGTTCATTGTTGTGTACAATATAGATATATATCACCAAAAAAATAAAAATCTCAAGGATAGTATGAAAATATAAAAAAAAATTCAGAAGCAGAATATATTCATTAAAAGAATTGTCTGTGGATGGAGTCAATGGCCATTTAATTCAGTGTGCTAGCACTGAAAGTGATGAGACGTTAATGCTCAGAGAAAATCTTTAGAATATAGGAACCATTTATAGTGGATCTTCTGATCATTTATGATTAATGAGCTTTCTGAACTGGATCTAGTAATTTAGTTTTTCCTGGGTGACTGAATTAGACCTTTTGAATAAGACTCTATCTAAAGCGAAGACTGGTAAGGCACACTGGTAAGCAAAAAGCTTACCAGGTTTTTTAGGTATATTAGTCACCAAAGAAAGTTCATATACAATGTGGGTTCATTTGTAATTGGATGAAACAATCTTGTGGTGCTGAACTCCAATTTGGAAGAAGCAGAATCACTAAATGACTTTTCTGCATCAATTTCTACAGTAGACATCTTCCTAGGTATCTGCATGTACCAACATGATTTGTGAAGAGGGACAGCCAATACTGGGAAACAACAGGTAAAAGGAGGCAGCTGTATTCAAGGGCAGGCAGCCAGATAGCTTTCACCAAAGGCTGCTGAAAAATTTGGCTGAGTCTGTGCACGGTGGGTGTTATCTATGAAAAACTATGATGAGATGTTCTGTCTCATTGTAGAAAGTCTATTATTACATGAACTTTTAAAAAGGACAAGGAGATGCTAGGAATCTTACACTGATCTCTGGATAGAATATGTACTTTAGTAAAGCATGAACTAGGAATCAAGAACATGTATGCAAATTTACCAAAGCTGAATTATATTTGATCAACTTGATTGTCTTCTATGACAAAATGACCGGCTACATGGGCCAGTGGCAGATGTAGCAGTGCTCAGTGTAAAAGTGCTCAATATCAGCAACGTTTCTGAGAGCACCTTTTACAGCAGTGTGTTTAGAGGGCTGACAAAATATGCATAGAGTAGATCTGTATTCAAAATCAGCCTGGCAGCTGTGCTTGCGGAGTAGGAATCAATTGGTTCATATTCAGCTGGTGGACAGTAATAATCTGAGTATTCTTAGGAAATCAACATAGGGTCTGATGCTGTGTAATATTTTCATTCTCAGCCTTGATGGAGACAGAATTTATGGATTCATATATTTATGGATCAAAGTAAAGTAGGAAAAGTAGCTGACACACTGAAGAGCACACCTTCAATTCAGAAACCTGACAAAGTCCAGCGCTGGAGAAACAGAAACTTCATGAAAATCAACAAGTAGAGGTAAAATATTCTACTCTATTGATAGTAGCATGTTCTCATCCTGAATAAAATAAACCATATATTTAACAATACTAGAAGTGGTAGTGACAGCAGATCAAGTGAAATTGTTACTCAGCTGATGAAGCTGCATCTACAATACTAAGCCAAATGTTTTGCCTCTCACTTCAAGAGAGAGATTGGTAAAAACTCAAGATTTTGAAGATTAGTCTGAAGCTGAAAGTACATGACCTACAGGAAAAAGTTAAGATAGCTAGGCTTAATTAGTCTGACAAAGAGAAAGCTAAGGTACTATGTAATAGCAGATCATAACGATTTCAGGAGCCATTACAAAGACAATGAAGCCAAACTTTTCTAAATGTGTCAGATAATAAAGGGACAGTTTGGAAGATTGAGATTTTACTTTACAATAAATTTCCTTCAATAAAGGAGGGCAGAGCTAAAAGAGCATGCTCAAACCCTTGAGAAATCTTTAATCTTGGGTGTTTTCAGGATTGGCTAAACAAAGCCACAGCTGATCTGAGTAGTCCTGCTTTGGGCAAGAGGATGGACTGGATGTCCTCTGAAGGACCCTTCCAATCAGTATTTCTATGACTCACACAAACTTCTTAATTTGTCCTGAATTAATGTAAAGCTTTTACATTTATAACATAATGTGCTAAGGCAATTCATAACTCCAAAAATTAATGCTTGACCTGAGTTTGTCTCAGTAACTATATCTGTGTATTTCTGTTTCTAATTGGACAAAAGATGATTGCCATTAGGTTTGCATTTTCATAAAAAAACCCCAAATTTTGGATATATTTTTATTAGTAAAAATGCATGAATAAATATCAAATAAGGAAGTTAGCATGCAAATTTGAAAAAAAAGTAATTTCGTATCTGTTTTTAAAGTTTTCTCCATTTGCCTCAAATTTGGGATTCCTCTTTAAACAACAAAAACTAAAAGCAGTAAGGAGTCCAAAATTAACTATAAAATCTCTAAAGGATGAGAAAGAACAAGTTTAAAATTTTGAGCATTATATGAAATTTATATTGATTAGTATTATTTTAATAGTTGGCATTTGTGTAGCAAACTACTTCATTTTAGGTTCTTTTCCTCCATTATTTGAATTTTTTTTTTTAATTATTGTTGAAAAATAATCAATTATGCAAGGAATCAAAACCATCTTTTTTACGTATTAACCTATCCGGTTCATGCCTGCAACTGAACAAATTTGAGAGAGGACACCATTTTTAGTCATAGAAGAAAATGCACAGTCAGAAATAACTAATCAGTTCTTAAAGTTCATCTCTATCTAGTTATAAATTTAGAAATATAATATATTTTAATGGTAGCATAAAGAAACAATCAGTATTTCAGCACATACATTATTTCTTCCACCTGCAGCAAAAGAGACTATAGATATGTAAGTTTGCAAGATTATGAACAGTGATTTTGTTTTTTTAACCTAACATTCTATACACTACTGACCCATAATTTTTACGTGCAAGCTACAGATAGGTTCTATTGTTGTCTTTTGAGTCACAGTATGAGAACTGAGCTAAGTCACAGCATCTCTCTCAAGAACATCCATAGGAACATTTTCACAGATCAATTTATACATTACTTGGAAACATTATTGCAAAATGTGATGATTCCATGATACAATGTTAGAGTATCTAAATCTTCCAAACTTCTGGTCAAGAAAAATCCTTACTGTATGCTGAAAAAACCAAACTGATGACTAAATTTCAGTTTCAGAGGATTTCATACACAATGGAGATCACTGGTAATCCATCTTTAAAAAAAAAAGTATAATCTTTTCTCACAAATATTGTACTGTCTGACACATGCTCTTGACAAAGGAATCACTTAACTGCTAAAAAACGATAGGTACACAGACCCCCTATAATCCCCTATATTGCCTCATATCTCATGATGCAAACCAAGTTTTGTTAATTTTTCAGGATGTTTGGCTTCCAGTTTCCAAGTCTAGAATCTCACCTTGCATATTTGCAGAGAAGGATAAGTGATTCAGAGAAAATTTAAGGAAAATCAAGTGTTAAACTTCTAGACAATCTAGTCAATTAATGCTGAACTTCATTCTTCTAAAGAAAATAACAATAAATTAATTTATACTATAAAATGAAATAAGATATTATTATTAGTTATACTGAGTCAACCTGTTGGCAAAATAAACTGTCCTTATCATAAACTTCATATTCTTCCTTCTGTTAGTAGAATATGCATTTTTAAGACTACATGAGCATTTTTGCCCAACAGTGTTCACTGCTTTAATGCAATACAGGTTTGATCAGAATCTCATCTTTAAATCCTAGTGGGGCCACACTGCAGAGGTAGAGGGATAGAGATGAGCTCATTTCTTCATATCATGGAGACAGAAATTTGAGATGGTTGTGGAAGAGCATGGTTGCCTCATAATAAAACACCTACTCAAGGTCAGTTCAGTCTGGATATGTTTATTAAAGTTTTCACCATTTGCCTCAAATTTGGGATTCCTCTTTAAACAACAGAAACTAAAAGCACTAAGAAGTCCAAAATTAACTATAAAACCTCTGAAGGATGAGAAAGAACGAGTTTAAAATTTTGAACATCATATGAAATTTATACTGATTAGTATTATAGAGAAAATAGAGAAAAATAGAAATAAGACCATATGAAAACTTTTTCTCTTTATCTATAACATCTTATATTTTTACATAGTGGCATTGAATCTAAAACTGGACACATGGGAAAGATATTTATTTTAGTGGATGACAAGTAAAGTAAAATTACTTTATAACCCTATTATGAATAATCACTTGTGGGCCTAAAGTTTAAGAGACTTCTAGGGAAGGGAAGTTTTCATCCTGAAATGAATGTTTTTCCCAGTACAGGAAAAGCTGGCTGCTACAAGTAAGTCTTCTTGACTTTATTTCAACATCCAAAATCTTTTATGCTCAAATAGGCATCCAGCATTAGAAACAATGCCTTAAATGCTCCAAAATACAGCTATGGGGAATTTTCATGTTAGGGAAAAATATTTGAAAGGGTAAACATGGAATTACAGGCCCCAAATAATGTCATGGAATGCTCCAGTTTGTCTAAGAGGTTAAATCCCATATTTTGTAAATCTGTGTAAGAACCATGCAAGAGGAAATGAATGTGCTGAGAGGAAGTAGTGTTTGTAATCAGAACAGAAGTAAAACTGCAATATAATGCTTCCAAACCTACATCTCCACATTTGAAGAAAGCTAAGGAGATGTGACTCTTCTCTAAAGCATGCTCTTCTCTAAAATACATTATATTGTACAGAAATCAAATTTTGATTGGTCTCAGTAGAGATAGAACTAAACTCTTCTTCAAAATACTGTGTTTTCAAATGAAGGCATTGTAATTGGAATTGTCACTTTCTTTTCAGAAAGGTAAAAAAGAAGTAAGCTTAAAGTAAATCTCCTTCATTACTGAGAGTTACTTTAAGAAGGAAAAGGTGAAAGTGTGCTATTTTTCTATCAGCTGGGTATAGGCCAGCCTGGAAAAGATTTTCCACGGTACTAGATATTTCAAACTAAATGTATCATAATAATTTGTAAAATTCTTACTTTAGAAGCTTACAAAGCAGTTAAACAACCATTATCATAATGGCAAGAATTGAAACCAGGTTAACTTAAAAAGGAATTTTATGGTCTGCTGAAAATTTTTAGTCTTCTTTTGTTCCCTGTAAGACTTTTATCAATGCATAAGTTGCTCAGTTTGAGCTAAATATATGTTTTACTAATGTCCACCAGTGCTGTTCTTTACAAGTAAAAATCCAAACAGAAAATTTGGGGATGTTTTTTTTATTTTTTAAGAGAAAAAATTATTACCAAGATTAGTGAAAAATTAAGGAAAAGGAACCTGGAAAATATATTGACTCTGGTACTTGTATATCTTTTATACTATTGTTCAGTAATTTGAATGCCTTCTCCTTTCATTTTCTTATAAATGCACTTGAAATAGGAAAGCCTGATACGTCATCCCAGTGTACAGTTAAAAATAATTCTAACTGAAATCTTAACATTTTGGTCTAAAAAGAAAGCTGAGGGCATGATCATCATCATATCTTTTTTGAGGTACTACCCTCACGTAAGTTTAAGTAGAATAATCTTTGTAA
Source organism: Cinnycerthia olivascens (assembly GCA_035048155.1). Taxonomy (NCBI): domain Eukaryota; kingdom Metazoa; phylum Chordata; class Aves; order Passeriformes; family Certhiidae; genus Cinnycerthia; species Cinnycerthia olivascens. The sequence goes on from JAWWMU010000106.1 coordinate 135,389,871, forward strand.
GTAGGTCTTTCCATGATCACTTGCAAAGATAACACTAGAAAAGAACTGGCAGGTTGTCTGTCAAATGCTGTTGCTCTCAAGCCATATTTTTGAAGTTAAAATACAGAATACCAGCCAAAGTAATGATTCTAGAAAGTATGACAATTAAGTACAGCTTTTTTTTTTATTATTTCTCTGAAAAGATAAACTTTTTTTTTTGCAAGCTAACATTAGAAATTGCATTTTTTTATAAAATTAGTTATAAAGCTTTCTGGGATAAACATTGAAGTTTTGCTTTTCTCAAAACTAGAGAAATAGGGAGACTATTATGACAAATTGAGAAATAGTGATAACTTTGTTAGCTAGCACATTTAGTTAGCATGTAATTTTCAATCCTGTATTCTACTTGATTACAAGGAGAAAAGACAAAGCGCACGCACACAAAAAGTACAAGAAGTTAAGTAAAAGAATGAAGTATCATACTTTTGTAAAATCTTTGCACATCCAGATTAGTCTGAGTTATTTTCAAATGCTTAGAAATGTGCTGTGTGATAAGTACAAAATATATAGAAAACGAACTTGAATGTAATAAAACCAAATAATTTCAAAATTATCACCCTCCACTTTGTTCTATTTTTTTATCTTTAAGGTGTTTTATTATTATTATTTTATTATTATTATTTTGTAAACAATGTGAAATTAGCATATGATGTGAAACAAGAACATAACTTTAGATTTTTTTATACAGTATAAAGTGTCTTTATTTGTCAAATATAAAATAATATGCATGTTAACCCTTTTAAATAAATGTTCAACAATTGAAAAGAAAAAAATGAGAAACTCAGAAAAGAGAATAAAATTAATCCAAAACATTCCCAAAAATTCATTTGTATGTCATTGATTATGTATGTCTACTCATCAACCACTGGTCATACCGGAATTAAAAGTCAAGTTCACTGAGAAAACAACATAGAATATTTTGAAGGAGTACTGAAAGCCTTTTCTAACTCAAGATAAGGAATTTGAAAGATAGTTGTGAATAGAGGAAGATACACAAAAATTAATTGAAAAATTGTCTGAATTATGAGTTCTAGGTCAAAGTGAGGACTACTGAGGAAATATGTCTTCATGTATCAAGCTTCTGTGTTCCTAAGAAACAAACTGCAGGGAATGTAATTTCTCTATTAGAGTGAACGAATATTTCAGTAAGATCTGAAATTTCTTCTCTGTGCTATATTCAGTTTTGCTTTGTCCTTTCCAAAAGCCTCCAGTACAACATGTATGCTCAATATTTATAAATCTAACACAGTATTTACATGACAAAATAAAGTAAACTTACCTTCAATCCTATATTTGTCAGATTTTCAGAGATACATGATCTCTTCTAGGTAGACATTTTATCTTTTTGCATACTAAGTACATACCATATTGCATTGCATAATTTTATACAGACTTATAGTGCACTTCTTATTAAGGTCAGTTTTGAAAAAGTGCTCAGCAATAGTAATATATTTTCAACATATTCATTTTCCAAGTTCAGTATTAGAAAAATGATACAATGGTAGAATTTATGTTTTACCTAAAATCTGAGCCTATCCGTTTCCCATTTTCCGGTTCTCCAGGATCTGGACACAAATTGGACGCCTGTTTAATACCTCCCTCATTTACTGGAAAAAAACAACAACAAAATAAAATAAAAAAAAGAGATAAAATAGCAACACTTTTAGAAAATACAGAGGTAAGCAATTAACAAATATGAGAGTTATGAGAGTACATTCTTTTTATTTTAGGTTTCTTAAAACAGATTTTCTACAGAATATGATCACCCACATAAACTCTAGTTTCAACACAAAAAATTGTCCTCCCTATAATAAACAAAGCATGTATTTTCTGGTTTTGTTGTTTTTTGGTTTTTTTTTTTTAAATAACACAAGTTTTTTATCTGATATATTAATCAGCTATTTTGTTTGCCTGCAATATTATTGAATCAATTTGGAAATGTTATTATTATTTCTTATGTTCATCAGGTTTAGGGATGTAAGATTTTATTCTGAACATACACTAATAAATGTCACCTCCACTAAGAGTTGACCTTTTCTCCTTTAATTGTAATAAAGCTTGAAGAAATAAGCTCCTGCTGAGGGAATTGTCCTTAATCAGTATTGAAAATGTATATATACCCGAAATATGATGATCTGAAGGTAAACTCAAAATGCCAGTTTGATTTGCATACATTTATCTTACAATATAGTAAAATGGATCTTCAGAGAGAAACTTCCTGTGAACCATTCTCTGTATTTTTCCAGAAATTTGTATGTAACAATCTAACCATATCTGAATATGCTGATATTCAACCACCTATTCACAAAATCAGAAAATTAATAAAGGATGTTAGTCTGCTATTACTTGATAAATTCATGGCTTGACTGGAAAATATTTAAAAAAAAAAAAGTTGACATGAGGCCAAGTAATTCGTATTAAGCAGAAAAATATTTTAACCTTTATTCATCTTTATTACTGATGAACTAGATCAATGGATTTGCAGTATTATAATTTTACTTCCCTTTAAGGAAAAAGCTTGCATATAATTAGGGTAACCACACTGCTGGTCTAAAAATAAAATTAGATTCTAACTATATTTCTAAAGGATGTTCATTAAGTTTCATCTTTTAATGAAGAGGAATGTAATTCAGAAAACTTGAGGGTTTCTCTTCCTTGAAAATATTCTTCTTACATACACAGAAAGGGAAGAATTGGTTTGGTACCCCTGAGGAAGCCAAAGGCCAAATGGAAATGTTGTACAGGCTTAAACAGAAAACATCTCAACGTAGCACACTGCTCAAAAAACCTATCAAGCTGAGCGTTTGTCAGCTGGAACCACAGCATTTACTCTCCTCTGTCCCAAGACCCCTGTAACATGTCAAAGGTTGCTCTAAAACCACACCAAGGCAATCTCTGTCCATCTGGATTTCTATGTTCGGGAGGAATCTTTCTCCTGGTTTCAGATTTCAGTCTTTTCCTCCTTCATTAGAGGTACCTGTGATGGAAGCACACTAGCTACAGAAACCCATGTTCATGCTAGTGTTGAAATACATATATTTGTCTGACAACTATGATTCCACTGACTGCATTTAACAAAGCCATCTTGTTGGATAGGCATTTAGAATTAATTCTCTCATTGAAACTGAATCATCAAAAGTAGCCTGCATATATATAGAAGACATTCAACCTTTTCTGACATTAAATATATATTAAAGCTATACTTTAAAAATTATTCATGGTGTCTGATAATACTATTATAGAAATCATAATGGTGCCATTTGGCCATGCATTGTATATCAATGCACACAGAAGAAATTTTTACTGTAAAAAATATAAATAGTATTTAAACAATATTATTTCTATTTATTATAGCTCATGTTTTAATATTTCAAATAATTATTTTATTTTTGTACATTATTTTTCCCCATACACAGGTAATAGAGAAAATACTCATATAAAAAAGAATATTCTACTGGATTGCAAGGTACAAGAACTATTATACACTTCGATTTCTACCAGAAATGGAAGCTTAAAAATCTTATTGGTTTTCAACACCTTCTGTATAAGTTTTCATTCCTAGAAATATTCTACAGAATATAATTTTTAATTATAATATATGGAATTATCAATACTCATAAACAAAAATATAAAGGCTTCTGTTAAAGAAAATCAATGAAATAATTATTTTTTTAAATATTAAGAAATATACTGCAGTAAAAATGAGGAAAACGCTATAGGTAGATACTGATTTTTGATTTGATCCCAATTCCAAAACATATTTACACAATCTTAAACCCATTCTGGTTTCTGTTAAATACCTAGTGAAAAGTAATTTCACAGTTTAGGATTTTTGTATTGATGTCACTTTTATAGACATAATGACTGACTTTTCAGTCTGCAGCCCTATGTAATTCCACAGATATCTGTCTATATATTTTTGTTTTACACCTCAGATGCTTATGTACAATGAACAATTAAAGGATATCTTGTAGTAAATTAATTGCAATAGGGAAAGCATTCATTCATGGTCTGGTCATGAAAGTGGTATCAAGAGCCTCCACAGTTCTAATCCAGATTCAATTAGATCAGCCAATTAATTCATTTATTAGTTTCAGCATTTCTAAACTGAAGCTGATGAGTACTTGTTCCAAAGTGCATCATAATATCAAATATCTTCTGATTTTATTCTGTGCAAATCACCTGTGCATTAGAATTGAATGTTATACAACTGATACATAAAAAAATAAAGGATGTAAAATAATGAAAGGACATACTGATGAGAATGCTAGACAAAAATTTCTAAAGACATTGCTAATCAAAGGCAAAATGTAAAATAGATATTCACTTATCCTTATTTTCACTAATAGCTGAATGTTGGTCATTGTTTTTCTTAAAGGACCCTTTCTGTCATTGCAATGCCATGACACTAGACCCAGCTGCGGCCACACTGAGAAAATTATCTTGTCAGCAGCCAAATACATAAGCTTCTTATGAAATATTATCTCTGCAACATTCTCAGCTACCAAAGTGACTAGAGAACCAAATGCTAGAGTACAATATAAAACCTTAGTTATCTATTTATGACAAGATTATGATTCCTAAAGGTACAAATCACCAAGGGTTTCACCTTCACTTATTATTGACTCATATATGTAATCTATTCTGCATAATAAATAAGAAAAAAGATAAAGTTTCCAGCTTCACATAGAATATCATAACATATGAAATTATCTAATGACCTTCAAAAATATGTTGATAAATTTCATCACTGATTTCATAACCACCAGCTTTGTATATCATGAGTACCTGGTACTTCATTAAAAATATGAAATTCCTATTAAAGTTTATATAGTAGAAAAAGTAATGTAGAAAAGAAAATTAGTGCAAAATAATCTCTTTTATCATTCATTGTATTATTATTGTATTATTATCTGTATCACAGATGGTTGTTAGACAGAGACCTCAGTGATGTACTTTATAAACACTGCTGTAATTATCTTACTGTTACTTCTGCATGTCTGTTTTCTCTTCACCCAATAGGCATAAACAGAATGTTTATAAATATCTTGATGTACAGTTTTCAAGTAAACCAGAAATGTCTTACAGAACTATTTAGGTGATGCAGTTTATGGAGAAGAATATGGCAGTACATGACATTACAAAAATTGAACAGAAGTGTGTTTTGCTTTATTTTTCTGACTTGGTGAATGCTAAAGGGTCGTGCTGCTTGGAGACACCTTTGTTAAAAAAAAAAAAAAAAGATCATATATAATACCCTGACAGTTTAAAATCTAACTCTGAAAATTAAAACATATGCTATGGTGTCCTGCTAAGTTCTGAAAACTGGATCCATCACTGATACTTTAAACAAATAATTAGTGCAAATACGTCCAACCTAGGGAGCTTCAAAAGTGAGTCCTTTCAGTCCTGTGAAGAATAATGAAATGTAGTATAATGCAACACATGCTAAACATTTAGTCCATTTTATTTACTGCTAAATACTTAAAATGTGGTTCTATTCCAAAAAGGCCGCTATAAAAATGGCACATTCTTTTTCAAAAATATCCTTTTAATATATTTTGAGACACATCTATTTAATATGTGCTAGAAAGCTGCCTGACTCCTCATGATTTAATCAGAACTTGGTCCACTGAGATGTCAAGCACTTTCAGTTTCTAATTTCTGTAATGAAAATTGAAGGCACCAAGCATCTCCACAATTTTTAAAGCCATACCTAGTTAATCAGTTAAAATGTCAAACTTAATGACTTAAAAAAAATTCAAAAAGTGACCTCGTATGAGGTTGTTCACTTGAAAATGAGGATACACTCAAGTTTGCACAGCATTTGATGAAACTACTAATGTTCAATTAAAAAAAATTGATCTCCTACTCACAGCTAAATTTACAGCTGACGTCTAGAAGACTGAATATTTGTTTCCTTGAAAACACTGTAAATTTATTGTGATAGTACTGACAAAATAATATGTCCTTCTACAATGCCAGATTTATAGAAAGGCTGTCTTTAGAGTAGAACCGTACTTAAAAGTGTATCATGCAGACTGGAGAAACCAGTTCTATTTATCAGAATATATAAATAATTACACACAGACAACACACCACAAACTTCACTCTTGCACTAGAAAAAAGTAACAAAAAAGGAGTACACTCACAGATAGAAAACTTGTTGCTGTTGTCTTTCCCTGGAAACAATTTAAATCCTCTAGATTTAAAATCTATGGCCTTTTTCACTAGTTAAAAAAACAAAACAAAACAAAAACATGTATCAGGCAATACAATCTAAAATATTTCATTTGACAAATTTTATCATGGAATTATATACAAATTAGAGCACTGTCTACCTCACAAGCTCAGATTTTGTACCTTTGGGGTGAAATAATTATTGAGACTAAAAATAAATATTGAGACTAATTTGTATACCTGACAAAGGAAATAAATGGTATTTGCAACTTAATTTTTCTCCTGCATAACTAATACAAAAATTATGGCCAAAATTGTTTATTTCCGTGCACCACATAATTGTGTAAAACATCACACATTTATGGAACTTGGAAAATGAAAAGAATTATAAATATGTTTGCTCTAAATTAGCTGTTTCTTCTGTGTTGAGAAAAAAAAAGAGGTATTTGAATGTAGAAAATAAAATACAGTCTGCTGTTCTGCTGTTGGTTCTGCAGGTGCTCTTCTTTCTAGCTTGAAAACTGTTATTTGCAAAACGTGATATGGAAGGTAGCTTTTTCCCACCTTTCCCTAAGCCCACAGCTCCTCTGTTTCTGTAAAAGTGCTACTTGTGGGCTGGCTTTATGATTTAGGCAGTTAATCCAGGCAAACCTTGTGGCCTCAACATATCTTTGAAAGAAAACAACTAATAAAAAGAGAATAAAGCCAAAACTAAACATATATAAAATGTAAGTGAGAATAAGCAAACACACTACAAAAAACTTTCAGTCATTAAACTAAGTGCCTCATCTCTAATACACTTGGCTTGTAAGCATTGAATTATATATTAAAATGGACCTGCCTAAAAAGTTTTACATTTTAAGTTGATTTCAGTTACAAAATATTTAAGTAGCTTTATAGCCACTACAGCCACTATATATTTTCCGAAAACTGTATAGAAGAAGATGTTTTATCTTGGCTACAAGTAAATACTGCTGACAAAGACAGCATAGATTAAAGGAGATACATGTAGGAGAACTTAAGTAGATAGATTGTACCTCATCAAATAATTTTTCATACTCATTTATTCTTACAGAAAATCAATGGATATTCAAAGAACCTTTACATTAGGTATAAATACCACAGCTGCAAAAAATCATTGATATCTTTTTATAAATAAAAATATTATTACTAAGCACAAGAGTAGAAGTAGATTCAGAAGAAAGAGCATACTACTAAGAAAGACAATTTATAGGACAGATATAGGATGTGTTAATAAATTTTTTTGCACTTCTGATTGAAGAGTGTATTTTCTTATAAATACAGAAGCACTCTTATCTCGAAAGGCAAAATGTAAATTTACTTGTGTGTTATTATAATGTTATATATAAATATTGATAATGGTTCTGAGAAATACATTGCTTGCAGAAGTGAAACATAAATGCTATCACAAAGTACTAGCTTTTGGAGTTTTTTTTACTCTTAATAGGAGAAGCCCCTCCCCATCTCCAAATTAATCGAATTCCATAAGCAATTCTGTCCTCAGTGGAAATCACAGAGCCAAGAACTCTACCTTCATACAGCAGAGCAATACTGGAATAACAATAATACTCTGATGTCGTTGCCTGAGCTTTCTAAAATGTTATTTCTGTGTAAATGGCAATGTTGGACTGTAGCTCTTTCTTTGAGTATCAGACTGAAATAACTCCTCATGAATCAGAAGATAGGTTTAGTTATTCTTCCAGCACCTAAGCAATATGGGAGTGGTCGTGAATATATGATGTCAAGTGCTTAAATTGGTTTAAATGTTCTCATTAGAGACATGTTTGTCCTTTATTTTCAGAAGTCATCAAAAAAATACATTATAAAAGGAAGACTGTCCTGTATTTTTTTTTTTCATTTGTTTCTACTCATTCTGAAACATGTAAATGGCATATTTACATGGCAAGGTGGAACTGAAAATAGTTAAAAGAGTGTCTTGGTGATCACAGTGAAATCAGTCAAATTTTTCTATAATCATTTGCATCACTTTGCTAAGACTATTAAATACTAGTAGTACAGCAAGCAAAGCAATTCCAGCTCTCTAAAGTATCTTTACAAGAGAAGAATTTTACTCTTAACTGGGGTATGCTGATTTACTGAACAGTAGTTTCTGAATATATTGTAAAGGAGTAGTTATAGAAGTTTATATAGGAAACATGCCAAAACTGGGCTGCAAAAGCATGAACATACATAAAAATAATCCCACCATCACAAAAAAAAAATCTCCTACCCAATAAATAGATGATTTTATACTTGGCAGAATAAGGATTATTTTGCATGTCAAACAAATGACAGTAAGTACTGAAAGTGGTTTTTACTTTCCAGAAGTCCCAGAAGATGGATTCATGACAGCAAACTGTGTAGTTATCTAAGCCCATCCACAAAGAAAAACAGACACTGTAAGAAATGAGTTTATCTGGTCTTAAGATACCTATTTTAGCATGAGATGAGTTTATATGCCCATTTCTCTCAAGAAAAAGTGTTCAGATGCAATAATAGTACAAATATTTAAATACAGTCAGATTAGTAGGTTCTCATACATTTGAACAGCCAAGAGCCAAGAAAATAGATTACACCAATGAAGTAGGATACTCCTGTGGAGACATACAAATATAATAGGAAGGTAGTGATAAGACAAAAGTATATTCTAAAAATAATCTAAATTCATAAAAACCTATATGACATAACCATCTTTCCAGTGTTATAATGCAAGGAGAGCCTTAATTTATTTTTTTTAAACTACTTTAAATACATATGGTTTCTAGATTGGTTGGTTTTAAATTTATAGATAAAGACAGCAGGTTTGTTTATTTGTATTGTTTATTCTTGGAGGAGGAGGAACACTGGTGCACATCTCCTATGGGAAAAAATCTCTGACAATCCTGAATCTATTTTCGATCACATGAATGGATGAAGCATAAAGAGTAGCATAAGAACTCTGTGATACACAATCAGAGATCATGTCAAAACCCTGAAATCCCACCTTGGTATTTCTGTTCAACACTGCTCGTGCTTTTTTCCTAGTTCCAGTCACTTTAATAGGAATACAGAATAATTATTGTAGAATTATAGAATGGTTTGGGTTGGAAGGGACCTAAGGATCATCTATTACCAAGTACCTGTAGCACCTCACCACCCTTATGGTAAAGAGCTTCTTAATATCCGATATAAACCTACCCCCCTTGACCTTAAAGCCATCCCTCCTTGTCCTATCACTACATGTAAAAAGTCCCTCTACAGCTCTCTTGTAGGTCCTCTTTAGGCAACCAAAGGTGCTCCAAAATCTCCACAAAGCCTTCACTTCTTCAGACTGAACAGCTCCACATTCCTCTCCCTCTCACACTTCCCCTGTAACTTTTACTAAGTTTAGAAGGCCCAGTATTTTCTGTGAAGAAGGAAACTAGAACTGAACGCATTATTAAGTGAGGTAAGGATGTGAACAGTCCCAGTAATAAAGTCCAGGTAAGAACTTTTGCGTTACAGATGTGTGAGCTACTATTCAATCAATAGACACACCAGAGACATGTACACTTTTTAAGTAAACAATTTAAATTGAAATGTTTTCAGAATTATTTTCTTGAAGATTTTGAACAAAATGGTCTCATGTAAGATAATGAAGATTATAATACTTACAGGCAAAATTTTAGGCACACATACAGATTAAAATATTGTCTTTTTTTCTTTAATTAAAAGGCTGTGTAATTATGTATATTTATTCAAATTCATATTTGTATGTATGCAATATATGCAGACATGCTACATACAAACACTTGTAAGAGAGGACTAAGTCCAACAGTTCCAGCATTTTATACTTCAGGATAGGCACTGCCTTATAAAAGGGCTTCAAGTAAAGAAGTTTTAAGCATAGATGTCATAAAAAAATCCACTTAGATGTAAAATTTGAATACAACCTAAAGTACAGCAAGCTCTCAAACACTAGGAACAAAATTCAATTTGAATGAAGATTGTTCAGTTGACACAGTTCTGCCTTCATTGGAAAAATGTGTCCTGAGGGCCCAAACGAGAAAAAAATTCAAGAAGGAAAATTTGTTTCTACAGTATGGAAGCATCAAGGTATAGAGCCATGTGAAGGATATTTCTTTAAAACACTGTCAACCCACAAATTCACATCTTTGTTTTCGTTATGCAACAGTATTTATGTAACAGAAGTATCCAGCTTGTCCTTTCTGTATTTTTTAAATTTTCAAATCAAATATAAACAATATTTAAAATGTTGAGGACTAAAAAACCACTATTCTATGCAAAGCAAGCACGCAGGTTGCATTATTTCAAGTAACTATACGGAAGAATGGAAACAGCACTTCCCTTCTCCAGAACTACTCTTACTTTATATGCACCATCACTCAGCTAACAGACATGAAGAACAATATGAAAACATCAAAGCCATTATTTCTAAATTGTATATACAACCTCACTTAAATTTCGTATGCAAAAGTATAATACTATGGGAAAACAAATTATCTGAGAAATAAAGAGGAAATAAATTTTCAACTGCTTTCTGAAGTGGAAGAAAAGAATTTGTTTGGGAAACAGTCTAGAACTGATTTTGACTTGTGCAAAACCAGCAATTCACTGATTATTTAAAATCTTCAATATGTGATGATAGCAGATTTTACTCACAACAATGCAATTTCTAGTGACAGAAACAAGAGTATTGTACACTTTGAACTTCCAGCATTGCCTGTGCATGTGCAGATATGCCAAATACATTATGCATGACACTTCAAATGCATCTTTGGCATATGTCTAATTCACTGTATTTCCTCTAGAAGTCCATCCCCTGTCTAAATACATTATTACTTACTACTCACTACTCACATAAAGGTCAGTTACCTTTTTTTGTTTGCATTTACATCATATTCACTATGCATGTGATACAACTCATTTTCCAGAATTTCCAAATTCTAACAATGCAAGTGTAAAATATTCAAGTATCTTAGAGATCACCATTAAAAAAAAATCTCTAAACCTGGTGATTACCCAAACAAATTTCGCTGTAAAGCAACACACCAACTTATGTGGCACTATATTATGGAACCTTTCTGCACTTTGAAAGTCGGCATTACAGAACATGAATTTTCATCAGCTTTTGTTGTATAGCATGAACTGCATATGTTTAACAATTTCTTAAATATGAAGAGCCATATCAAAGATAAACCGACTACAAAGTGGTGAAACACCCACTTTAATAAATTGTTCACTTTTTATATTACTGATCTTAGTCTTTTATTTACTATCCACCCCCTCCACCCATTTCCCCATATTCCCTTCCCCTTTAAACTCTAAAGTACCCTGGTCAAATCAAATTGTATGCAATATTTATATTTCAAATTACTGCAACTCCTTCATTAACTAAACTAAATTATTGCTTTGTTTTACTAATTTAAAATTATAAAAATTGCAGTTTTTCTACTATACTCTATAATATACGCATATCAAATTTCTCCAATTGGAAAAAAATTATTTAAAAGGAAATAATTTAATATGTGTATTTTAATATTAAATTATAATTTCACTACTTCCTTTTCTATTCTAACTAAAATTCATCTGATTTTTACCAATAATTTGCTGTCAAAAGAAGAAAATATGAAATACTAAGGAAAAGTAATGACACAAATCATCAGAAAAATATCAATTATAGAAGTAAACATTGATAGTGTAATGACAAACAAATAAGAACTGAAGGAACTGCAAAAAAACATGAATAGAAAAAACAAGTGCTGAGAAGAAAATTGGCAGGGAAGTAGAAAAGGCAATAATTCAATAAATACATTAACATAGCTCATTTATTACAATCAGTATGACTGGTTTTCTTTTTTCCCTTTCTTCCTTCTAGTCACTCCAGGCTTATCCATTTGGATGAAAAATTATCTCCTTTCCTCCTTCCAAGTGGGAAGATATCGAGATGTTTAGGACATTATTATCACTTTTGTCTAATAAAAATCTTGCCATTAACAAACCATCCATTGTAGAGTTCATCTACCAAACACAACATATCTATATCATTTGTTGCGCATATTAAATGAGTATTTCCAAAAGTATTATGAACTACCAAACAAATGTAATTCAGTTATTAAATGTTTGAGTGCTAGATTACATCTTTGTTATGGTTATTTTTTTCAAACTTTTAACATTTTCTAAGAAGAAAACGACTTACATACAAATAATCTTAGAACTCTCACTTCTAAATACATTTACTTTCTTCATACTCCCATCTTTGTAGTTCTGGGTTTCACTAACAAAAACAAAGAAACAAAACCCCTGAGGACATATGCACATTAATTGCCTACTAGACTTAAAAATATTTTACAGCTCTTCAAAAGACCTCTCCATCTTCACTCCTCATTTCTTCTTCCTGCTTCTCAGCAAATCTCAAAAAAATAGAATATGTGAATACATATTTTCTAAAAAATCCTTAGAAGTTTTATGTTGAATAATCCCAAAGTAATGCTCTATCATACATTTTTATCATAATCTTTCAAAAAAAAAACCCATGATAAATTTTTTGCTCTTAACATCCTTTTGTTCTCAAAAGTTTCATTAGCATATGATTCAATTTCCTGTAACAAATCTTAAAATCTATTTGCCTTCTACCATCATAAATTCTCCTGTAAGACAGGAGGAAAAATAGATACTGGTTTAATAGGGAACACCCAGTAGTAAGACTTTTTCTCCCTGATTCACTTTTTCCTGGCCATTACTAGGATACTGCATAAAGCCAGATATCAAACAGCATAAGGCAAGAACTCTTACAGAAGAAAGGAGAACAGAGAAATTATAAAGTCTTTAAAAAAAGCAATAAAAATCATAGAGAAAGATAAAGAATGGAGATATCCAGAGAATTACTAAAAACTGAGAATATATGGTTAAAAATTTACAAATGCTTAGTGACATTTCTATTCTTTAAAAAGAGATATTTGGAGTCATACATTTTTTTGGAATGCAGACTTCTCTTGAAATTATTTTCCTAAGGAATGCACTGAGACACTTGTGAACTGCTAGATGATGATTAGAGTCATCCGTTGAGACTTCCTGGCATAATTTGAGCCTGAGTCTGCTAAGCAATTGTTTTCCTACAATTACTGTATCCCTTTTTCAGACTTTTTATTTTTTCTAAATTTAATGTATGACTTATGAACTGTACTAGAGGACTTTTTCATTGTTTGCCCCGGTACACATTTCATGGAATTTAATTATGATGTACGTGTATTTCCATATTAAAATGAAAAAAGAGAAGAGAAGAGAAGAGAAGAGAAGAGAAGAGAAGAGAAGAGAAGAGAAGAGAAGAGAAGAGAAGAGAAGAG
>JAWWMU010000106.1:135403535-135424067 GCA_035048155.1 Cinnycerthia olivascens
GAGAAGAGAAGAGAAGAGAAGAGAAGAGAAGAGAAGAGAAGAGAAGAGAAGAGAAGAGAAGAGAAGAGAAGAGAAATGATAGGATAGTTGGAAAGGACCAAAAACAATCAATACACAACTGCCTGACCTCTTCGGGGCTGACCAAAATTCAAGTCATATTACTGTATAGATACCTTTCAACATTTGGCTATATGCCTCTTAACATATTTTCAGACAGTAAAAGTATGCTAAATAAGCCCTCACAAGAAAATGTTCTAAAATATCTCTCATGGCGTATGCATATACACAAATAAAAATTCTAAAGCTTTAATAAGTAAAGTATGTAATTGTATAAACTGTAGAAAAATTCAATGGACTAAAAGCATTACTAAACTCTGAATTCACTGTATGAAATAAAAAGAGTAGAAAACAAAAAAGTGCGAGGTTATCCTCTATTATTTCAATTATGATGAAGCCAACAATTCTTAAATATTTAAACCACTTGGAAATCATGTTTCTATCACCTTTCTGTCATGTTTAATTGTTTTTTTTGTTTTCACATCTGAAAAATACAGATCATAATAGAAGTATCAAATTGTAGCATCAAAAATAATTTCTACTAAAATCTCAGCATTTGAAGTTCCTAGGTATAACTAAATGAAAGGGGTTAGGGAGCTCCTTTCCATCACCACCCCCCCCCGCCCACCCCCCCCTTCTTCTGAATTGAGGAGACAAACATTGCTGAATTTAAACACTTGGTTTTATCAGAACTGAGAACCCAAAAGGTGTTGCTTTTCACTATCAGCTTTCCTATGTAAATATATTTTTCATTAGCCTGTCAAGTAAGCTTCTCATCCTTCATCTACTCCTTCCTTTTACAAGGTTTCACTGTTTCAATAACAAGAACTCATCTTGCTCATCTCCCTAATAAAAAGTATTTACATATTATATGTTAACTTGTCCTTACTTAAGTTCTCTACATTGACTTTCACTTCAAAATTATGCTTTTTTTCTGTCTTACATTTTATAAGATGAGATGATCAGGAAAATGTAACACCATTATAGCAACTTTATTTATCTGATTCAGTCTGAATTCTTGTTGATGAAAAAACTATAATCATGTACAGTATTCCTCAAGAGATCTCACTACTGCCCCATGATATAATATTTGTACTTCCCTACCTTTAAGGAAGGTATTTCACCAAATGCACCTAAGTTTCCTTTTTCCAGCTAAGCTTAGAGAAGATATTAATCAGTCAGCCTTTGTCACAATTTAAATTATTGTTGAGGTCCAAGTAGTGTATATATAGTACAGTAATTTAGCAGATGAATTTTGGGTATATATAAAACTCTAGTTCTCTCTATACATCTTGTTCATGCATAAATTTAAAAAAAATGTTTACAAAACAGAACAGTATTGTTTTAGTCTACTCATTCTGAAACACCTTATTCACAAAACAATCCCATGGAAGGCAAACAGCACTACACTTTTTCTGCAGTTACGATTTTGCATCGATACTAATTATATAGCAAAACTGCACTATTTGAGTCTTATTAGCAATATTCTCAAAAAAACCCTACAGTTAGGTCTATATGCATAATGAATTTTTACTATTTTAAATATTCACACTCATATATAGTAAGTTTTAGTAATTATATTTAGTTTATTAAATTTTTTCTTCTCATTTATGAATTATTTTGCATAATTCGAGAGTGTAATTCTTAAATTACACTCTCGAATAGAGCACAGCAAAAAAAAAAAGGCATTTCTAAAGTAACAACTAATTTTAATAGCTATTAAATAGAAAAATATATTTTTTTAAATCATATAAACTTCTTAAGTAGGTCTTACATAATTACATAGTTATTTAATATGCATGGTTTTTAAACTTCTATGCACAATACATTGTCAAAGAGAGGTTAAAAATACTTCAATAAAAATCTACAGGAAACTCTATAGAAATAACTCTGGAACATCCCTCTGTGATAAAAATTCCTTCAAGTCAATTAACAACTACCTCACATTCACAAAAATTCCTTCAGAGTATTTCTGTGTCTTTTTAGTAGGGAATATTTCATGGAAGAAAATGATAGGTTGGTTATTGAAGGTCATTTGATGTGTTTTAAAGGCTGTTATCTAATACTGGTGTTTGCTGAGTAAAAATGGTAAGTTTTTACTCAATATAGGAATATCCCTCTAATAGCATGGACACATACACTGTTCCATGATTAACAAGCACAGTAAAAAAAATAAAGTTTTTGTATAACAATTGCTAGTAAAATCAACACTTTTAATGTTTCATGGGGGAATAAAATGCACACAGAACTAGGTGTGGCCTTTTTTCTTCACTAAGGTCTATACAAGTCTGATTTCACTTGTATGTGGGTTGTCATACCGTTTGGTACCTGTAGTACTATTTTAATATGTGAAAAATTAGCACCATAATGTTATTTTAGCAGTATCTTGGTATCTAAATTATTCTCCTTTTTTTATAATCTAAAGTTTAGAACTTTATTTTAATAAAATAATTAAGAAGTACATGTTGTACCTATATCTTGTACTAAAGAATATACAAGGTCAGAGGTAATGGAACACTGAGAAAACAGTGAAGAGGACACTGTGGTGTAATGACTCCAGAGAGGAAATGGATAAAAACTATATGTGTCTCATAATAACTGCCATATTTATTTGCCAAAGTAGTATATTCTTACATCTTTAAATTAGAAGATATTATTAAAGATCCTCATATGCTCCCTCATAACTGAAAATTAGCCTGGTTTTTTTAACTTGACCAAAGATGTTCTGAAGTGAGAACACAGCCACATAACCAGTACAAACTACTGTTGATTAATTTATACCAGTCAATAACCAGAAAATACTTCACATCTCCACTGAAATTAATACAAATGAAACATAAACATCTATTTAATAATTTCTATTTTATATGCAAATCAAACCCAGTGTTTGCTTTTCATTTATTCTATTTAATTTTAAAATTTAAAATTATGAAGAACCGCAGCTCTCCTGCTTGAAAAGGGGTTAGTAAATGAAGTTACAATAACTTATACAATCTGACTATCCAGTAAGACAACAGATTCCAAATAAAACTGTCTATAAAATATCAATCGTATAATAAGACTTCTAAAAATTGCTTGGGCTATAAAAAGTGCTTCTGATCACTATATTTGTGTTTATAAGTTTTTCACATACAGCTGATTAACATGAAGCACACAATAAAAATTCAGAATGTAAAATAATTGGTATTCAACATTAGCCTGCAAAATTAAGGTGATCCTTTTCTGAAATTATGTATTTAGAAAAAAACTGCATACAATTTTTTTCTGAATATTTGCTGGTTAAATTTAGACATTCCAGCATTACTTTTTGTCAGCTTCATGTTTCAGATACAGACATTTACTTTTTAACACAGCAAACAATGCTAGTTTTATTCTCCAAATTTTCTTCATTATTAATACTTTAGCATTCAGATTAGATCATCTCAATATAGAAACATATAAGGTCTTTAACACTTTAATATTTGTTGAATTTCCTAGTGTTATAAATGTTGCTTTGATCATTGATTTCATGTTTGAAAGAATGATTATGTATAGATATTTTAAAAACCAAAATTTTGCTGAAGATTTAAACAGACAAGAGATGAATACAACTGCATCACCTACTAGTTTAGAACAGCAGCTATTTATAAAGTACATTTTTAATGCTGTGTTTAATTATATCTTATCACATATGCAGAATAGATTATTATTCTAATCTCAATACTCTAAATTTTCATCAAATGTCTCTTACACTAGGCTTTATTGTGAAATACAATGGTGCAAGCTTTGTAGTCACATCAAAAGAAAATTTCTCATATGTACATTTTATTTTTTTATAAATCAAATTAATTTAAATAATCAAGGCAATAATATTACTAATTTCATTTTTCCATCTGACAGCCCTATTAGAACTCAAATTTAGACAGATTTCATTCCTTTCCCATTTGGTTCAATTACATTTACTAAATGGATACCTGAACTTTCATTTTTAATTTATACAAAATATATTTTCATAACTACATGGGCACAAGTAAAATAATATCCAATACCTCTATGAGTAACAACTGCAAGTTCTTTAGTTCTTTCTATCTGTTCAGCATTTCTTGGTCGTCTCCTTGTGCCTTGTAAGTTTGCTTGATGAAGAGAGAGGGTTTCCTTGTAAGTGGCCGACTCCAGAACTGATTTTCTTACATTCACAGCTTGTGCTCGTGGCTCTTCAGCAGAGTGACTGCAGGCGGTCAGTGCTCTGGACACAGCAACATCAGCAGATGTGCTAGCAACAGTAATGGCACCAATATGCTCCTCTAACTCACCAGTGGAGGCAGATTTGATGAAAGTAGAAGAACCTGTGGGACACACAGTAGTACTGGATGCTAACTTTTTCTTTTGAATTGTGTTTTCTTGATCAGTCTAAAAGATTAAATTTCCCTCTGTTTAACATAGTAAAGACAACTGACATGAAGAGGGGAAAGTCAATAGGCTTTATTTAAAAAATTGAAGCAATCAGAACATTGTTTAATGCTAGTGAACATTTTGTAATAATAGTAATATACATGTTAAGTTTTAAAAGTCCTCAAAACGTAAACTTTTTTACCAGTCATAATGACAACACATAATTTCCACCCCTGCACAGTCAGTCCTGAAATCAGCAGGGCTAGAGCAAAATACACAGCTATAACAATACTAGGGCTCCCACACTTAGAAAAGTGGTAACCATCCTATGGAGGAGTGAAATGGCACCATTATGTAGTAACCTGAATAGCAGAAAAAGCTGCCATACTCCAGCTGCTGATAAGGCTGCCAGATACACTCATTCTTTTCATCAAAGCTTGACACTGCTCTAAAAGCCTATTCAGACTTGACATGAGGCCAAATGTAGATGAATGATAAAAGGTATACATTTAAACAAAACTTGTCAGCATTATTATTTATACTTAAGATTTTAAAAAGGCTTCATATGTAGTTCTCTTTTTGCTCTCATATTTCTGTAATAGACCAGATTATTCTACTAAAAACCCTCACAAACATGAAATGTTTGATAAGCTAAAGAATTGTCCATTCCCTGCTTGTGAAAACATTGTTAGCACTTTTAAGTTCTCTAGTATTTAAAATATATAGCAAATTTTTCAATATTTTATTAACAGTTTCATCCTTCCCCACCCCCCATATTTGGCTGCAAATGTTTGGAAGCCAAGTCTCTCACCTGTGAGCATTTAGAACATCAACACAGTAGAACCTCCATCTTGACTGGAAGGAATAAATGACTAGGCAATGAATAACAAAATTCACCATAAAAATAATAGCATAAACAAAGCCAATGTAGCATGAACTGTACTATATTTTACTAGTATCTTTAAAACATGACTTTTTTATTCCATCATAATGATGAAGAGCCCTTGAACAGTCATCCAAACAACAATATTCAACACTTCTCTTTTTGGTTCTGAGCTCTCCTCTCATGCTATGAGACTTGTCTTTGAAATGTAGTGGATGATGTCAAGATGGAAAGCAACAAGAGTTTTTACACTTTTAGAAAAATCTGTCCACTAGAAAATGGAAATAAGACTGCCAGAGGAACTAGGCATTATATAGTATATTTAAGGCACAAGGTATATCAGATCTCTTGACAGAATTCTCAAATGTTCTGTATAAAATAATCGAAAAGATCCTCATATCAAAAATATTCAGTCTTGCTAATAGAGTCTCTTCTGTTTACTGCAGAAATTTTAGGCTAAAAATGGTTTATTTTGTCCCACTATTAAAAATACTAAGATAAAAGAATATATTAGATTTATAAAGACAACAAATAAAGCTGATGAGGGTACATATTATTTTTGCTATCTGAGATTTAATGTCATAACCTCTGCTGTGTAGTACAACACTTCTAAATCATAGTGGTGGTTTCCCTGCAAAACTAAAAAAACCTTACAAGAACCATGTAAGACTCCAGGTTTATATGTCAGAGACCAAACCAAAAACTACTTCTTGTCCTAAGATAGCAGTGGCATAAATAACTATAATAGATCTAGACATGGTTTATTCTTTATTTCATGATAAAAGAAGAAAATTGTCACAATATGCATAAAATCAACAGTCTAGACTACTTACGATACAGTATACAATAAATTTTGACAGATTGGTTTAAAACACAGAAAATACAAATGCAGGGCCAAGAAATCTTTTGGAACAGAATAATGTTGTTTAAAACAAAGAAAACTTAATGTATGTTAAGTAAACGACTGCTATTAAAACAAAAATCTATGTGAACATATCTTTATCATGCATGCAAATGTACAAGAACAGGTATTTACCTGCTTCCAATACCAAGGTGAAAGCAAGACTATATTCAAAATCTCCATCAAATGGCATGGTCTATCCTATTCATTGAAATAGGCACAGCACTTCAAATGAGAAAAACTTTAAAGCTCATCTCAAAAGAAAAAAGCTAGAAAAATTTAACTTCCTTAAAGCTACCAAGCTTACACACTGAAAAGTACTGCTTTGATACAGAGGCAATTTTCAAACAGAACACCTAAGTTGTCAGGCTCCCACATCCATTTACACTGAAGAACTCATGCAGAAGATCAGTAAAGTTGAACAATATAGCTTGATTTGCATGGAGGATTTTGACAGAAAATTAATGCTATGTATAAACAATCTTGTATCAGCTACTGCACAGAAAAGATCCATCAATGTTTCCATAAATATTATTTTTAATCTGCAAGCCTATGAATTTTTGTACCTTTATTTTATGAAAACAGTCTTAGACCAGTTGAAACACGTTTGTTGCATGGGTGTTTTAACACACTTTCCAGTCTTCTGCAATCATATCTGACATTCTAATTTGTCAAAGAGATTATTTTAAAATTTGTATTTTTCTATGTGATAAAAAAAATACTCCTATATTATTTTACTTTAATACTCCAGTTTAAAAAAAAATAGGAAAAAAAGAAAAATGGGAAAGAAAAACTTTTGATGTTAAATGGCACAAAAAGGAAGAAAAGAAGACTGATCTCTTCTTTTGGGAAAAGCTTAAACCAAAATTTTGCAGTCAACTGGAGTCAACTCAGAGGCAGAGCATCACTTTGAATTCACAATCAGCCACTGAAAAGATGAGAAGCTTGAGGAACTGCCAGGATGAATCATAAGGAAGCAGTAAGGACATGGACTTAAGAAAGTTAGGGCATGGGTTCACAAAGAAAGACAACATAACCAACCCACAGTAAAACATTCTGAGACCTACTACACTGGACCAGCATTTCTCTAAATAAGTGTCTTTGGAAGGAGAACAGATGAAAGTCAGAAAAACTGAGGACCTTTCATGTGTCAAATTGGCCTGCTCACGCAAGGAAAGATTTAAAGTGGTACTTACACTTAAAAACTTGTAGTTATGTAGACGTGAAAAAAGATCAAGCTGATGATCTACAGAGAAATTCAGTTCAGGAAACTAGTCTTAACAAGACACCACTCAAAAGCGTTGCGACTGTTAAAGCTTTGGATAAAGCAAACATATGGGAGACCCATAAGCCTTTCTATTTATATAGGAGTGGAAGTTGCTCTTGATTCCAGGATCATTTTTAGTAAAGAAAAGAGGCAAGAGCCTTTGACATTTGCCTGAAACAAAGCTCCAAAAATAGATCATGAATCTGTGCTAGATGCACACACTTTGCATATGCAATATGCTACAAGTATACACAGGGTTCCTGTTGTAAACATGATACCAAAGGAAATTTACCCTGGATAAACTCATAGTGGAAGTTCGATTAACAATTAATCTAATGGACTAACTTTTTTATGAGTAATTCCTGAGAGAATAATCCAGAGAGATAATAAATACCTTAGCCTACTCTGAGAAATATTCACAAGAAACAAATATAAGGCAGAAAATGGTATAAAACAGAGTGAAAGCACTTGTTGAAATTTTTTTTTTTATTTTTCCTTTTAGAGGACTCTGACTTTCGAAAGCTTTCCTGTAGGTTGTCCTCTCTTCTCCAGGCTGAAAAAGCTCAGTTTGCTCACCCTTCCCTCACAGAGTAAGTGCTCCAGCCCCCAACCATCTTGGGGACCCTCCACTGAACTTTCTTCAGTGAAAAACTCATCTTCTCTGTCATGAAGCCCAAATCTTGAGGCACTATTCCAGCTATGATCACAGAAATGTTAAGGACAAAAATATTACCCCTTTAATCTACTGACCACATTCTTATTAAGATAACTCAGGATGCTGTTGGTCTTCTTCCTTCCCAGGGCACACTGCAGGCATGCTCAGATTGCTGTCTGCCACAACACACAGGGTCTCTTCAGCAGAGCAGTTTGCTCTAGGACACTCCTAATGCCAGGGATTCTTCCTGCCCAGCTACAGGACGTTACACTGACCCTTGTTGGGTTTCATAGGATTCCTGTTGGCTCATTCCTCCAGCCTGTCCGTGTCCCCACGGCAACTCTGTTCTCAGCTATATTGGCTGTTGGTCCTTGACTATAATGACTCACATTTCGGTGTCATCTGCAAATCCAAGGAGACTGCTCTCTGTCATTGTTTGAAGCTCTTTGATAAACACATTGAAGAGAACTTGTACCAGAACAGACACTTGTAGGGCTCCACTTGTTACTGGACACAAGGTAGAAAGTCTGGGTCATTTATAATTATTTTCTAAACTTAATTTTTTTAACTTCAGTGGTTGAAGAACAGATAAAAACATGCAAATTGGTCATAAGACCAAATGGGATCTAGGGCTACTGTCCAACAGCTATTCTAATTCATTAGAATTTATTTTGCTGAATAATTCCTAAAACCTTTCTGAGTTCAAAATGTGAAACCAAATCAGAATATTCACAATCTTATTTATTCATGATGAATAAAGGTACAGGACTTTGTTAGTTCTTGTGACACATATGATCCAGCCCCAGAATTCCCAAATAAGGTTAAAGGTCCTTTATGCAGATAACCCTAAATAGAATTAAGACTACAGGAAGGTGTTTATGAGGTGACTGACATGAGGTCTGCCTGGGACTTTTTCTCTCTATCTTATTAGCAAGAGGCCAGTCTATCATTTTGCCATTGATACACCAAGAAATGTAAGCTGTCTTAAGCAAAGAAAAAAAATAATTATATCTCGTTAAACAAAAAAAGAGTTATAATTATAAATAGAATTTTTAAAAAGAGTGATAATTATATTGCATCTTCATTCAGATGTTCAAGGACTTTTAGTCAAGGTTAATTTAGCTTCCTTACTTAGAACCTTCCTATACTTAACTAATTTTTGGGTGCTTACATCCCATTAAAATGTTTGGTTTTTTGGTTTTTTTTACTATCTTAATTACCTTTTCTCTTTGACGTTCTCTGTCATTAAATATCTGATGCTTGCAAAAAATTTCCAAAAAAGTTAGATACCTAATTAGAAGAATGTACTCTAAATGTTAGAGGAATTTCCAAGTTTGTGTAGATATAGCAGCTTATTTGACTCTTTTAACATACATCATTCCAGACATATTATTTAAAAAAATTATTTAATTATTTATAAATTTCTAATATCTTTACCTGTTCTTAGTATGAAATTGTAATAGAAAATAAAGGAAACAGACACATAAACATAGATTTTAGAACATAAAATCAGTATTAAGAGCTGCCATAAAATATTCTTCCGACAGAATCTATTTTCAGCTCCCAGCTATTCAGAAAAGAAATAAAACTGGTTTTAAAGAAAGATAATAAAACTCTGGTTGTAAAGAAATAGATGACTGTAAAAGATAGGGTACAAAACAAATTTCTAGACTTTAGTTCAAACAGGGAATGATTCGTGGACCTATACAAATAGTAAGAACTCCAAAAGCTATCTAGTCAGAAGTTTAAAAAAGTCCTTTTTTTTGGTTTCTTTTGTTTTCATGTTGTTCACGTTTGTGTGACTTGATTCAGAATCTCATTTTTATTTCCTTTTGGTACCAGCATTTACCTTTTTGCATTACTGCATTCTCTTAAGATATTTTTAAACTTGCCCTCTTTTCTACTCTCTTTTTTCAACCTCCTTATTCTCTTTCTCCTCTTTTTTTTCCATTTCTTATGTAAAGTTGTAAATTTAATCAATTGCTACTATAAGACATATACCAAAACAGTCTGAAAGTGACAATTAAGCGTCAACCAGAAATTTTCAGTGCTACAGGAGATATATCATACTTCAGCATACACAAATGCATGTCTCGATGCTCTTCCATATGACTCTCTCAGTGAATGCAAGATCAATTTACATTTTTGAAGTAGATATTGAAAATATGGTAAATGTATGCATCTTAATTTTATCAAACTGGTTTTATTTGGAAATCTGAAAATTCAGACAAAATGCCAAACATCTCTAACACGACTTATTTCCTTTATACTAAAATCAGGACATAGACAGCTACCATATTTTTTTTTACATATATATCTGTTCAAATAATAAATTTTATTGCAGCAATATACGTTTGTTTAACAGAAAAAAAATTTGAAAATTATCAACATAGGCCCACATATGGATAATGCTCTTTCAGTTGGTTTACTTAAAGTGAGAAGGTGCTTTTTGAAAGGCCTGTTACTTTTAAGAAAAGGAAGAAAAAAAAAACAAAATTTAACACAAATATATGTTATTAAATGAGAAAGAAGTGATTTGGAATACAAAATAATTATTTTCATATAATCATACTTTGCTTTTTTTTCAAAAGAGATATGCATCAATGTAACATAGATCTGTGTAATCAAACATAATTATACAAAAAAATCCCAAACAATACAACTTAAAAATTCTTCAAATCTCCCAATAATATTATAGGAATCTATGAAATGAACAATCTATTTGCCTTAAAAAGAGTAGCTTTATTGTATTTTCCAAATAGAAAGCCTTGTGAATATTGTCTTATGTATTTATTTTCTTTCTAACTTGATTTGTGAATCATAGTGCAAGTGTTATTTCCCTTTTTTAAGGCTAGGATAATATCAAATAAGCAAATTTGAAAGAATAATTACTATATAGACTATGTACATTAAAATGTATATATCAACCCTTTAACAAAAAGCTAAATTTAAAATTTAAAGGTTCTGTCTCCTGATTGTTTCTTCTGTCACTTTGGAAATGCCGTCATATTGTAGTGTTCTCATTTCTCTTCAACAAAATTAAATTCTCATTTTCCTTTTAATATTAATATTAATTGCCTAATACCTGTTCAGTGTTACAAGCAAACAAAGTGCCATCCATAAATCAAATATACATTTTCAGATAGAACAAAACTGGCTAAAGCTCAAACTATATATTGAAGTGACTTTGACACTCCTTTTTTAAAAATATTTTCAATGAAGTTCAGATACATGGGAAAATAATGAAACCTAAACCCAGTAATAATCTCTTTCACTTATTCTTAATAGCAAAAATCTTTGTGCCATTGCTCTTGAGTGTCTAACTAATATTTGTCCTAAGCAGGCTAAATGCCCAAATTTTCTATTCTAAATTTAGTATTAGGCATCAAGAAGCTATTTGACTTACACTTATTACTAAAGATTGCTAAACTAATTTAAGATAATAAATTATCCGATATAATTATATTCATTACAATGAAGATTATTTTAATAGCTAATATATTTAATATATTTTTAAAATTATTACGTCTTCAAACAGTTTAGTACTTGTTTGAAATGGTGCAAAGTTCCTAGAAAGTTTGTTCATTTATTTGGCAAATGGTAAATACAAAGCTGCAGAAAATGTATCTTGAATACAAATCTTAATACTTAAGCATGTCTTTTTCATTGTTTACCTTACCTATGTTGCACAAAATTAATAGAGACTGCAGCCTAGTAAGTACAATTTTGCCATTAGCAATACAAGGCCACAGAATTTATGTTGACATGACATAGACTTGCCTTGACCTGAGTTTGTTTTCACTATTTTTGATAATTCATAGGTGTCAAGTGAATATTTCCTGAGCTGTGGCATTTCAGAAATGTTGCGCTCTGATAATACTGCGTACAATAATGATCTGATAAAGTTACATAAGTCTTGCATAGCAAGCAACATACTTAGAGAGGCTGAGGGAGGCTAATGTGCAACTTTCAGATTTTAGTAAACAATGAGAAAGAAGCAGACTATATAAGAAAATATACAAAAAATGAATAACTGACTCAAAGACTGAAGAGAAAGCTCACTTCTTCATGTCCAGGAGTGTCAAACTCCTCCTAACAGATCTTTGGATGCTCTCAATTCGTTGTAATCCCTACCCAGGGGCACAGAAAAAAAAAATACGGGGGAGAGTGGAAAGGCGGTTCTTAACTTTTATCAATTTATTGTTATCATTGATGCTTTTCTATATTTGATAATTCAGACTATCAGATCATCAAAATATCAATTAGAATAACAATAAGTTGTGTTCCCTTTGGCTATAACAAGATTCTCTGGCTAACATAACATTGCATAAGTACATTGCAACTCAATTTTTGGTCCAAAATTTTGTGTACCAAACATACACAATTTTTCCATATACCCTACACCACTGAGACACTCTCCAGTGACAGGACTCTGGGGTCTCTAATGGGCCTAACCAGGACTGGCCAGCCTTCCTGGGGTCTCTCCCCACCCATGCCTATGGTCCAGGGCCCCAAGGCTGAAGCCATGAGTCCCTGCCCCAGCGATGCTGCAGAAGTGCTTGTTACCCTCTTCCCCTATTCCTGCTCTACCTAGCCATGGGGCTGATGTCCCTGACTGGCCTTGGCCTGTCCTCTTTTCCATGGAGGTGTCCAATGCCCAGGGTTTGGTCTGCCTCCAGATGTGCCCAAAGCCTGGGGGCAGGGGGATCAACACTGGCAGAAAAGCCCTGCACTGCCAGTGCCTGATCCCTGAGCTAGCCAGCGTCCAGGGAGCTGCTGGTCTGTGCTTGTCTCTTATTCACTGTGAAAAATACAATGCCTTTGGAAAAAGCAATGCATTAAATTTAACAAGAAGTGATTTTTTCCCCCTTATGTCTCACTGAGAATAAATAAAGTTAACCTGTAAGCAGAATTAGTCTTAATTATAAAGCAAAGTAGAGTTGAATGATTTATAAATGAAACTGTATTATCTTTTATGTTTTGGTTTTATCTAAAAGGTCAGGACAGACTAAAAAAATAATACTTTTAAAGAAAGGTCAGGTCCTAAGTGAGATGAAAACAATTCCCTGGCAAGGAAAAAGGTTTTTTCAGTATAAAATCTGATTCAAAATCCATTTAGAGTTTACTGAGATAAAGCTATTCCTGCAGAACATTATGTTCTGTCAGTATCTAGTGGGCAGTAAGTGAACTTTTAAGCTATGAAGTGGCATCCAGTGCAAAACAAGAGCTTTGCCTGAGGAAAATCTTCCCTGTGAGAGGACCCCAGCGATACATTAGACAACTATTTCAAGATGTCCCAAGGTAAATGCTTACACACTAAAATTTCAAAATAATTTTAAGAAGAATTATGTATGCATTGTCTTAGTGAGCATTTCAGGCAATTTTGCACTGCAATACAATGATAAAAATGATAGTGCTCTTGTTCAATAGCCAAAATTGCTTCAATAGCCTAATATCCATAAAAGCTCAGTTGCTACATGTATCTTTCCTCACTTTTATGTTGCACAGAGAAATGCTCACAAAGACAATTTCAGGAAAAAATGTATTGGCACATCTAAAACCATGGTAATTTGACATTATCTTACATAACATCCTAGCAGGTAAACTCAGGAAATGTGTGTTAGGTGAATGGGCAAGTGAGATGGATCAAGAACAGGCTGAATGCTGAGAGCTCAGAGGGTGGTGATCACCAGAGTAGAATACAGTTAGAGGCCTGTACTCAGTGATATTCCCAGGGATCAATCCTGGGCTCAATCTTATTGAACTTGTTTTTCAATGATCTGGCTGAAGGGATTGAATGTTCCCTCAGCCAGTTTGCTGATTATATGAAACTGGGGGGAGTGATGGATACGCCCGAAGGCTGTGCTGCCGTTCAGCAGGAAGAGTGTGATCAGCAGATCGAGAGAGGTGATCCTCCCCTCTACTTGGCCCTAGTGCAGCTACATCTGGAGAGTTGCGTCCAGTTCTGGGCTCCTCGGTACAAGAAAGACAAGGAGCTACTGCAGAGGGCACAGTGGAGGGCAAAAATGATGATGATGGGTCTGGAGCATTTCCCTCATGAGGAGAGACTGTAGGAGCTGGAACTGTTTCTAGTTTAGAGAAGACTGAGAGGGAATCTCATCAATACATATAAACATCTCAAAGGCGGGTATCAAGAAGACAGTGCCAGACTCTTTGGTGACACCCAGCGACGGCACAAGGGCCAATGGTCATAAACTTAAACACAAGAAGTTTCACATCAACATGAGGAAGAACTTTACACTGAGGATGGAAGAGCACTGGGACAGGCTGCCCAAGGAGGTCTGGGAGTCTCCCTTCTCTGGAGACACACAAAACCCACCTGGACGTGTGCCTGCCTAACCTGCTCTAAGTGACCCTGCTTTGGCAGAAGGGGTGGACTGGATGATCTCCAGAGCTCCTTTTTCAACCCTAGAAATTCTGTGATTCTGTGATTTTTCAGAAGTGGCAGCAGTTTTCTTACACTTCTTGACTGATAGAACTTAAAGATGTCAAATTTTCAGATGGCTGGTTGCTCATCATATCTGAACATTTCAGACTTCATTGGAATGGTTGAATTTGAAAGGCATCTTAGAATTTGGCCACTTTCAGAACTCTCAGCAGTTTTACAGTCATCACTTGATATTTACTTTAGCAAAATTAAATTATATGACCATATCTACAGAGGGAAGAGTTTCTGAGAGATTCCATGCAGTTCCAAAGGAACTTTTTTCACATGTAAGAAAAAGTTGCTGGATAGCAGTGAATGAGAGTTTTCAGATGTAACTTTGTTCCCCTAGGAAACAATAAATAAAAAACCCTAACAACAAGTAAACAAAAACCAACCAACCAAAAAAAAAAAGTATAAAAAAACCCACAAAACGACATAAAACAAAACAACCAAAAAATACAAAAAACCCTCATCACATTAATTCTAGAAAAAGTGAATACAAAGTTGAGTAAAAAAAGAGACATTTTGCCTCTGTACAAAGACCATGGAATATTTAATATTTAATATTAATTATGCACTCAAAAATGACTGTGATAGCCTCCACAAGCAGTATAAGGATAAATATACGATATTCATCTGGAATCATCTGGACACAATTCTCTGCAATGTGTTCTTAGGAGGATCCTGCTTGTGCAGGGAGTTGGGTCAGGTAACTTTGGTGTGGTCCCTTCCAACATTACACGGCCAAGCTGGATGGGGCTCTGAGCAACGCGGTCAAGTGAAGGGTGTCCCTGCCCATGTCAGGGGTTTGGAACAAGATGAGCTTTAAGACCCCTTCAAAGCCAAACCATTCCATGATTCCATGATTCTATGATATCCATTTTATGATTCTTTCAATTTCTTTAAGGATGGTTAATATTCAGAATTTCTCACTAGGGTCATTGGTAATTTGAATGATTCTTGGCTTAAGTACTACTGACTAGTTTGCTCTAAGTGTTAAAGAGTGTGCTCAAATGGCTTCAACAAACAGAAAGTAATTTATCATAATTGAAATTTCTTTCAAAACTATAATATTTTTATCACTAATTTGTTTAAATTATGGGTTTGAGAACTTTCTAGGGAAAAATATTATTTAAACATATAAGTTTTATATATCTTTCATGAAAAACCAAACTACCCAAAACGATGCTGTATATAAATGAAGAATCTTTTTTTATCTGCAATTAAAAAGCTGTATACGCTATCTGCCTATTACACTAATACACATATATATTAGGAATTAAAAGGTATGGCTTTTAATCTCAAGTTTACTTTTAACTGAGAAGAGAAGGAAAAGTAATCTCAGGTGATGAAAAATAGAAAAAGCAGCAGTTTGTTTTACTTTTACAAAGTCAGTAGACCTCTTCCCTTTTGAATTTGAATCAGCCTGATTTAATTTGAATATATGTCCTTCAAATCAAGGATTCTCTTCACAAATATTTTTTATATCTCATAGTATACCAAGGCAGTACTATAAAGTAAACCAGCATTATCTAAGCAATTCTGCCAGCTTTGTGAAAAATAGAATGATAAGTGTTACCTAGATTCCAGTTACCCTGGATTAGGGCTCAAAAGTCCTGGTTCCATATTCCACTGGCAACTTTCTGGTAATTTCGTGTAAGTCACTATGAAGCATGTGCCTCAACTCTGACATCCAAAAGAGACATAATAAATATTTCTAATATCCCTGTGATTCATAACTTAATGGTCTGTATATCTCCCCTCCTCCCTCAGATATATCCATTTTCCAGTCTTATGTAGATTAACCACTTTTCAATCAGAAACTTACCCATATTTTTGATATCTTTGTTTTCTCTGGACATTCTTCAACTTTGCTATATTCTTTGGAAGTGCAGAGAGGCCAGAGCAAAAACTGGAGTCAAGGTGAAGGTTGATTTATACAGCAGCATGTTTTCTGTTCTGTCTTCTATTCTTTCCCTTGTATTTAGGTTAAAAAGCATGAAGGTGTGTTTTTCTAAGCATTTTAAGTATGGACCTGAGGACTATGGTGTGCTCTTTTTATACTGACTAAATTAAAGCGTAAGAGCTTGCTGATATTACTGACAATAGTACTGATCAACAGATATCATAATTCTATTTCCAAACTTTTTGCCCCAGTCTTCACTTGCAAATCCTCTCCCACACTCTCGAGTGGATGGGCTTCAAGATGGGGACTGGAAGACCAAAATCCTTTACACAGAGAAATTCAGGTTCATGACCATCTGAACATACGTGTGGGACCTGATAAGCTGCACCCCAGAATCCTGAGGGAATTTGCTGATAGAGTTGCCACACCACTGTCCATGATACTTGAAAATTCATGGCAGCCAGGCAAAGTCCCAGGTGACTGGAAGAGGGGAAACATTTTTACCTATACTTAAAAAGCATAGAAAGAAGGATCTTGGGAATGACCCACTTGTCACCTCTGTGCCTGGGAAAACCATGGAACAGAATCCTCCTAGAAGCTGTGCTGAGGCACATGGAGGACAAGGAGATGATTCAGAACAGTAGTGCAGCTTCACCAAGGGGAAGTCCTCTCTAATCAACCTAGTGGCCTTCTACAATGGACCAACTACGTCAATCAACAAAGGGCCATACGTCATCTATTTGGACTTCTGCAAAGCCTTGTGGATCCCCACAACATCCTTCTGTCTAAAGTGAAGAGAAATGGATTCTAGGGGTGAACTGTTCAATGGATGAAAAATTGCTTGAACAGTTGTGTCCAGAGGGCAATGTTTTGGACTGTTTAGTGTTCTGACAGACATGATAGAAAAGTGGTTTCCCTCAGGGGTCCATATTGGGATCAGTATTATTTAGTGTCTTCATCAATGATATAAGCTGAGGCATTGAGTGCACCCTCAGCCAGTTTGAAGACTAGAAGAAGCCAAGTCCTGTGGTTTACATGTCAAAGGGGTGGGTTGCCACTAATAGAGACCTGGACAAGCCTGAGAATGGTCTATGAGAACTTCATTAAATTGAAGAAAGCCAAGTGCAAGGTGCTGTACCTGGCTCAGGGCAACCCCTGGGATCAATACAGCCTGGAAGATGAATGGATTGAGAGCAGCCCTGCCAAGGACCTGGGGTGCTGGTGGATGAGAGCCTGGACATGAATGTGCGCTTGCAATGTGCACTTGTAGCCTGGATGCCAATCGTATCCAGGGATGCATCAAAAGCAGCGTGGGCAGCAGGGCTAGGGAAGGGATTTTGCCCCTCCACTCTGCCCTTGTGAGATCCTGCCTGGAGTGCTGCATCCACATCTGGGGCCTTAGCACAGGAAGAACATACATCTGTTACAGAAGGTCCAGAGGAGGGCCATGAAATTGATTAGCTAGACAGAGCACCTCTCCTATGAAGAAAAGCTGAAAGAATTCAGCCTGGAAAAGAGATTTGGCCTGGCTGACTGTTCAATCCAACTAGCACAGACTAGATTCTAACCAGGGTATGTCAAGAATTATGACAAGTCATAAATATTCAACAGAATCCCTTCAGGTTCCATTTCCTTATTACTATCCATCTTGTCATCTAAATCTTTCTTTCGCAATCCCTCACTCTCCACTCTAACCACTTTAATTGGCTCTCTGTCTTCTACATATTCAGAAAATTTCGTTTTCTGAAAGCTATCACCAATGTTTATACTAACCCAGGATCCAGACCAAAAATAATATGCATTTTGGCATCTATACAACAAAGCAAGTAAGTACATTAGAAAGAAATACACAATACAACAAACATCAATGGTAGAAACACTTTAGTATTCACACTGATGTTCTATGTTTGTTCCGACATTTTTCAGACAGACTTAGAAGGTTTGACCACGATGGTTCTCAGGGGACTTTTACTATTTTACTATTTTCTTTTAAATATGAATGGTACTGAAATTTCACATAATGGAAATCTAAGAAATTACATAACTGCAAATCTTTTTGGTATTATTTAGTGATTTTGCTCTAATGAATTCCACAGAATAACATTCATATGCAATAAGATTTATTGCCTCAGCTGCATTTAAGTGAAAACACTGTTGAACAGAGATGTATATTTAATAATTTCCTGGTCCTTCTGTGCTTGAATGGGGAAAAAAAAATTCTTGCAGCTTTCTCATACTGCTACTGATATAGTACACAAATAAAGCAGCCAATGTTTTAAAGTATAAAGAGATCCATTGACTGGAACTAAAGTGGAGAATGTGTAACTTGGAATTAAAAAGGTAATTCAGAAAATTTCATTTCTTACTTGAAATAGCATTTATTAAAATATTAGCTATTAATTAAATAGACTTAAATCCTTATTTACTGAGGGACACTTTGCAGAAGGTACTTTACTTCACAAAATAGATAATCCTAGACTTAATTCTGAAGAGTAATACTAAATATCGTCAACCTTATCTATACTGAGAAGGAGTAAAAAGTGTAGCATTTCATTTAACACTAAGAAATAACTTCTGGCACAATATCTTGCATGGGTCACTTCCATATTCATATTCCAAAGCAGAATTTTGGATTTATTTTATCTATTGGAAAAATAATGACACTCTTATCTTTATGCAGGAAGTTATCCAGCATATTATTCAGACTTCATGCCTATAGTGTGATTAGTTTTTACAAATAATAGATCAGGGAGAAACATTTAAAGAACACAACAGCTATATTTCATATATTTTGTGCCTCAACATAAACCTAGCCAGTTTATTATTTCAAAATTAAAACTACATAACTACTACCTTTATAACCTTAAGGACATGAGGATGTGCTATCTCTCACAAATGCAAATATTCTCAGTAACTAAATAACAAACAATACCCAGTTTAGGCTATAGAGAAAGGAAAGATATTTCTGCATAATAATTGATGTCATTTAATTAGAAAGTACACGGGAAAGTTTGAGTGTGAGGGTAGACAAAAAAAAAACATATTCAGTTACTTCATTATCTAGTTATCTTCATCTCCCTGTTTTCCTATTAAAATTATTTCTTTCTTTGTGTGTGTGTGTGTCCTCTAATGGTAGAAAATTACCCCTCCAAAATGTAAAATACCTCCTAGAACTAAAAAAAATGTTGAAAGTGCTGAGTGAGGGATGAGGAAGAGAAGGAAATGGGAGTAAATCATCCAGCAGAAATGAATCCAATGCACCTGATGTCAGTGGCACTGTTAATTTTGCCATTTAAAATCTTATTTCTAAAGTTAGACCACGTCAGGTTCATTTTCTTTAATGTACAGTAAACTTTATATGGTCAAAACTATTAATAAACTAACTGGAATGGCTTATTGCATTCAATTATTGATAATAATTCATAATAAATAATTTTCACACCTGAAAAATATAAAAAAATTTAATAAAAAATATCCCAAGTATATTATGAGGACATTTGCATTTCAAAAATTTTCCAAGAGGTAACAAAATGTTCCAACATTTAATCTCACCACTAAATATTCTGAATGTAAAACAAATGTTTTATTCCAGCTTTTTCTTTCAGTTATTTTATCATCCTGACATGAACAGATTGTCAGTGCAGTATATTACGCTGTTTGGAGGCTATGAAGCATACAGATGTATAGGTTAATGTATTAATGTTTTGACCTAATCAAAATGAAGTATTTTGAAGGTCCTATACAGTCTAGAGTTTATGTACTATCAACATAAGTTTTGAACTGCTATAGAAAATTTATTTTCCTAGTTAATTTTCCTTGAATTAGTGTATTCCCTTAGATGAAATATTTTAATAGATTTATTACAAATATATATATGCATATATACAGATAGATGTGCATTAATATAGGTAAAATATAAATAGTATATATATTTTTAAATATTTTAAATATTTTTTCACATATTGATATATGTCTATATACATATATATGCATGTGTGTGATGTGTGTGTGTATACATACACACACACACATATATATATATAT
>JAWWMU010000106.1:135424167-135444816 GCA_035048155.1 Cinnycerthia olivascens
GTGTGATGTGTGTGTGTATACATACACACACACACATATATATATATATATGAACAGGATCACTAAAACCACACTGAGGTTTAAATAATTCTTTTCCCTTCCAGAAACCAGGATTCTTCATATTACCTATGGATTTTATAGTTTCGATATAAAATTTTCCTAGTTTTTTCTATTTGCTTGCAATCTTGTGTTTAATTTCAATTTATAAATTCCTGAGCTTTCAAGCAAAGTGACTCAAGTAAAGAAAATGCTTTCTAAGCATAACCTAAATTGAAATAAAGTGTAAGTCAGTGCTTTTTTCTTTTCTTTTGCAGGGGAGATGGAATTATTTACAGTCAGTAGTACATGAAGTATTATATCATAAAGAAGAGTATGTAGAATAGTAAATGAAATATAAGAATATGAAAATTTTTGAATGTCCTTAAAATATGATATGTTTTTCTGTATGGGAAATATGAAATTAAGAAGATACATCCATTGAATCATTATAAATGGAAAGGACAACTCTGTACTGCATCATTTATGCTTGTTTCAGAAGTAAATTTCTCGCTATCAAATTAAACATCAGCACAGACTAACATGTCTTAATATTTAATGTTAGTTTTATTGACATTTTTAGATGAAATATGATTTTACTTGAAGTAAAGAAAAATAATTGAATTAATATTTTAAAATTAGATTTCTCTGGATCCATACAGAGTATCAGAACTAACTGCCAATAGTGGTGCTATTTAAACATATCATTGGGGGAGTTCTAAAAATAAGTTCTTTACATTTGGAGATGGTCAACAAAACGCAACTTTGTTTCTCCTGTACAACTTGACTACAAAATAGTCAATATCATTCTGTGCACTGCAATTGTGTGGGTGTATAATTGTGAATAAAAGACATCTCAAGGGTGAAAAGCTGAAAAATAATCTGTTTAGAATATATATCTCAGTATGAGATAAAGTGGAGCTGAAAGACCTGGGAGTATGAAAATCCACTAAAAACATTCACTTATATGATGATGTATGCAATTTAAGCTCTTGTTATGCTAGAAGGTAAAAAAAACAAAACAACAAAATACTTCTTGGGAGCTGTGGTAATTTCAGTCTATGAAGAAATTTCTCCTCCATCCATTGCAAAATCAGGTAGCCATCTGGTTTATTTTGACAAAAGAAGTTCAAGGTCTTAAAAGTCACAGATTCACAATTCTGATAACTAAGTATCTGTCTTTAATAAAAAAGAAAAAGTAAATATCTGTCATCTGTCAAATATATTATCAATGAAGGAGCAACTTATTTGCACTGGCCTAAGCAGAAAATATAGCCCTTGTGAAAGTTGCAGACTTCTACAAATGTGACTCAAGTGATGCAATACCTTTCTTTCTCCTAAGGAATCTCAAGCCCTTGAATGTTCTGGTGCTAAAAAACGACATTTCTGTAAGTGATTAGCAAATGCAAACTGAGATTAAAAACCTACATCAGAGTGTCTGCAGTTGCACTAGGCATAAAAACTATTAGAATAAATGCAAATCTAGTCATAGTAGTTGATGGAATATAATGTTTTAATTAATTTTAAAGCACACATCTAAGACAGGATATAACAGATGCCTATGTGCTGTTTCTTCCTTCCCATCTTCCAGTTTCTATGCCAGACTGGCACAGTGTCCTGGTTCTTGCTAGGGTAGAGTGAATTCTCTTCCTAGTTGCTGTTATAGTGTCATGTTTTGGATTTAGGATGAGAATAGCACACTGATGTTTTAGTTCTTGCTGAGCAGTATTCACCATGAGCCTAGGACTTTTCAACTTCTTTTACTGCTCTGCCAGCAAGGAGGCTGAGGGTGCACAAGAAGCTGGAAAAGGACACAGCTGGGAGAGCTGACTCCAACTAGCCAAAGGAATATTCCATATCCTATGACATCATGCTGACTAGGGGACATGGCAACTTGTCTGGGAGGTGGCAACTGCTGCTCAGGGATTGGAAGGAAATTGTTGGGCAGGTGATGAGTTGCTTTGTGCATCACTAGTTTTGTATGTTCTATTATCATTACTACTTTCCCATCCTTTTTTATTGTGTGCTTTATCTCAATCCATGAGTTTTGCCTTAGTTCTGACTCTCCACTGTCTTGCTGGGAGCAAACATCTGCTTAGAGTTTAGGTGTCTGACATGGTAAACACACCACATGATCTCCTATAAGTCCTAACTTGCCCGCACCGTGCAGATGTCTCTTCCAGTCTAGAACACCTCAATCCAACAGCAACCATGTGGTCATCTGAACCACTCTGCAACCCACACTGGCAGGATTAGCAAAGTATGGGGAAGACTCTGTTACCCACACATAATTTGAATTGGAGAAATTTTGTAACTTCATAACATATGTCTTGGAAATACCTTGGTTTGTCTCCCCAGAGAACTTCTGCACTTCTGCCACTGCCACAGAAATACGTTGGGCATCCTGGGTGATTTCAGTGATGCATCAATGCACCAGTACAGTGCTCCACAGCTCTCCAGCTTTAATGGGTATGCAGGCACCCATAGGTGTCTAAACACAAATCTTACCTATGTGTCTGTTACAGCTGCTAGTCCTTCAGCAGTACAGTGTACTGTTTGTTGCAATAGCTTTTGAGATAAGAAATGAATGACAAAATCTGATTAAATTGCCTAATGTTGTGAAAAAAGTGATAAAGACAGTTTCCCCTTCTGGCAACTCTAGCCATGATGTTGTAAGGCAGCTTAGCACTATTGTTCTTTACCTGATTGGCAATTGCTTTACATTCTTTCTGAAAGCAAAACTAAGAAAAAAATTAAGAAAAGCTAACTCCATAAATAATTTATGAGTGAAGTTGCATTTCTATTCACAAACAAAATGACAGAAAGAAAAAGAAAGTAACAATAGAAAATCAAGCAGAGCAAGAAGAAACTTTTCAACATCTTTTCTTCATAACTAATCCCACATTCAAGGTGCTCACATTTATCTAACCTCAGCTGCACGTAGTTGGCTGTCAAGTATGATGGAGAGAAGCCATTTGCATGGATTTAAATATGAGCAGGACAACTAAATTTTGTTCTATTCTGAAATGCTCATGGATATATTTCATAGCTTCCTTTGTATGTTCCTATAAACAAAAAGATTTTTAATGGATGGCAAATGTGTTTGTGCACTCAATTTACATATTTGATACTATTTTGCCCAAAGTGGAAGCATGAGTTTGCACATGGCTCAAACAGAGGTAAAAAAACAAGGGAAGGAAATAAAATCAGTTGAGAAATGGATTTCATAAGTGAAATGATTAGCAATTGTAGGGCTACTGTTGAAACCTTCATGAGCTTTAAGGGAGGACAAAGGTAGAGTGTGAGAGGAAAAGGATGCTGAATCCAAAAAGATAGAAAAGTTATAGATGTTTAAAGTAATGTCTAACTATCATAAAATGAAGAATTTTTTTTCTCTGAAAGTCTTTTCCGAATCTGGGTATGCTTGATATAAAGAAGATTGAAGTTTGTGTATGTCAGTCAGTAAGACCAGATGCTGTGAAGCTAACTTAATCCTTTCTGTCCACTTAGATAATATTGTGGATTCATTCATAAATGATGGAGTGCAAAAAGTAACCAAAAGAAAGCAGCAACCAAAGGGAACTGCAAATGGAAGGAGAAAAAAAGCACAACTTATTTTAGAAACAGCAAAAGAGGATTACCGGCGCCAAGAATCAGTGAAGCAGCTGTTTCAGGTAGATCCAAAGAAGCTTTTGTTCTACTTCAGCCAAAGAGAGTTTAAACAAAGCAACAAGAACAGAAAACATCAAGGCAAGGAACTCTCAGTTAATAGAAAGAGGTGTTAAAACACAGATGACCAGATAAGAAAGAATAAGTGGATTATGACACCACAACCTAGGTAGGGAAACGTTTTGATTCTCCTCTACTTGGAATTTCTTATTGAAATTTCTCTTCTACTCCCACTGGTTATTGTTTACCAGCGTCTTTTAAATATTGTATAAATGAATACCTTTCATTAATAAAATTGCATATCAAAAGAAATACACATAACTCACATGACTGTGTACTTCAATGAAGATGAGATTTCCCATAGTTTCATGTACCTCATCAGATTTAATTTTTTCTGTGTAAGTCGATTTAAAAAACTTTAAAGGCCTTAAAGGCCCATGCCTATTTGCAAGGTCTTAAAAAGAAAATTAGGAAAATATGTTTAATTACATTGAAAGTGTGTTTACAAAAAATGACATAATACTCTGGGTTTTCTATTTTTTTTTTTGCTGTGGGTTTTTTTTCCATAGGCAACTATATGTTGACTCTGCAGTACATCACTTTTAGTCTTCTTTTCAGATATCTAGGCCACAATAGCTTTAGGTATTACACTGAAGCTCAGCCATGTAAGGCTGCCTTATGAAAAAGAATCTTAAAAAACAGTTTTCATAAAATTAAGAGAACAGAAGGGAATAAGACTGTAACTAGTATAAATGCCAGGGATTTGGTAGCAGAGGGGTATAGGGATGAACATATCTTTCACATCAGCTGTCCCATGCTGGTCACGGCTGGCCACATCTGGCTCCACAATGGACCCATCACAGGACACAACTGAGACCACAAGTAGAATTTGTGACATTTCTGTGAAGATGTATTTAAGACAAGGCAATAAACACTAAGGGAAAAAAACAAGGCCACAGCATGCCTGCTCCATTCCAGAGCTAGTGATACCCTCAAAAGGATTGCAGTCCATGGATAACCTACACTGGAGCAGGTTCTTCCTCTAACAGACAATGGCCCTTGGTCAGTGCACATCAAGGCAGAAGAAATTAGTAAGAGGGGGAAGACATGCCAGAAGAAAAGAGTGAGAAATGAGGAACAGCAGAAATTAACTCCTGCACTTTGACCTGAAATGCCTGCACTGGCTGCACATATCAAAGAGACAGAGTAATCTGTGGTGGAATAGAGGAAGGGGGAGTGTTTGGAATGAAGTTAAGCTTTCACAACAGGGGAGTAAGGGTATATTTCATCATTTCTCTGCTATTTGTCTTTGTTTTCCAACACACAAAACAGTCATTAAAGGTTTTATAATAAGGCCATTTTGTCCAGGATGGTAGCTGATGAGTGATTTTCCACATCTTCATTTCAACCATGAAACTTTTCGCTCTTCTTCTTCTTCCTATTTTCTGCCCGGCTGTACTCTGAGCTTGGGGTGAGTGAGTGGTGGTGAGAGGGCTTCATTTCTACTTAGGGTTAAACCATGACCCAAAAACACTAACAAAATGTTCACTAGTGCAGACAAAATCAGTAAACCAAGGGAGTGATTAGCTGAAAAGGGTACTGCAGTGCCGCGCAGTGACAGACTAAAATTATGCAGTGTTCTGAAGTTCAGAATTTGAAGTACAGGTCCTTAAAAATATGTAACAAAAGGCTAAAGAAAATTAAACTAGAGGAAGTACTAAGAAATTAGTAATTCTGGTTATAGTGGTACTATGTAGCAAACATTATCTTTCAGGAAGGGAACTCAAAAAGAATTTACAGTCAATCTACATCAATTAAGCAGGGGAAGGACTGAGGTTTTAACAGAGTTAGTAATATGTAGGACTCTGATAAAACAAGCTATTTAAAAAATTAGCAGACTCCCTCTCAAAAGTAATGCAGAAATAAACTTTTGAAAATAAAAACAATCACTTGTACTACACAGCTTTTTGTAATATTTTTAAAATTTTTATTAGCTATCTGGTTTTCAGAAAATTCACATCAGAAAATAAGTGAAATTAAATTTTGAAAATTGTCATTACAAAAAAGCTTAAAGTTATCTCTACCTGAAAAATTTAAAGTTACAGTTCTCAAAAAACTGAAATATTTTGTGCTATACTTTTAATGTTTATTTTCTAAATGTAGGAATGTTTTTAATATATCCTATCCCTAGAAGTGTTCATGGTAGAGTTTGGGCAATCTGGTATAGTGGAAGTTTCCCTGCTCATGGCATAAGGGTTGGAACTAGATGATCTTTAATGTCCCTTCCAACCTAAAACATTCTATGATATTTATTTAATTTCCTTACACTCTCTCCTTTAGTCTACCGTTAACCTACTAGAAACTACACATCCCATAGTATCTGACCATGTGTTATTCTATTTTCTACTATCAAGATTATTTTTATTAATCATATAGGCTTGAGTATGCATATTTAATTCCTTTACATGCTGAATTCTTTTACCGCCAACATTTATTTTAGAGTTGCAAAAGACATTTTCTTCATTTTAAGTGTGGTGGCCTGCTGCAGCTTTTAACAACTTAGTATTTAGTGACACTTTAACATACATTCAGCAATACAACATTACAAATTAAATGAGCAAACCAAAATTGTGAAAACACCATTATTTAATCACTGCATTCTTTGACAGTAAGGAGAAATAGAAGACGCACAGCGTATTCAAATCTCCCACACCTACCAACTCACACGTTTTATGGGTCTTGGATAAAACACATTTTTAAAAATAAACATAAGCTTGCTCTCTTTCATTACCTATTGTATCACATTTTTGGTAGGAATGCATGCATGTTTTCCATGAGACATACTTTGTCTCATTTTTCTCACTAGTCCAAAAGACGCAGCTCAAAAATCCAAAACATTTCACTAAAACCACCAAAACAGTTATCACATGGTTTCTCAATTATGAGGTAGATTTATTAGAGAGAATTCCTACTTTCTATATTTTTACAGTCCCATAAACTAGCAACTTTTTAGTAGAGAGTGTGGTTTATCACATGTGGTATGAAAGATATCGAGAAAAATGAGTCAGTGTTTTTCAGAGACCATTAAAGCAGCCCTGAGGCTACATTAAGAAAGCTCCTTTCATATAAATTCATTCAGATTATATATTCCAAAATATCTATGAACTCAGGAAGTCCAAATAAAGATATATAATACCTGCTGAAAACAGTAATCAATTTTTTCTGTTCTTGTATAGAATATGCTAAGGCAATCATACAGAATTGTAAAATTTGCTATTATCAAAGATCAAATTAAAAATATTAGTCATCGGCTTTTATTAATTGCAATTTTAGCATTACTCAACTAATTTTATCAGATTCTGCAAAACCTTATGTAACTAATCTCCTCCTATGCTAGATTTTCTATAAGAAACTGTAAAAGAAATTCCTGAACTAGATCTCGATAGGAACACCAGGATTTGTTTTTTCATCAGATAAAAGGAAAAAGCACAATAACACTAAAAGGGGTTATTGTTCCCTGAAGATTCATTGATACACTGTGGATATTGAAAAATATTATTTATGTTATTACCATACACTACTGACATTCAGTTTTCATTAACATTTCATCATTAGAATGACCTTGTTTCAATTCAATGACAGTCCCAAAATTATGTTTGATTATGTTTATGATGCTCTCACACTTATTCAAAATAAATACTTGTTCATAAAAACAGTGGGTAAGAATCTTTCTGGTTAATTAAACCTTTAATAATGCAAAGCATTCTAAAACATAGTAAAAAGTTAGAGTGATTAAATGCTACTTTAGTAAACAGAAACTTACTCACTGCTTTACAAATATGACTTATACAACTATGGAGTCAATCACATAATTTAATGATAAAGACATTCTCTCTTTTACTCTTCCATGGTATTTTTTTAGAATACTAGGACCACTTTACAAATTAAGTACTTGCACAGGTTAAAGTAAAGCAGGTATCTCCTGTAATATTTTTCTTGTAAATGAATTTAGATACACTAGATAATACACTTCCCATATTCTAACAGATTGTAATTTGATATAGCAGGTTGAAAAACAAACTATACTTTTATGAGTTGGGTTTTTTTTAAGTGGCCCTTCCCATTACCTACAATTTCAGGCACTATTTTTTCTAACAAATACAGTCACAAAATTTATTTATTTAAATGTACCTTGGTAGTGGGCACTAAATCCACGGTATCGGTGATTGCTGTCTGTAACAAAATGCAGCCTGAGCCAGTTTTTGTTGCTTATAACTGGAGGAGGTATGTTCATTCCAGAGAGCCTGAATTAAAACAAATAAATAAAAAAATTTAACAAAATATTTCAATTTTATCAGGAAAGCTTTTCTATTCAAACTAGTATTCATTGACATGCTCTCTATGGGAATTTTTATTTATTGGTTAGTAGATTTTAACAAGCATGAACAGACAAAATTGTACACTATTCCCAACCAAGCGATTGGATACAAATCGGTGCTAAACCAGAAACTACACAACCATATTATTGGTCAGACACAGCACTGTAAAGCTTGAAGTACATGGCACAAAGAAAGAATTTGTGTCTACACAGGTCAGACAATGGGCTAGATGGAGCATTGGTGTGGGCTCCAGGGAAAGGTTTGCACCTTGTGACTTTCACATTCAAGATATGGAAGAAAAGAACTTAGGTTATTCAAATCACTATCTAAAATGATAAAACAGACATCTACTTTTCAAGAGTAAGTAATTTTCTATATTCAGGGTATAAAGATAAAAGAAATATTCCATCACTTGTGTGAATTTGAAAATTTTTATTAGGTGTACAAGAAGAGTAGGGAATTCTAATGGATTGACCCCAGCTAGCAGTCAAACACCACACAGCTGCTCACTCCCTCCCTTCCCTACCCCAAACAATAGTACAGGGAGAGAACAGGAAGAGCAAAAGCAAGAAAGACTCTTCAAAAGACAGTTTAATAAGTGAAGAGTTGAGAAAAAAAGGAAGTGATACAAAAGCAATGATTCTCTATATTCCACAAATAGATCAATAAAAATGGTCTCCAATGATTAGCAGCTGTCTTTCAACACCTCTAATTTTTTTATTACTGACCACGAAGCTATATTGTATGAAATATCCTTTTGGTCTATTTGGGTTTGTTGTTTAGTTTTTTCCCTTTCCCAGTGTCCTGCCTATGCCTGGTTTACTCACTGTAGGATCAGAGGAGGGGGGAAAGAAAACCTTGATGCTGTGCAAGCATGGCTCAGAGGCAGCCAGTACATTGTAGTGCTGTCAACTGTGGTTTAGTCACAAATCCAAACTACTGCACCTATGAGTTCTATGAAAAAATATTAAATATGACCCAGTATACAAAATTACAGAGAATTTTATTAGTTTGGTTTTCTCTTTGTTATTTTAGCATAAGGATATTGCTCCAATTGCAGTAGCCCTCTTGACTGGCTTAAGACTGAATGTAAATTCTTTTTTGTTAGGGGTTTTTCTTTTGTTATTTTATTTTTAAATGAGATGTCATGTTATAAAGAAGGTGAAGAAATTTTAGATAGAAATTCTTCCATCAAGTAATTCATTATATGTTTCTCACCAAAACCAGAAAGATGTCACATCTTCAGAATGTCAACATACTTACCTATGCCCTTCCATTTAGTTATAAACAGAACTCTTCCTGTAGTTAAAATAAAATACTAGCCAACAAATATGCCATTTTATGTTCAGACATCAAGGATTACTATTTTACTTTGAGAAAAACTCTATTAATAATAAATCAATTAATTCTGAAGTGACCTTTTTAAGTGGAATAAACCCCCAAACCTTACTTAAATAAATAAATAAGTTTATATAGGTACTATTCTGTGAGGAAGACTTTTGAAATTATAACAGTTGAGAGTTCTTTTCTTTTCCCACCCACTCTACCTCAAAACAAAACATGTTTAAGACAACTTTCCAAATTTCTGAAACTCCACTAGCCCCTTTGTTCCCTCAGGCACTGATAAAAATGACAAAAGGCTTGACTGACATCACGGGCTATTAAAACTCCTTCACATACTTGTAAAAGAATGTTTTTATACTGTGGAGACACATTAACTCACACAATTCATCTCAGTTGAATGACACATAGAATCTAGGTTTTTAAGCTTATGAAATTGACTTCAAATTCTAGATTCCAGAAATCCAGATGATGAAGTTAAAGAAAAAACCCAACCTAACAAAAATGTGGTGCTATTAGATTGCCACAGGATGTGGTGAATGCACATTGCTCTGTACCAGTTGAAGTCAGAACTGCACTCGAATATGTTTAAAGTGTGAGAGGAAGAAGCCTACACCTTTCAATTAAAAAAGTCATATTTCTATATTTTCATTGTGAATTTTATAATGAAACACATTTTCTAACAGCCATAAAGTGGCTTTAGTTGCTATAAATTTCTTGTTACAGGCATAAGTATACTTTAATTTGAGGCTTGTTTTTTGGAAGGTAGAGGTTAGAGTATCCTTTTCGTACAGCTATTTCTCTCTGTAATAATATTACCTAATGATGCAAGAGGAAATAGTTATTTTATTTAAATTCTCACTCTAAAAATAGTTGTCAGACAATATAGAGATAGAGGCAACAATCTTTCATTGCTTGCATATTTTAGAATAAACCTATTA
Organism: Cinnycerthia olivascens; assembly: GCA_035048155.1. Taxonomy (NCBI): domain Eukaryota; kingdom Metazoa; phylum Chordata; class Aves; order Passeriformes; family Certhiidae; genus Cinnycerthia; species Cinnycerthia olivascens. The sequence continues at coordinate 135,434,534 of JAWWMU010000106.1, forward strand.
CTGGAAGACATCTTACGAAAAAATTGAAATAAAATAAGGCTGTAAAACACATATTTTGACTCATATATTCTGCCTATAAGAAGGTTTCTCTTCAGTAATCACAAAACCATGTGAAAAACAAGTTGCACATTTCTTGTCCAAGGCATGAGAAAATATCACTCTAGACATTTAAATATGTTTGCAATAAAAGACTAGTTTTGTTTCTAAAATAGCTAAAAATCTAGTTTACCTATCAAATCAGGTATGTATTAATATATTTATCCTTACATCTCTGCTGACCTCTAATTAAATCCACAGTTCCTACAATCCGATTTTTACAGTTTGTGTGTTCTATAGGATTCTTCCCAGAAAGTAGATTTGCAAACTGACAAAATTGATTCTGTTGATATAATTGTCCCTTTTCTCATGTTAATTTATCTTCTCAGTAAATTATAAAACTGTTCACCTTTGCAATAATACTTTGGCATCCCAACCTACTTCTGTGTCAGCTACTATTCCAAGCATAGTTATGCTGCATCATCTACAATATTTTCCTAAAATTCAAAGTAAAACACCATAGCTTCCATAAAGGAAACACAGCTGTCTCATGTTCCTTTATACTTCAAAAGATGTACTTCCCTCTCAAGCTGCACAGAATCCTGCATAGCAAATTTCAGTCAACAGAGAGTAGGCTTCCCTTCTGCAGCTGTCTTTCATAAACTCTTAGAAATGTTCATGGAGAATCTTGGCTGTGAACCAGAGATTTAAAGTATCTTACTACTATGTGAAAACAACAGCATTGACTGTTATCTACTGCAAAATGTATTTGAAAAAAAAAGTGCTGACTGAAACAATGCACCTTTGTTGCTAAACAAGGGATTAATAGAAGCGTAATGCTGAGCATGTAGAGATGCCAGTGAAATTCCCATCTATGCATTTAATTTGTGTGTAAACCACAGTTTACAGAAGGAATAAGGGACTAACATTTTTGAGAAACAAAATTTCATTCCTCTTGACCTTCATTACAACATGCCTCCAACTCCCTTCCTTTATACACTAGGTAGTAATTTAAAAAAAAATCACCTGTTTTAGGCTAATTCTGATCCAGTGAAGTCAATTAGTATTTTATTTGCCCTCAGAATTCTAGAGCATAATTCCTATCTTATGTTGCAAAGTAGAATTCAGGGTTGGTGTGTTTTCTTTTTTTAATAGCATATTGCACATCTTCTATTTCTTCCAGAAAATGAACAATATACATTTACTTTGACATTTGAAACGTTCACTGTCAGATAGCTAAAATCTTGGCAAGTAATTTAAAAATTTCTGTCTTGTTCATGTAGCAGACTAGCTTTAATTTCTAAAAGTCATCTAAAACTACATTTCTTACAAACATATTTTCACTGATTGTCACAATTGTCAATACACTGATTATTATGAAGTAATGCAGGCCTTAATTTAGGCATTCAATTTGTCCAGAAATATTCCAAAGAGAAAAATGTTTTACTTTTTTTAAAATATACAGCAAAGATTTCCCAAAACTTCTTAGTTAAACATATAGTTTCTACATTTCCTTTACATTTCCTTTACATTTCTACATTAATTTTAAAAAAAAAAAAAGGAGGTTGATACCACACCTATAAACAGTGATGAAACCCACTCTAATTCTACCAAAGCCTTAGGCTAACAAAGATTGACCTCTAAGCATGACTGAGTGTATACATAGATCTCATTACTCATATATATGCACTACAAAATCCTAAGTGCTTGTTTTGATGCAAACTGGATCTGTGTGGATTATTTCTTATTGGTATCTTTTGGATGTTGGAATAAAACTACCGTATAAAAAGCTTTGATTAAAAAAGGGAAAATTATCACACATTTTGATAAGGTCTATGCATGTTCATGTATGTCCTACTGGGGCTTAATGTTTAATAAATTTAAAACTAAAACAGAGAGTAGCCACCTGTTCCTTGAAAGGAGAGGAAAGACATACCCAATAAAACAGTACCTGATCAATGGCCTATCTGGTTTGGTTAAATTATGTTTAAATTAGGCAAGTTTTGTATTAAACACGAATTTGAAGTAGCAAGCACTTAACAACTTATTGTGTCTCCTGTATTTCTATGCAACATGTTAGCAAATATTTTTGGGATCCTTTCCTTTGTTCTTCATGACAGCCTTGATTCCATAAAGCAGCACCTCACGTAGCAAGCTTCATAATAAAAATGTTTTGCAAAGGATCCACCACACAATGCAGATTTAAGGGCTTAAGATTAAAACTCAAGTCTCTCATTTAATAAATCTAGATCTGTTTAGAAACAACCAGTTGCACACTAGAGAAGTAAAGCTGATGCCAACTCAATATTTAATATATTATTTGATTTGAAAGATCTTGGAGGATTTAATGATTACCATATCCCTCTTATTCCATCCAATCAGTCTGTATGATGTTTACATTGAAGTTCAGATGCTAACCTAATTCTTTGGTCAAGCACTAAAAGAGTAAGTATTTTGTAGGACTAGGCTTATCGCTATTTTTAATGGGTCTTAATGACATTCATTATAGATGTGAATGCTGCATGATAGCTTTGGTTACTGGGCTTCTTTTTTTCCTGGAAATTTTATGTCCAAATTATATTAAATCATTTCAGAGCAAGGACACTGCTCTGACCTATATTGTCAAAAAGCAAAAAATGCTCCTTCAACTTCTCATGTTTCTTGCAAAATCTATTGCTGTCTAAACTTATTACTCAGAATTTAAATTTTTTTGAAGATATCACATAAATATTAAATGCTAATAGGCATATTCAGTTATCTTTGGATAACAACAAAGGTCAAGAAAATGGATAATTGCCTATAAATTTTGCTTCTGTGAAGTATTTCCAACATAAAATAAGCATTTTAAGAGCTGTGGTTTCCCTAGAATTTTAATTGTAGCTTACATTTATACTGTACCAACAGTTATAATATTGGTATATCTGTATTTCAGAAAAAGACTAAATGAGACATCTCTGTGACAGAAGCTATAGAACTTTAATGTGAGTTTTTCATTTAATTGTATGTGTGAAACTCAAACTGCTGGTGGGTTGCACTAGGGCTGCTCTTGTGTGTGCAGTCAGTACACTCAAGTCATTAATTCCCTACATAATTAAGGAATTGTCCATCTTGTGAGACAGATTAGCTTCAGAAAAGAGACTAATTTGAAAGGTAATTACAATATCAAAATAAGCAGTTTCCCAGATGAGACTTCAAATGATTAAAACAAAAATAACACAGGAAAAGAAAGATTAACTTGGAAATAAAACAAGAATAAAAATGAAGAAAACAATAGAAGAGGAGAATTGAGTCACACCTCTGTATTGCCACAGTCCAATGTCCAGTCCTAAGACAGAACACATCATTCCAATGAGAAATTAAATGGTCATAATTCAGTCTTTAAAGAGAAAAAAAGAAAAAGTCTCTTCCTAAAGCAAGCTCCTTTGAGAAAATCTAACTCCCTACTAGAATTTTGAGGGTAATATATAATCCAAGATTTAAGTGGCTACGAGGTTAGTAAAAGACTTAATTCTTATGGTCAGTCCCTGTAATATTCGTAGAAGGACTGAATATTTTAGGTATCCGAGAATGAAGACACTCACAAGTTTGATATTATATTAATTGTTGTTTCCATATCTCAGAACTGCAGCCAAATGAATGACAAAAAGCAGGTTTTTATTTTTAGAACAGTAAATTACCGCTTTTCAAATTCAGACTCATGAGCTATTTAGAACTAAACTAATGGCTTAGGTTGAAACATCACTGGAATCACTTATTTCTGATATATAAAACAAAGAAATGAAAACTTACATAAGAGAGAGTTTTGGAAGAAGAGGAAAAAAAGTTCTATATTATTTAACCTTGAAAAAATACTTGATCTGTAAAATACTTTAATAATCTATTGATTAATTTTAGAGTTATTCATCTAGATAAAAATAATTCACCCTTTGACTCTTTTTGTCAAGCATATTATGGTGTCTAAAAGATTGAAAAAAAGGGTCTTTGTTTTAAAAATGTCAGTGTTGAAACATATGAAAGCTTTGCAATGCTGGAAAAAGTTCAATTTTACATTAGAGTTACCTTCATACAATGCAACTCCATGAGAAGCATTTTTATGATCATTAAGGACTGAATAAAGATCCAAGTGATGATTAATGAAAGTGGATATGAAATGTTGAAAAATGCCAAGATTAAGAAATACTTTTTAAATTCAGAAGTTGATTGCACCTTATAAACCCAGATGTTCCTATTTCAAATTTTCCAATTAATCTCTTGACTTGACAGAATGAAGATCATCATGATACAACTCTCCTTCCTCAGTCTTGAGTTACCCTTGGGCTGTCTGATGCTTCCTAAACAGAATCTTTGTTTTTTCTCATTGGCTCCCAGCCTTCTCAAGACCCAATAATCACAGAGGCCCAATATGTGTTGCAGAGGATTGTCAAACCTTTGGTATACATGATAGTCATATAGTCACTCGATCAGTAGACAAAGAAAAGGTAAAAACAGCTCAGGTCAAGACACTTCAGAAGAGTCCTAAGAGAATACAGCTGTCAGATCAATCCCAGTAATAAGGCAAAAGTCATATTTACTGACTTATCAGTTGCTATCAGTATGGCCAGATGTACACTAAAGCAACTTGGAGGCACTAGAAACAGGATGCAAAGAGTAGTACTCCATGAAGCTAATTCTCATTTGACTTCTTCCCATAATCCTTAGTATTTCATGTAACTAAAGTAGTTAAAAAGGAAACCTCATACAGGTATGAAGTGGTCAAAGACTCTAATTGTATTTTCTGTAGTGCATGAAGGGAAATTGGCATGCAACTCTGGTGGGAAATAAAGTTTAAAATATAAGTCAAATTACTCCCACTCTGCAGCAAAATTAAGAACCCCATGGGTCTTATAAGAAAAAGTACTTCTAGACTCTTGAGTTTTCCTGAGTATCTGCCACCTTAGTTGCTCATATTTAGATATTACATCAAAATGCAAATACATCTTTAAAGAGTTGTTCCTTAACATTAGAATAAAAATTTGAAATGCTGTCATTCTAAGTCTGAGTCAGTTATGTTATTTCATCTTTTAAGGGTGATAATAAGACAGTCCTGAAATGCCTTTAAAGAACAACTCATCAATACAAAGAGGATAAACATTAAACATTATAATTCAAACTATAGGTGATCTTTTTTTGAGACTTCACTTCTTCCTATTTCTTCCCTTTGAAAATGCATCAAGGTAGATATGAAATCTGCCAGGAAAGGCTCATTTTACTGCACAATTTAGACATAATTGTAGTCAAGGAATCCACACGGATTACTCACAGAAACATTCACCTTAGCTTCCACCTTCTATGGAAGGTGGATTAATATCTTTTTCAGCTATATATTGTGCAAGAACTTTCTTCTATATACCCAACATTGTGTCTCCTTCTAATTCTACCAGATTTATGACATTGGACATATAATTTTTTTAATTGGTTGCATTTATCTGTAGTGACTTTTCCCCTTTTTTCAATATATCTGTAAGATCAATTTCTTACTCAATAATTTTATGCAGCTTTCATTTCAAAGTGCTTGAAAATACCAAGAAACTGTATCATTCTTTATATAATGATAATGATGGTGATGATGATGATGATGATAATATATTTTTTAAATTTCCAACACATAGACAATATTTTGTTCTTCATTACAAAAATTTAAGAAAAAAATCAGAAAGTGCCTGGGCTGTAAGTGCACACTCTTGACCTTGACTAGATCTGCCTGGGAATTCTGTTAAGCCTCTGCCCTGGACCCAGAAATCCCATTCCAGCTCAGCCCAAGACTGCTCCATTTCTGTCCTTGGTCATCTCTGTTTGACTGGGCCCTCACCTGGTTTATCACTTACCACATTGGAGCTTGTTAATTGACTCTGAGTACCTGCATTCAGCCTCTGGAGGTCTGCATTCATAGATAAGTGAACAGGAAATGTGGCCTGTGTAGAGTCCCCCTTGGCTCCCTTTTGTCCCTGCCTTGCTCCTGCTGCTTTTAGATACAAAGAGATTTTAAATCTCCCAATTAAACTGGTCTAATCATATGACAATTTATGTCCTTTAAAAAACACTATGAATTTATTGTTTTTCTGTGTACTTGATCATACTTCTCTTTACATAATGTATTTGTAACATTCGTATTCAAATGTTCTTTGACCGTATTTAGGGAAACATTTCTCACCTTTTTGTATGAAGAATTTTAAAGATATTGTGGTAAAATTAAATGTTCATATCATATACTTCCATCACTTTTACTTCATAGACGTATAAGCACAAAATGCTTTTAAAACTGAGGACCAGAGCTTTGAAATTATCTGAGAAATAAGAGACAAGATATCTCACATTTAGCCCTACGAGATAAGAATTAAAGAGGGAGAAGAGGATTGGGCAAGTAGTATCAGCATGCATGCAGAACTACTATATTGAGAGAAATTACTTTTACACTTTACAAGATTTTAGACTTTAATTCCTAGTTTGATGATTCCTAAAAAAATCCTCCAAAGTGAACCTTAAGAACATATGATCTGTTTCTATTTATATGAATAAGTGAGATTCAGTAAATTGTAACTCCCTTTGAGGATCTTGTCAGAGGAGACTCTAGTAACAGAAACTGTGAAACTTGGAGGATTATACTGGGTTTGAATGGCAAGGTTTTGGTACGAGTGGCCTCTGTGAGAAGTGCTAGGATCTTGCCCTGTCTCCACTGGAGCACATTCCAGTTGGCTGCAAGGTGGATCCACTGAGGGCCAAGCATGAGACCAGCGACAGTGGTAACCGCTCTGGGAAAACATATTAGAAGAGAAAAAAGCTGCTGCACAACTGCAGTTTGAAAAGAGGATGAGAATATGTGAACAAAACTGCTCTGCAGACACCAAGGCCCTGAAGAAGGAGAGGGAGCTGCTGCCCTGGGTGTCAAAGAAGTTTCTTCTGCATCTTGTGTGAAGACAATGGGGAGGCAACCTGTCCTCAGAAAAGTAGTGTAAAAAACACTGAAAATCTCTCTCTAACTTGACAAAGACATGAAAATGACAAAAGACAGCAGCTGAAGTCAATGATAAACACATACAAAGTGTATTTTTGCAACAATGATGAGTAACTATCAGAGCAGGTTAAAAAAAAATAAAAAAGGAAGAGTTGGGTAATTCAATCACTTAGGACTTTTAAGAGGAAATAGGTTATTCTGTTGTTTTTTTGTTTTTTTTTTTAAATTGGCACAGAAAAGCAAATTAAATGCACAAGTTTCTCATTTACAGGAGGGGGCACTAGATCATCCCCTAGTTCTTTCTGGTACTAAACCATGTATCTGTGGAACACATATTGAATCTCAAAAATTAGAAGAGTTGCTTCTCTCATTTAAAAATCGTGCCTTTCTTATTGACCCCTGAGGCTAGTAACTGAAATCCTCTCTTCTGTTCTTTACTAAGAACCAATGACCTCTTCTATTCTGTGTATATTCTGTAGACTAGTGGCATATCTAGGTAATCAAGAGCAACACCTCTGAGATATTCGTCAGCACCATGCACCTCATTAAATCTGAATTTTAGACATCACACACCTGCTTTGCAGTTTGAACCACTGGGGAGCACACAATGTGGGTATCAGATACAGAACCAATGAGCACCACAGTCCTTTCCCTTTGTGCCACATAACATGCTGGAGTTAAAACACTCCTGTGTTTCAAACTGAAAAAACATTCAGAGATATTCATGCATTCAAGAGCACAACTATTTTCACTGAGCAAGGATTCCTATTGTTAGAGCTGTACTGCTTCCAGTTCTAGACCTAGGCTGGTATGACACTGAACTGAACTCAGTAGATAAACATGAATTGATGTGTGTAAAGAATATCTGGGCCAAACTCTGCTGAATTACAAGAGATCATGTTGAAAAGGATTCACCAAACCTTAGTATTGATATGCTATTTATTATTGAGTTTACATATGCTAAGATATCCAGAAAAAATAAGGACAAAATTTTTCAAGGTGTTTAATATCATTTAGAAAAAGAAATATTATACAAAGAATTTTTAAAAGCAACATTTATGTCGAATCTTATGGGAAATGAGACCAGGAATCTTTTTAAGATGAAGCATGAGCAAGTATAAGTGCAAAAATTATTTATCTCAATTCTTAATACACAGATGTGTGTAAAATCCTAATTTATGTTTTTGTTTTGTTTTTTTTTTTAAAACTAAATGCTGCTCTCAGAGATGAGAATGCTTTGGGATACTGCATGGGTCTGGCTGCTAGCCACCTGCTGTTTGCAGTAAATCAGCCAGTGAACAAGCCATGACACAGCATTTTCCTCTCTCCATGATTTGACACCATGTGTCCAAAATGAACTTTTTTTATTTAACTTTTCAAAAAAAAATCACACTCTCCATTAACAGAGACTGTGTAAGATTTCAGAGCAATAAATGTCCAAAAATATGATATACAAGAAATTATGAAATAAGAATATAAGATTCTCGACAATACTAAAAAATCCCATAGTCTACTTTTTTAATTGGAGGTAATTAATATTATTAAAAAACAAAAAGTGATGGATAATTGAAAATACTTCAAATTGATTTTGCTAAATCAATCTGTGTTACTTGAAAAACTCTTTGGATTCAAAAGTCTTCAATTTACTGAAAGAGAATTTAATGAAAGAGACATTAAAAATGCTTTAAATGTTTGTTCCTTAGAAGGTAAAACTAGTAAAAGCAGTATTTTCATTGTCTTATAAACAAATATAACTTGTTCTTAATCCTCATGTCTTTGCCTCTCCCTCTGCCACAAAAAATGAACCATGGAGACCTGCTAATAATGTTGGCTTTTACATGGAATACAAAATATTTATTGCAATACTTATTTTAATAAAATTAATGGAATTGCTTAATATATTGACTAATACATATGAAAGCTGTGCTAGAGAACAAAAAAAAAGGTTTATAAAATTTATCAATATTCTGTGGTTTTAGAATGAAATATCTTGCCACTCTAGGAAATTCTGGTACCCTAGTTCAACAGCCAGCTCATTATGCTGATTTTCCAGACTGAAGCAGCTTTTAAGCTCATTGCAATGGCCTTTTTTTCTTTAGAGTCACCATGGTAATTCTCTTCCACATATTTCCCCACCTCTTCTGGGTCCTGAATTCGGATTCATTTTCTAGAGGGACACCATCCAGAAGTTTTTTTTTCCAAATTTGCTCTAAACCAGGACAGTCCCTTACAATAATGATTTTTATTTACTTTGCTACATAAATAAAGTATTACTGCAAAAATTGAAGTTGCCAAAAGAAACCTTTATTCATGATATTTGACCGGAAAGTGATATATTCTAAATTATGCAGTAAAAAGACAATATCTGTTTTAAAATATCTTTAAAATATCGGTATCAGAATCTATTATCTATTAAATTCTTATATTATGCCTTTACTGATATTAGTGGTAATGAGATAATGTTATCTGAGCACCCTGAGAAACAGTCCTGAAAAATATGTGTTGAAGAGTTTGCTAACACTCAGATCTAATAAATGACAAAAGATAATAGGTCACTAATTCACATGCTATAAATTAAGACTGATCTTTAAAGTATTGACTAATAAGAATGCAATTATTAGAAAGTTAACCAGACATGGGCAGGTGAAAGCAAGCTTAGGCTCCACAACTGTGCCAGTATTCTTCAGTCCCAACCCTTAATAGCCATCCTAGCACGACTCACCAAAAAAATGCTGGGCCCACTGAGCTACAACATCACCTGATGATTTAATGCTGTTTGAAAATATTTTTTTTATTAATTATTTTATCAAGATATCCCAGGAAATACCTCATTAGGAAACATGAAAAGATTTGTGTTAACTGCCAAAGTAGTTTAAAAGGCTGTAAAAATAACAAATATAATTTATATTTGTAAATGAATATCAGCATACATTTTTTTTTCAGCTAAATAAGAATTCAACACTTTCTAGCATCTTTATTAATCCTATCTGCTGCTTATGAAAGTTGTGTGCCTGTATAAATGAAGGACATATACTACAAAAACAATTTATTTTTGCACACATAAAAGCATGTGCACACAAGAACACACTGTTCAATAATTTTTCTTATGAATATTTATTCGTTTTATGTTTCCTTGAAATATTTAATCAGTATTAGTCCTCTGACTAGGTATTTATTCCTTATTTGCTATTTACTCCTATACTCTCTTTATTTACCCTACAGCATTTTGTACTTCTCTGAAGTAAATTTCACATGT
>JAWWMU010000106.1:135461762-135474263 GCA_035048155.1 Cinnycerthia olivascens
AGCAGGGCACGAAGGGTGGTAGGGCAGGCTCAGCAGGGCAGGAAGGGTGGTAGGGCAGGCTCAGCAGGGCACGAAGGGTGGTAGGGCAGGCTCAGCAGGGCAGGAAGGGTGGTAGGGCAGGCTCAGCAGGGCACGAAGGACCGCAGGAGAGGCAGAAGAGGCTCAGCAGGGCACGAAGGGCATGAAGGGCGGCAGGGGAGGTGAGGACACGAGTAGCTGAGGACACAGCGAAGGATGAGGGACAAAGGGGAGCCGTGGGCGCTGTCCCCTCGCCGCCGATCAATGACCGGCTGAAGGTGAGGTGCAGCAGGAGCGAAGGGAGGGGAGAGATCGAGCCCAGGTGAAGGCAGAGGGGCAGAGGAAATCTCTGTTCTCTAAGTATTTTGAGATTTTTGTCTTTTTTTTTTTTTTTTTTTTTTTTTTTTCCCCTCATCCTGAATCAGTAACTAAACGTTGATGTTACCTGGCAATAAACTAAAGTTCAGTGATATGCTTATAGTTGCCCCTTTTTTTATCCAAGGAAATGTCGTGTTGTGGATGTGAATGAGGCAGGTTGAACTCTCCTGTACTGATAAGAAAAGTAACTGTTTTCTAGTAAATGGTGCACAGACGTCTCATTTATTGTTGTTTATTCTATAAAGAAGGAAGGAAATATTTAAACACAAGTAAAATCTTGGCACATAAAGCCAATACTTTGTCTTTTTTACAAAATAAGAACAAAACAAAAAACCCAAAATATCACAAAGGATGCAGCCTTCTGAATTCTTACCTATATGTTTGGTTAAAAATGTATGTAGGTAATTTTACTTTGGGAAAGGATTAGTGCTTTTATTCCTTACAAACGAAGATATTTTAAATTAAAATATTTGGACAGGCCTTGTATGAATATAAGACAACAGAAAAATGTACAAAGATTTCTTGATGATCAAACCGTTTTCCTATTGCTTTGTGAAACAATAAAGCTTAGCAGCTCTGCAGTGTTAAGATACTCATTTAGATTTGATGGTTCTCAAGCCTGATATTTACTGTTTGAGTTGCTGAGGAGCAAAAGACATAAGAGTAAATTCATTAAAAATGGAATACAAAGGAAAGCAGAAATTACTTAAATTGATTGCTTCAACAAAGAAAAGGAAAAAATATACCTAGAAGTAAATATATCAATTCATCAACCTGAAATTCAACTATTTTTTCTTTCCCATTATTTTTAATACCTACAAGGAAGAATGGTTTTTACTATGATTTATAAATGTAATTTTGTCTTTAAAATTTGTCTTGTCTTTAAACCAAGCATGAAAAATAGGAAAGATGATAAATAACATAATACTTGAGATTTTAGAAACTACTAGGGATCTCATGGATTTTGTTGGGGTGTTTTTATTTCTCAAGAGAGAAACTCCATCAAAGTATGAACTTGAAGTGTGTGGTATTTACACCTGGTTTTGCAGTTTTGCCTCTGAACCACAAAAATTATAATTAACTTATTGTAATGAAGACACTGTTTTATTAATAACAAATGTTTATGGAAATGCATAAAATAATGACATTGTTGTGTTTTAACCAGCTAGCAACAAAGCATCATACATCCACTCACTCCAAACGAGTAACTATAAGTATTCAAAGTGACTCTTGTTTTATTTTTCTCTTGATATTTTACTGTATGAAAGAAGTTTGTTTCTGTTCTGTGAAAATCACGAGGTGGTAGAGTCAAGAAGGCTGAATCCTAACCAGAGCACCCAGTGTCATACAGACACTGCCTGCAGAGAGGAAGAGTTAGCACTTCCTTTGGGATCAGTTTACACCTCTTAGTTTGCAGGACCTTCTCAGGAGAAGACTGTAGCTGATAGGATGTGAAAGCAACCAAGAAAAAAGCTTGCACAAGTGAAGATTGTACTGGGCTAGTGTGGCAAAGTTTTGGTATCAGGGGGCTGCAGGAGTGGTCTCTCTAGATGTCAGGGGCTGCCCCCATGGAGCCAGTTCCAGGATGCTCCAAGAAGGAGCTCCACCACTGACTAAAACTGAGGAAATAGCAATATTGGCAGTGCCTCTGTGGTAACATATTTAGGAAGAGGTAAAAATGCCGTGCAGCAGCAGAAAGGAGTGAGAGAGAGAGAGAGAGGGATATGTAAGAAAAATGGGAGATGGCAAACCTGAAGACACCAAGTCCAGTGAAGAAGAAGAAGGTACTCCAGGCTACAGGTGCAGAAGTTCCCCTGTAGCCAGTGAAGAAGACCATGGTAATGTGTATTGTGTCCTGGGAGCTTATGTTTGTCTGGAGAGGCTGTAGAACTTTTGGAAATTTTCAAAAGTGAGCTGCATAAGACCCAGAGAAAATACACCTGCCTTGAAAGTCAGACTTGAGAGGTGTGTTGGATTTGACAACATCTTGTGACCCCCAAATAAGTTCTGCTATCATTCAATACCATTCTCCTTTCATAGCTTAGAGACAGAAAAGAAAAATAATGTCCAAGCAAATTGAAAAACAAAAATACTGAAGAACTTGAATTGTTTGAATTCACTTACTATTTCTTAAATTTTCCTGCACATAATCTAGTAGAACACCTAGACCAAGATCAGGGAAAAAAGGAATATGTCCTTTGTTTTATTTTCAACTCTCTTCGCCTGATTAAAAGTTGTATTTTTTTTCCCCAGAACAGATGTACTCTTATAAGTTTTGCAGTAATCAATGGAAAATGGATTTCAGTGTGTATATCTTCAGTTATTTTTATCTTAGCTTTAGAAATGTTGGAATGAGACTCCGTCAGTGTCTAAACCATCAGACAAGATGTCATAATAATTTTCTATATTACATTCAATATAGGACTTTAGAGGCATAAGAGGCTACCATAACTTTTATTGTCTAGTCCTTTAAACCTTCTGGCTTAATGTCAACTGGATTACAAGGAGCATGCAGCTTAAAATAATTTACTTTTACGAAGTGAAGAAAAATGCAAATGTTCACTAGAATTTCTTCCTAAAATGTGCAATTCCATATGCTTATATTTTGTAAAACCACTAAAAATCAGAGTGTATTCTTACCAAGCACTGTGCAAAAGAAGCACAATTTCTGTGGCATATTTGTGATCTCTTTGTCTCTGCAATGTTACATTTCTACAAAAATTTCTGTTTCATTCCATCGTAAAATGCCCAAATTATGACAAAATATTTTCAAGATTTCAGAGTCAAGATTCCTGTGGTTGCTTAATTATGCAGAGACTTTAGAATTCAACACTCTTGAATGTGAACTGTGACTACTCCTTCACCAGAAGAGAGGAGCAGGACTTTGCCTGAATATCTGAAGACATTTTCTCAGCCAATTTATGACTGCTTTGGCACCTCTGTTACCTTATTTGCCAAAATTTATCAAACGTAAATTAAGACTGCCTGCATTTGAAAAGTTCACAGAGATGTTCAAATTTGGAAAACTAAAATCAGAACTGGAAGGAAAAGATTTTTACACCACAGAAGCATTTAGAAATAGGAGTTTCAGTGTTCTGCTTGAGTGATGAACAAAGTTTCTCAAGTAGAAGTTGAATATATCTTCTTCACTTTAGCCAATAACACTCTTATAGACAAACTGATAAAGTATGGGGTAGATGATGAGTCTGTGATGTGTGTTGAAAAGTGACTGAAGAGCTGAGAGGTGAAATGCATGAAGGATGGTGAAATGCAAGAAGCAGCATAAAGTCCAGACAGAGACCAGTTCCCTTATACCTGGAGTACTGTGTCCAGTGATGGCTCCCCAGTATGAGAGACATGGACAGACAGAGTCCCACAGAGAGTCACAAATTATTCAGGGACTAGAGCTGCAGACCTGCCAGGGAATCTGAGAGAGTGCATGTTCAGCCCGGGGTAGAAAATGTTCAGTACTTGACAGGGAAGTAAAGAAGATGGAGATGGACTCTTCTCAATGATACCAAGAGAAATAACAGGAAAATTTGGCACAAATTGAAATAGAAGTAATACAGTTCAAACATATTTTTTTTTCTCACTGTAAGATTGATTGAACAGTCAGACAGGCTGTTTTGGAAGGCTGTGTGATTTCTACCCTGCAGATACTCAAAACTCGACTGGACATGGCTCTGATCATCCCACTCCAGGTGGCCTTGCTCTCAGTGGGGGGCTTGAACTAAATTATATTCAGAGGTGACTTCCAGCCTCAGATACTGTCTGTCTCTGAGATTCTGGGAATATTATGCCCTCTCATAGATCAAGAACTTAGTACAGTGCAGACTGTGGAAAGCCATGGAAACTAAGGTACTGTAAACACAAATTGAGTGTCACAAGTCTTGACAATAGCCACAGATCAACAATGGTCAGAGCAATACCAGAAAATAATGGAAAGGTGCTTAACGTGGGTCATTGTGGACTGATCTGGTTTCCTACAAAACCCCTTGTCTGTAGAGATCTACTGGAAATGTTTTACTATAGCCATGTGAAATCGCATAGAAGCAAAGTGGAAGCCCAGTCACTGCATGAACACCGGCACTGAGAGTGTCTGGAATGAGCATTGACTTCTGTGAATGCAACAACATCCACTCTGGAGTGCTGATCACAGGGTACAACAGTGTGGGTAAAGTAAAAGCTTTACCCTGACACATCTACTTCCTCTGATCTTCTACTTAAAAGATTGAGCTCTTGAAAGTACATTTTCCAGTATTCCTTTCCTCCCATGACAACTTTCACAGTGAATACATCCACATCCACATTTTTTAATATCTGTGCTTTTTGTCCCTTAAACATTAATCAAAAAAGTTATGCAGAACAGTTGTTTTAAAAAGCTTTGCCTTTAGAGCCATTGAGGCCTACAATATACATCCTTTTCATTACACACATCATTGAGTCAACAGGTAGTCATGGCATCTTCGGAGCCATTCAGGTTTATGATAGAAATTCAAAACATTAAAGATGTGTGCCAGAAGTCATTGGAGATTTTTTCCGGGAAAATCACAATGTATGTCTAATAGTCAACTTAAAATCTCAGATTGGTGTCCATTTTACTACTTCAGATTTAAAAAGTGATTGGAATCATGGTCCATATGTTCATCTTTTGTTTTCATTAGCTTGCTCTCGGCTATTGAATATTTCAAAGATTCAATTGCCAGGACTTAAACATATGCCAAAACTTGTAATAACGAACTTGTGAAAAAAAAGTAATGATAGTAGAACTGAGCTAATCATAAATAAAAAAACCATACGTCTTTCCAGTGTTGTTTTCAAATAAGAATGTGTCAATACATTTGTTGATATTAAGAATCACAACACTCTGTATGACTCCAGATGTTACAGACACTTCCCAAAATGAAATAGAGCTGAGTTGAAGAGCAGGTATTTAGAGAGGCAGAAATCTTGCAATTAAGATTCTGAAGTCCCTGATGACAGATCTTGTAGAAGACAACCTTGCTGAAATCAGAATTCTGAATTCTGAATAAGGTTCTTTTTATTGCCATATTCATCCTTTATTCCCACTACTAACCCTCAAGGATATAGAATCAAGTAATTGATTGGAAGGTGCCTTAATCATCATCTAGTTGCAACCCCTCTACCACTGCCAGGGACACCTTCAAAATACAAGACATAGAACTATTTTGTTTCTTAAATTCTTATGAAATACACTCTATCTTATTAAGTTTAAAACTTCTCCAGGGTATTAAAAAAAGCTAAATACATGTAGTTGCTGTCAAACTGCTCTCCTGATAAAGGAGATTAAAATCAGTATCCTTATATTATTTGTGATAAATATTTATTGGTATCATGCTGTAGATGAAATATCATATTACAATGGAATCGTGCTATCAAAGTGCCTAGATGAAATAAATATCAAAAGGGAATCAATATGAACATCTTGTCTCAATATAACCAACTTCATACTCTGAATGGTAGCTTAAGCTGAGGTCTATTATATGCACAAATTAAAGTGCATTAAACTAGATACAATTAATATTTGCTTACCTTGACCTCCAAAATAAATGCCCTGGAAGTGTGTAGTCAATGTAACAGCATAACCAGTAGTACCTAGGCATCTTTGTGATGTTGTATCGCCACAGAGACACAATACACAAGGGGCTTTGGGAAGTGAGTGATTCACCAAAGGGACAAGGGTGTTTGTAGCTGCTCATAGGAGACACCAATGTAAAAAACTTGCAAGGTAAGACAAGAACCAGTAACTACTAACTACTGTCCTGCCCAGTACATGAGAATGACTGTCAAGGATATGTTTTCAAGGTCCAACACCCTGATAAATGCATGTGGATATATTTAAATGCATTCACTTGTAACACTTCTCATCCATACTTGGTAGATCACATTGTTTACGAAGATGGTGCAATGATATGTGTACTGATGGAGAGATTTGTAATTCCATCTGGACCAATGACATTACACAGGATTTACTAAAGCAATATTTTTACTCAGTAAAGGAAGGTATTTAGAGATACATGAGGAAAAAAACCTGAGTTCAGTGGGCTAAATTTCTATCAAAAGAATTTTAAAAGTTTAATTCTAAAATGAGTTGGCTTTTAATGTCATTCTGGCACAATGCAAATATTGTTTATGTGTCTGGGCACCTTCAGTGAAGGAACAGCAAAGAAAATTAACAAGAAAATCCAAATTGGCTGAGGAACCTCATACAATTAATTGGCTGCCAAAGTATTTGCATCATGTAACAATTCTCAAAGCACACAATGTAATAATGCAGTAATAAAATTCATAACATGCTATTTTCATCATGATGACACTATAACAGAATCAAAGAAAAACACGTTCCTTACATTATAGCATAGAGTACTTGAAAGTTAAATAATTAAAAAACAGCATAAATTATTGTCATATAAATTAAACATTATGCTTAGGAGAACACAAAGCATATGGTTATTTGTATAGCAAAACGCAAAAGAAGCCCCAAACTGCTCTGTTGAAACTTGATGCTGAATTGACTATACAATCACAAGAATTTCAGTTTGTCTTCTTCCTTCTCCAGCTCCTCTTGAATCTATAGCTGAGCTGTTAGCAAATTTAGCAGTAGTGACACAGTCTGAAAAACACTGCTAAAATTTTCATGACAATAGGAAATGAGATACGTATAAATTACTAATCCCAATGTAGAATTCACACACTGGAGAGCAAATACAATCCTACTATTAGACAATGACAATTCACAGAAAGGTAAGCACTAGAAAGCCAATATTTTTGTTACAGCCGACCACCAAAGAAAATAAAGATTTTTGCCTTGTTTTTTTTGTTTTCTTTGTTTGTTTTTGAAGGACTAGATAAGAGTCTGAAGATAGCTAAGTAATTTTCTTACTTTAGATTTTAAATGTTAAAAGAATCCTTGATACTTGTGACTATTAGTTAGTTTTTTCATATGTTCTAAACCGGAGTGGTTTCTGCAAGTGATTATATTTCGCTGCATCTACAATAACCTCAGCTAAATGAGGATCAATCATGGAATCATACAGTGGTTGGGTTTGAAGAGATCTTAAAGATAATCCGTTCCAATCCAGTTCTAGTGTCCCTGAGCAGGGACACCTTCCACTAGACCAGGTTACTGAGGGCCTCAGCCAGCCTGGGCTCATACACCTCCAGGGATGGGACATCCACGACCTCTCTGGGCAATCTGTCACAGCACCTCACCACTCTCACAGTAAAGAATTTCTTCCTAATATCTCATCTAAGCCTATTCTCATTCAGCTTCGTGCCATCCCCTATTGTCCTACCACTACGCTCCCGTGTGTGAAGTCTCTCTAGCTTTCTTTTAGTAGTCTCCTTCTAGGTACTGAGGGCTCACAAAAATTGCTACTATTTTTGGAGCCATGTTCTTTTTACTTCCTACCCTATTCTCTAATGCAGAAATTTCCTAAAATTCTGCAGAAATTATTAAAAATTAAGATCAGAATGCTACACTTCTAAAATATTAAAACTTGTAGAAAATCAAAAGTACTGCCCTCAGCCTGTGGCATACAATTTCAAAAATATGATGGAAGTAAACTGCCTCAAAAGTAATATCACAAGATCATAGATAAATATATCAGGTCACTTCATTATAGTGTTTATATAAAAATATATTTATGTACTTTATTATTAAATATGTTTTTATAATATGTATAAATAATGCACTCAGTACTAATATCTTAATGAATATTATTTGAAGTACACATATGAAAAACATATAAGACTATTGTTATATATTTTTTAGAAAATATATAATATTCTTTATAAATGCATCAGATTTACAAAGTTTATCGTTTGGGATTTTTTTTCAGTTTCTTTTTGAGAAAATGCTATGCTATAATGAATGAATTTTTCCCTTGCATCTTTGATCCAATTAGATTACTTGCTGCTCAGTCTGTTAATTCATGGTCAAGATAATGTTCATGTTTGTTTTCCTGACACAGTAAAAATCTTTATGTAAATTCAGCAAAAGGCAAATATACCATCTTTGGCAGAACACATTACAGTAGTTATTGATAATTGAAGAGCAGCAGCCTCTAAAAATGATCATATGTTGTTTGACAAGGAAAGAAAAAAGAGAAAATAAAATACAGACTAGTTCATATTCAAAAAGTTTGGTTATTTCTTTCTCAAAACTGATTCATATGCATTCAAGGAAACATACAACTTGTTGCCCTGGAAAAATTTGTTTCCAGTTACATATATTTATATCCCTTTATGCACCCTCCCCATTCCCCCAGCTTTGACCTTCTCATTTGGTCCTTTAGCAATACCTTATAATCACTGTATTTTTCTTACTTATTATTTTATCTTATCATCTGTGCCATATTTGAGTTATGGTGATTTTTTTTCCATTAACAGTTTTAAAATTGCTTGTTCCATTTCTCAGAATCTTCTTGCCTGCTATATCTTGTCTTCTCTCATACTTCTTATTCATAGTCTGGTACTTCAAGATAGGTTTTTCCAGCAATTTCTTTCACTTTGCATTTGCAGGATCCACTTAGCATATGGAACTGGAAATCTCACCTAACTTTTCATATACATACACACTAGACTTCTGTATTTCAACTAGTTACCTTAGACTCTTTTGTAATCATTTATGTAAAATAGACACATTTACAATACATCATATTAAAAGTCCCATATGAATGTAAAGGATTGGAATGACAAGGTTTTAGAAGAAAGAGGTGGTTTCTGTGAGAAGCTCCTGGAAGCTTCCCCTATATCTGACAGAGCCAATGCCTCCTGGCTCTAAGATGGACCACAGCTGGCCAAGGATGAGCCCATCAGTGACAGTGATAGCGCTGTTGGGATAAGGTATTCAAGAAAGGCATAAAAACTGCAATTTTATCTGGACAGAAATATGAGACCATGAGGGAAACAGCCTTGCACACAATCAAAAATGAGGGGAAGAATGTTTCAGACACCACAGCAACACTCCCCTGCAGTCTGTGGTGAAGAACATGATCAGGTCCACGATGGAGTAGGTATTCACCTGCAGCCTCTGGAGAACCTCATACTGGAGCAGATGGATGCACATGAGGGAGACTTGGCCCCATGGGAGCCCTGTACTTAAGAAGGCTCCTGACAGAACCTGTGGCCCCATAGAAAGAGCAGCCAACACTGGAGCAGTTTTGCTATTAGGACTTGTGACCCTGTGGGATATCCCACACTGGAGCAATCTGTTCCTGAAGAACTGCACCCCATGGAAGAGACCTGTGCTGGAGCAGTTCACAAAGAGCTTCAGCCTGTGTGAATGACTCAGTCTGGAGAAGTTTTTTGAGGATTCTGTCCCGTGGGAGCAGAGGAAGAGTGTGAGGAGTCCTGCCCATGAGGAGGAAGGAATGGCAGAGACAACGCGATGAACTGATATCGTCCCCCATTCTGTGTCATGCCTGCACATTTTTGGTGGAGGAGTTAGAGAAAATCATGAGTAAATTTAGGCCTGGGAAGAAGGGACGGGTGCAAGGAAATTGTTTTAATATTTGATTTTATTTCTCATTATTCTTAGATTTCATTGTTAATAAACTAATTTCCCCAAGCTGAGTCTGTTTTGCTAGTGGCAGTAATCCTGAGTGATCTCTCCCTGTTCTTACCTGGATCTATAAGGTTTTTGTTAGATTTTGTCTCACCTGCCCAGCTGAGAAGGGAGAGTGATAGAGCAGGTTGGTGAGCACCTGGCATCTAGCCAAGGTCAGCCCACCACAGCAGGAAAGACAAAGGTATACTGGACTGAGTCAAGTTGAAGGTTGCCACTGTGATATGGGAGCTGAAGCATATGACTAGAGGAGAAGCTGAAAAAAATTGGATATGTTCAGGTTGGAGAAAAGAGGATATATGGGGCACCTCACTGTTGTCTTCAGCTACCTAATGTGAAGGTTCTGAAAACATGGAGCCAGTTTCTTCTAAAACATAAATAGTGAAAGGACGAGCGAGAATGAACTTAAAATGAAACATGAAAATTAGATTCAATGTAAGGAAAAAAGAAATTTTTCATGATTGATGTCAGACACTGGAATAGGGGTCCAGAGACAGCCTCTAGAGACAGTATCTCCATCTTTAAAGATACTGAAAGTAGACATTGGCCCAAGCAAATTACTGTAGTTGACCTTGCTGTGGACAGAAGGCCTTCAGAGGCCTCTTCCAACTTACATGATATCATAAGTCCATGATTTCTTTTAGCAGAGAACATGAGATGGACCATTAGTGTTTTATCCGCTGTTGTGGCCTTAAAAATATAGAAATGTAATAAACATGTAGATTTCTATATTGAAGATCCTTGGAGGAATCCCTCTCATCCTGTCTATTCAAAATCCAGCTAAATATCATTCTGCTTTTTAAATTCACTTCAGTTGATAGTACAGGAGGCTGTTTAACTCTGGTTATCTTACAGTATTCCTAAATACTAAAAATGTTGTGAACTGCTAAAAAATGAGTTAAAAATGTTATGTGGTTTTAATGTGAATTAGTCATATATTATGAGAATGAATTATCACAAGAAGGGACATTTGAGAATTGCAACAAAACCAAAAGCAGTCTTGCTTAAGCTCTATTTTTCAAAAATCCCAGAACAGAACATGATACTTCTATTAGTAAGATAATACAGTTTCATTTCCATTACAAAGATAGATTTAACAATGTATTTACTGCTGTCCTGTTGAATGACTCTTTCATTAAAATGTTTTCTCAGCTAAACGTTGTATTTTTGCATGTATGATTTCTCTGCTGTTGTCAACCAACATTTCCATTGCATACACATTTCAGACCACAGCAGAAATGTTTAAATGCAAATATTTCAGTCCAAGAAAGAAACTCCACACTCTGAGTGTTGGTATTATTTAAGAACTATGGAAATTCAGGTACAGAGGAAGCAAGTTAGTAGGCTGATGTAAGTCACATGCCACATTCTTCTTGCTTTTCTTTTTTTCTTTTTTTTCTTAAAGCTGATAGAAAAAATAAGTATGACAGAAAAATAGCAGTCTTGGTCACATTGCTCATTCACTCTCAGTAAACGAATAGTCATATCCTCTTAATGTAAAACTGCCTAAAATTAGGACAGCAGCTCAAGATCCACAGAATTTCAGAGCTTATTATAGAAAGGAATATATTCCTCTTAATGAGGGGATTAAATCCTTTCATTTATTGCACAATTTGAAATAAAATGCTTATGCACAACACAAACTACCTAAAAAAGAGTGAAGAGGACAAACCAGAAAAAGAGGACTTTTTGGAGTCTTTAATAATGTTCTTGTTTCCATGGAAACGCTGCCAATGAGCTGGATAGAATCCTCTAGGGAACTGGTGATCACATAATGCTTCCTAATTGTTTAGCAACAATTTGTTTTGTTTTTCAAGTATAGATCTTCACTTAATACCACACGTATATTGCCAAAGAAAGACACAAGATAAATTTCATAGAAAGAAGAACAACACAACATGAAAGTGCCCTACACAGAAGAACAAGGTAATGGTTTTGGTTGACTTACACCAACTCCACTGTTTCACATTTTAAATATATAAAAATATATTTAAGTATATTAAAAAATAAGAAATTAAGTAACAAAGATAGAAAGCAATTCAATTTTTAAGAAGCAATAGAATATAAATTCCACGTGACCCTGTAAAAAACCTCCTACATCTATTCAAGTTGAATTGCACCCAGCCATCTGACACATTTGGTATCAAGACAATCTATGCAAACATTGCAGGGTTTTGGTTTTTATATAGAAAATATTCAGTGAAAATATTCTCATTCATCTGTCAGAATATTTAGTAGAAGAAATAATCTGCATATACACATATGCATGTAAAAAATTTTAGATTTGCTTCCTTTATGAAAAACACTGCATCATACACACTGAACCTAAAACCTCTGTCAGTGGGTTTGAGCACATGCCACCTCTCCAGGCACTTACAAATAGATGTCTGAAGCCTATGCCTTGAGACAGGGCTGTCCTGAATTCCTTTTTCTTTCTTTCTTTCTTTTTCTTTTTTCTTTCTTTCTTTCTTTCTTTCTTTCTTTCTTTCTTTCTTTCTTTCTTTCTTTCTTTCTTT
>JAWWMU010000106.1:135474363-135516879 GCA_035048155.1 Cinnycerthia olivascens
TTCTTTCTTTCTTTCTTTCTTTCTTTCTTTCTTTCTTTCTTTCTTTCTTTCTTTCTTTCTTTCTTTCTTTCTTTCTTATGCCTATGCATCAGTCTTATACTTAGATGAACTTTCATACTTGTCCTCATTAGCCAGCTCTGCAAAGCAGTCTTTACAGGCTCTTCATTTTCAGATTCTGCATAGGGCTTCAAGTTTTCATAGGCCTACTTTGCTTGTCAAATATTTGTTCACATTAAATACTGTCAATTGTTTTCAGAGTTTCTAATCTATAGTTACAAAATAAATTTCACCAAGGTTTGCAGCCTCTGGGCAGAGGGTGTTATGAGACCTTGAAAATTATGTGTTGACTGTTTACATACCTGCTAGAAGTGTCTGTGACTTAATCAGTTCATTTATCTTCATTTGCTCTTTGGATTTGCTTTAGATTTTGATACAAAGATGAAATTGTAGTTTAACAACATGAAATCTTTGGAGGTAGCTATGACAAACGTTATAATTAGACATGAACAGTTCTTCACAACTCCCTAAATAAATAAATGACAGAGAGAGGAACAAATGCATTTTTGTCCCAGAATTCCATATTCTTTCCTAAATGTACAAGTTATACGACAGACATCATTAACTTCATGAAGTTTGTTTATAGGGTCTTAATGCTTATATTTGTATCTTCTCTTTTTACATATTTTTTATAAATGTGTTTAATATTTATCCACAAACTGAAAGCTTGTACCAAACTGAGATGTCAGATCAGTGTCCAGATATAAATGTGTTCTGTTAGCATGTTAGAGTTGCTTATAAATTTCAAGCTATTCTTCAAGTGTATCTAAATATTGATGGCAAAGCTCTTTGCTAGCAGCTTCTTGATTTGAACTGTAGATCTTTCAGACTGCTATGCAAATAATTATACAAAAATTAAGAAAAAAGTTGGATCTGTAGAAATATTTGAAGACTGAAATACTGGGGATGATGGAAATGGGAGCTGTTAGTGTAATTATTTGTACACATTTAGAAAATCTCTTAATTGGACCTTCTATGTAGTACCCTGGCTACAAAATGGCTGAAATGCAGCAGAATCTACTAAGCCTGCCAACTTCTGTGCTGACATTGTGCAGATTATTCATTAATTTATTCTTGGACTAGAGGGCTACAAAATCATTATTGTCTCTAAACCATTTCCAGAGTGCTGGCACAAAGCGGATAATATGCAGCATTGGAATTTATGTCTGAGAGGAAATTATTTGGCTAATAGCAAGATCATTATAACATCCTTGTTCAAAATGGCAGGTAGTCTTACAAATAGCAGGGTAGGCATGAGACACAAACAAATATAATCCAAAGATAATTGAAATTAGAATGGTTTTAAGGCTATATGCAACAGCACAAAACAAACAGAATTCACATGCAGTGTCAGACTTAGCAATTCATGATACGTGACACATTTGGCTGCCTCTTCTATGCCCATATGAACCTTTGGCCAAGCAGTTTATCTAAATACATTTCTGCTGTGGTTTTCACACCGTAAGATATATGAAACCTATTTCCCTAGATTCCTTCTTTTTAACTTTTTAATCCTACTAGAACAGATACTAAAGTCAATGTCTGTCCGAGGAAACTACTTGCATAATTAAACTTAGTGGAAATCTAAATTCATACACTTACTCTTTACTTTGTTTAAATATAATATGGTAGTTTAATTTCCAAATACAAATAACTAGGGATGTATATGGTAGTTTAATTTCCAAATACAAATAACTAGGGATGTAGGGAAAAATTCTCACTGATGAATAGAAATAACTGGCTTACAAATGTCTTAAACACCTGTACTTTTAGGAAATTATGAATTGATATGTTCACTACGGAAAAGCCATTTTCAGAGTGTAGAAGATCTCAGATGCAGTTTCTTTGGTCATACACAAAATGAATGGTTAAATAGTCATCCTGAAATATTTAAAAATCAGTCCAAGAAGCGTGGAGTGTACTCTGGTCTCTTTGATAACTACAGTTCTTAAAATAACTGTGGGAAATTACTATGTATGTGAAAAGAAACAACCGTTTTGCCAAGGCTTTTTAGACAAACAAAAAAATGTTTTTTGTGTCACTATTTCCCAATATGTCACTATTGGGAAAGAAGTAGAGAAAAATAATGTAAAAATTATTAAGATGGCTCATGGTTTTTCTCTATTTTGATAATGAACTGAGGATATCGTGTGCAAACAGCTGCATCAGTAAAGGAGTTTGGGAGGGACTTATTTTTTGGTTTAAACTTAAGAGAAGTATCCTTAGCATAGAGAAGGAAATGCCTTTTAATTGTTACCTACAGAAGCAAAAAGAACAAAATTATATTAACCAGGTTATGTCCCACATATTTAATGAAAATGTCTTATTTATTATATCTTTCCTCTGATAATTATAAGGCTATTAGAAAGTGAAATGAAACATGCCTTACTGTGTCAACTATACATGATAGGAATATCCAGCTTGTCTTCCAGACTGCTCCAGATGAAACAGGATCAAAAGGAGAGGACCTTGTTCTACTGATATGGGATTGTCAGGAGCTATGAACATGTTTACCATATGTTGAGTCTATTTTATTTTCTGATCATAGTTGAGTACTGTTCTATTCTTTAAAAAAATCTCAAAACCCAGAAAACAAAACAAAAAAAAAAAAAAATCCCTGCCCAAGACTGTGATCAAATGTTAAACCTGTAATAACATGAAAAATAGTTCCCAAAATGCCACCAAACTGTGGCTGAGTGTGAGACATATGACATTGCCTTTAATTTAAGGCAAGAATTTACAGACTCAGAAAGCAAGTCATAAGTTTGGAAAATGGGAAATCAAAGTCTCTTTTGAGACGTCTCTTTAAATTGTAGGAATATTTCCACAGACACACATATAGCTGTTATATATACTTCTTTTTCTTGCACAATTCAAGCTTACTCAAGCAGCTGCAGTTACCTGCAAAAGAGGATGATGGAGTCACCATGCACCTAGACATAAAGAATAACTGGACCCACTGTGGTTGCCTGGAACATTTAGAAACAGCAAAGGGTTGGCAAGTCACTTTGCTGACTTAGCTCTATTTAAAATGCAGCTTTGCAATTGAGCAAGGAAGATGAGAGCACCCTGGAGTTACTAATCTTATACTATGACTAATGCATGACTGCATGTTATCTCAAAAGAACTGACTTCTCTGTCAGGGAATTAAGAGAGAGAAAAACTGTCATTATTGTACTTGAGAATTATTGTACAGAGAGCCAGTTATTGATTATTGTGCTGTCCATTCTTCTGCTTTCTCCCTTCAGTGGAGTGCTCTTAATCCATTTGCTGTACCATTTATAGGTGATAAACCCTAGCTCAGTGACTAGCAGTCATTTCAATTTGATTTACTCAGGTGATGGAAGCCTAGTGTTTGTTAATGATTATAAAATTTGACTTCAGTCTTTGGTGTTCCTAGTGGAAACTGAACACTTTATAAATCCTTGGTGTGTGGGTAATATCCTCATGGCTTGAATAAATGAGAGGGAACCCTTTGAGCTTTCATCTCCAATTAAAATAAAAATTCCCGGATGTTTGCTCATGAATTTACAAACATTATTGTTACTAATAAACCTCTGCTTTTTAAGTCATGTTCAGATAAACAAATGTAAAAAATAATTTTTATCATTCTTGCAGTTTGACATGAAGTAACCACTACCTCAACATTTTCACTTGGTGTTCAAAGATGCAGGAGGACTGAATCTCCAAATATTGCTTTTTCAGTATTTGTATTAAATTAAATAAGAGTAAATTAAGAGTTAAACCACTACATTTTTCCTATAGGTGCATGCACTTTGTTTTTTACTTCAGATAGTTAGAATATTGGAATTTGACCCCACATTTTTGGCCAGCCTAGAGATTTACAGATTGCAGTAAATAAACACCATATTATTCTGGGACTTTGGCCAAATTTGTCTATTGAAGCCCTTTAAATTGTGCCTTACCAAAAGTGCTTTATTCTATGGACAATATAGAAGGATAAAAGCCTTGCCTATCTACCTGGAATTCAACAATTAATGTTTGGAAAAAAAAACAACTAAACAAACAAACCAAACCAACCAAACAATCAACAAGAAAACTAAAACTGAAATATCTTTCATTAAAAATGTTATTTTAAACCCAGAGCATTATTTAAAAGGTGAGACAAGAATTAAAATAACCCTCACAGATTAACTGGGTGAATAACTGGACACATCCAGAGACCAGAAAGAGCATGTTGTAACTATGAGCTGTCATCCATGAAGCACAAAAATTCTTAGCTAGTCTTTGTTAATTTGGGCCCAATAATTCAAAAGAAAGCATAGATAGTTTTTAAAAAATGAAGAGGAAATTAGCAAACATTACTAGTGGTCTCATGAGTAGAGAAGTAAGATAGCATTAGTATTATAATAGTTAAAAAAGATCAAAATGAAATATGTAAAAGGAAGTTGCAAACAGGAAGAAAATAATTGGTTTCTAATTTGCATAGGTGCAAAACTATATATGGAGGGGGAGAGGAGGGGGAGGAGGAAGACAGCATGTTTAAATTTTAATGGGAAAAATACATGTGGAGTAAATTATAAAAATTCTTTCTAATAATGTTAAATATAAAATATAGAAAACTAGTGCCTTTAGAAAATGGGAAGGCTTATAAAAACTTATCTGGACAATTATCTAGTGGGAATAAATCTTGCAGTGGAAAGCAGGTATGGATTCTTTAAGATCTTCTGAAATCTTTAGTTTTCATCCTGCCCTATTGCCTTTTCAATAAGAAACAGGAAGGTTAAAGTGTATGAGAATTAAAGTGTTTGAATTAGAGACTTCCTCGAGCCCTTTAAAGAACACTTCAGACCTTTCCTCACCCTTATCCACCGGTGTGTAACAGACTGATGAGTTCCTTGATTGTTCTAGTATTCTCTGATACTGATCCACAAACCCTTGACCAGCCCTTTCTGCATCTTTGTCTTCTGAGAAGTTTCTGTACATCCTTTATTACCCTTCAGTCATGAGAGCTATCTCTGTTATATTATCTACTCTCTCTGTTATTCCAACAGTGTCACTCTTCTGTGACTCCTGCTTGTGTCCCAGGCTGACCCGAGGCAGGTGTGCTTTCACCTTGCCTTATCATTTCTGATGTCACCCATAGTCCTATCATTCTGCATCCTTTGTTTGTGATCCTTGTCCTCTGTTACCTGACTTAAATGTGGGTCAAAATGCCTGTTTTCCATGGTTCTTAGTTTCAATTATTTTCTTTTCAACTTGATTATGTAAGTATCAATACTGAAAAATATCTGTTTTCCTCGTGGTTCTCTAAAGAGAAAAATGGGAACTAACAGGTATCAAAAACATAGATTTTTTTTCACTATTAGTTACACAGTTATTACAGGTTCTAAGATGTATACAAAAATTTTAAATATACCTACTTACAATTATATCAGAAAATGTATGAAATATGGAGGTCTGTCTCTTCTGTCATGTGTCAAGAGGAAACGACCTCAAGTTGTACCAGAGGAGGCTTAGATTAGATATTAGGAAAAAAACTTTTCTGAAAGAGTGGTTAGGCATTTGTACAAATTTCCCAGGGAGGTGTTGGAGTCACGATCTTAGGGGGTGTTCAAGGGGCATCTGGATGTGGCACCTGGGGATATGGTTTAGAGGTGGTTATGGTGGTGCTTGGTTGATGGTTGGACTAGATGATCTTGAAGGACCCTTCCAACCTTGGTTATGCTATGATTATGTGGATTATATAATGTTGTGATATCAAATCTTCAAAATGAAAAACAAGAGGGGACTGTGACATGGAGAGAATTGATGCATAACTGCACACCAGGAAGTTTCTTTCTCTGAACTGTAAAATACTAGCCAATGTTAAGAGTACTTGGATTAGGAAGGTTACACTGGCAAAGCAGCTAGTGATCCAAAATTCTCACAACTAAAGTTTTTGACCTCCTCTCAGTTTGCCTTAAAAAACCCAAAATTAACTTGAAAGAGAACTTTTACCCATGAACTATTTTGTGTAGCTAAGGTCTTCTCCATTGATTGACAGAAATGCAAAAGAAATTTTATGTGCTACACTTGTACAAAGTTACTGTCAAAGGCTTCATCCTGAACAAACTCAAGAGGCCATCACACAAAATAAATGAATTAACAAAACAGATTGTTTACTTATATGTTCATTACAGTCAGTTCTGTGAGAAATTAAATCTTTGTTGATGGAATCTTTCATACACATATAGCAAAACTGCTACAATTTCATTACATTTAAATGCCCTTCCAGAGTCAAGATAATTTAAGGCAAATTTAGTTTAGCCTCTGAATTTTCAGAGCTGAATGAAAAGATGAAGAAATTTTGTGAAATTCCAAATTTATTTTAGTAACACAACTGCATCATCTTCAGACTCCATCCTTCATTTACATTTGTAAATATTGGAACCTAAAAACAAGCTACAGTTTTGACAACCATCATACGAGACACTAAAGTTGATGTCTTAATGTTTAATAAATCAGCAACGCTTCTGCTAATTATGAGAACAAGAAGATTAATTAATGCTTAAGATGAAGATTCATGTTGCATAGGTGAATCAATCTTTAGGCTAAGAATGATGCAGTCTTAGACAGACGTAGTCTTGAAGAATGCTAAAATGTCATGCTAGAATTTTAGCAATGAAATGTTTCACCTGCAAATACACTACTGGCAATCAGTTATACTCTTGAGGAAATATTTGAAGGGCTCTAAATATTCTCCAGAAAACTAATTTGCTACAACTCCCACCTTCCAGATGTAATTACAACTGAATTATAAATCAGGATTTGCAAAGTGCTACCAAAATATTGAACAATGTTTTCACAATTTCCGTTTATATACAGTAAATTCTCATTTTAGGTAGAAACTGAAAGATATTGAAAGGTTTATCAAGCCATAACTTCAATAATGTTAGGAAAATATACTAGTCTGTTTAGAAGCCTATGGCAGCCAAAGGTTTTAGATTAAGCAGTTTAATAAATTGAGTTAATGAACCTGGGATTTACCAGTAATTACTTTCAAAGTATCTCCAATTATTTTACAAATATTATTTCTGCTAATTGATAACTACAAAGGATTTATCCAAGAATGCCATATGGAAAATGAACCTCAGAAGAACAGAAGGCTCTGTTAGAGGGAAACCATTACCTTACGAAAGCAGAATTTACTAGCCCAAACTGAGATGAAGCCAGTTATTCATTTAACACTCGTCCTCTTACAATAGTCTTTAGGTGTTTCTAACAAATAAATTAGTTTTAAATCAGATGTGAAAGATTGAATCTTTGTTGTAACTGACAATTCTAGTATTGTGCTTTGATGATAAACATTGTGCTAAACCAGTATTATACTTTTCCAGGTTCCTTCTTCCCATTCACTCATCTTAATTGCTCAGAGTAATCTTCACCTCTTTCAGTTTCAGGTAAAATTCTCACTGTTATATTGTCCTCAGTGAAAATTTTGCAACATAATTTTAATAACATATGTTAACAATTAGCACAACTTACTATGTCCTTTGCCCTTCATTAAGAAAAACTTTAAGAAAACAGGAGATAAAAGCAGTGTTTCAGACTTTTCATAAACCACCCAACTAGATTCCACCCACTTGTGTAAGAAGTCCTAATTCTCACCTTTAAAATGGTGGGACTGAAGACTTTGGTGTTCGAGAAGTTTTATTGTGTTCAGCATTGGGTTAGATTTCTTGAATTTAAAATCTGATGTTTCTTTTGTTCTCCTCATTGCCTTTATCACTTGTTATAACAATATTTTATAATTAAACTTGATCTTACTGGCACTTTTTCTATGAAAAGTAGCAAGATAAGGCACTTCTTCATCTGTCTTTTCCTTATTTTGGTGTGAGCTACAACTTCTCTCAAATGTTCTCTTCCTGGAATAATTACATATACTTTCTTTCTTTTTTAAGTGGAATTTAATTTATTTAGAAAGAGTTAGTTTCTGCTTCTTTCCCTAGTCCTCTGTTTACTGTAGTGTAAGAGGCCTGTTTTCCAAATTAACATGGCTGCTGCACTGATGAGTTTAAATTACTTTGATCCATTTACTTTTTCATTCTGGACTAGATCACACCATCTGAGGGTTACTCCATTGCTAACCTAAGTTTCTAATGGATCTTAGGAGAACTCCCTTCACTACTGGTAAGAATTACTGAAATAATATAAAGATGTGCAAAGCCAAACTATGTAAGCTAAATGGAAGTATGACTCTGTTTGGATTAATATTCTGATGTGGAGGTATACATTTTTAAAGAAAGGACAAATAAGAAAGACATTTTAAGATATTCAAGGCTTTGAAAATGCAAATCCTGATTTTAAAATGAAGTTAATAAAATTGAATTATTTTCTGTTAGAAAAGTTTCCATAGATTGTTTTTGGAAAATTTATAATTTTTTTTCAAGTATCATTACTACTACAGTAGCACATCGTTGCATGTCGTAAATTATCACATGGGAGAAGTTCTCCATCCATTCTAAAAACTTCATTATTTGGCCACCATTATCATAAATGAAGAAAGTTCTACACATGAATTGATTGTATTAAACCAAATTTGAACTCTCGTGAATAGTAGTGCCTGCTTAAGGAGCATGTACAGTGTTAGATCATTATCATTGCTGGTATATTTTCAGTGAGTTAGGAATGCATTTAATGGACACTATATATATCAGTAATGTTAATATTATATTTATCATTAATAAAGTAAAACTAGTATATGTTAGCATTAGTTTTAGGAATATATGGTAATTCTAATAAGGTAAAAAATTTCTATTTCTGTACCAATTTCCTGATTTACAACACATCAATAATGACTTAAAATAGCTTCACATAATTCAGCAAAGTTTTACCCCTATTTACAATGATAAGAAATCCATGGTTCTGGTCACACATTAAAATGCACATGGCGCTTTGCTTTTCTTCAGGCTCAGATATTTTTTTTCACACAAGCAGACTGTGCATTTATGTTAAATGTCCCTGATAGTATCAGGTACTATTCTGAAAATAACACTAATACAACAAGGAAAATACGAGCATGGTAGGGTACAGCAGTGGATAATTTCAATGCTTTTCATAAATGGAAAAGTTTGTTTCTATTGGTATAAAAAATTACAGATTTTAAAGATTACTAAAATAAAGAACTCACAAAGCTCCTTTGTTGCAAAAATTAAAAGTAACAAAAGGTATTGTATATTTTGTTATTCAAAAAGTCATTGCAGGTATTATTTTGCAGATCTTCTCTGCCCTGCTTGAAGGAACAAAGCACGGTACTTGAAAACATTCAACCACTATTCTACTGTTTCAATAAAATAGTAGATCTTTTTCATCATTTCCACCTCCCAAAGAATCTTAGTTAATGTCTCTAATTCTAGGGAGCAGCGTAGGTATTTGTAGACCATTTATATTTTTTTTAAATACCAACCATAAGAGTGTTTGCCATTCTAAGCCACTGATTAGATACCAAAAAGGATCTACGGGACAAGCTCTGAAAAACTGCTCTTATATAATTGTTTATCTATAAATACATCATTCTAGAAAATATTTTTTTGTTTTATTTTCAATTTTCCAAAACAATCCAACATATTTCTTATCCAGACACACACAGCTACACTGGAGCTTTTCCCAAGAATAAGCAAGAATAACTATTTGTATATAAGAAGTAGCTTCAGGCAAAAAAACTGCTTGTTCCCTGTGAGATGTAATTTATTCCTGCTTTTAAGTTAGTGCACTCTATTTTCCTCTGTGTATACTGTCAGTTCCAGTAGTTAATTCATTACATGGCATCAAGTGCAGTACTTTGACTTTATATCCTGCTTTGTTCTTTCCACAGCCTACAAAGACCAGCTTATAACAGAGATGCTAAGGCAGTCATCTTATTTTACTGCTTATTTTACTCGGTTCTGTTTGACATGACTTCATAAAACCATAAATCCATCTGCAACCAAATATATCTGTCTGTGAAATGCTTACATTGCTGTATGATTACTTCTTAGAATTATGTGAAGTTTAATTTTAGTTGTTTTCCTTTCAAAAATCTATACTATTCTATGCCATATATAAACAAATACAACCATTAAAAAAAAATGTATTGGAGGGTCCCAAGACACTTTAATTTAATTTGAAGCTACTCTCTATTGTATGTGATCTAAAAATTACCTCATGGAGTTGAAATACGTATAATCTTTGTACTTACACAATTATACCAGTGACTTGTAATTAATAAAAATTTCAGGCTAGAGGGTTCTGCATAGAGGGAATGGCAAAATATTTAAATAGTGAACTGGATAGTCTAATTAAATTTTGACACCTGTTAGATCACTTTTAAAAATAAGAACCTATAGGTATCTCAATTTAGTTCATTTGGAATAAATCCACAGAAGAAGAAAAAATTAAGTATGAATCGATACAGATCGGTAAAAAAAAAGTCTTTCAAATTACATACATTCATATATATATTGCAAGGGAACTACAGAATTCCCAGACTTGGAATTTAGTATGAACCTCTTCAGCCTTTTACCTGTCATGACAATATATGCAAGAAATAACTCAATGTCCACCCAGATAAAGGGTAAAAAAAGCAAAAATGCATTTTTTTAATAGAAAAAATGAAGCTAGTCAGTGGGTTGTGCACTTCTCTGATCAAAATAAATGCTCATTTAGACAAATAGAAAAACATAAATAAAAAAAAGACTCTCATTGGAAATATAAATAGAATTTTTATATTGACAAATATTATGTAGCTATATGTACAGGCAATAGTGAAATTATTTTTAGAACATCTAGGAATATAATACAACTGTATTCTGCACTTGAAATTTCTAAATTAAAAAAATAAATTAATTTTAGAATGGTGATAATTTCAACACCCCTTTTAGCATGAAATAAGAAATTTTTAGGAAACATAAAAGTCAGAATACTTCCTTGATTATGAAAGTGGCTAATTCTTATAACCTTTATATAATGTAAAAGTTATATATAATTGCAGAATTATTTATTATCCTCAGTAAATTGTTTCTAGCTCGCTGCATTATGGAGAAACTGCAAGCTGCAACATTATCTCAGGAATAGGTGATATAATTAAGCTTCTGTCACATTTCATTATTAAAAACAACCTTATCAAAATTAATTTTTCAGGGGAGAAGGCTTTGTTTAAAAACTAGTCATGGATTGTGCACAGTATAATTCAAAGAATCACAGAAACGGTAAATTTGGAAGGCAACACAATGGGTGATCTGGTCCAAACTTGCTGCCCAAGTAGGGTCAGCTAGAGCACATGGCACAGGATTGCATCCGCCAGGACCCCGAGGTCTTTCTCCACAGACCTGCTTTCCAGATCAGACCCCAGCCTGTTCTGGTCCATGGGGTTATTCTCACCCAGGTGCAAGTGCCTTTGTTGAATTTCAGACAATTCTTCCCTGTCCATCTTTCCAGTCTGTCAAGGTCTTTCTGAAGGTCTCACAGCACTCAAGTGCTGGCCACTCCTCCCAGCTTTGTGTCATCAGTGAACTTGCTGAGGAGGCCTCTGCTCCTTCATTCAAGCCACTGATGAATAAGTTAAACAATACTGAGCTCAGTATGGAACCTTGGAGGACACCTTTAGTGACAAACCTCCAACTAGACCCCTTGCCACTGATTACAGCCCTTCTATTCAGCCAAATTTTAATCGACCTCTACCCACTCATCCAGTCAACATTTCCTGATTTTGTCATGATTTGGTGAGAGACAGTATCAAAAGCCTTGCTGAAGCCAAGGTAGACAATATCCACTACTCCATCCCCATTGATCCAGGTAAGTGTTTCATTGTAGAAGGCAGTTTGGTCAAGCCTGATTTACCTTTACTGCATCCATGCTAAGTACTTCTGATTGCCTTCTTGTCATCCATATGGATAGAGATGGCCTTCAGAATGAGGTGCTCCATCATCTTTCCAGGGACTGAAGTGAGGCTGACTGGCCAATAGTTCCCCATGTCCTTCTTCTTGCACTTTTTGAAGACCAGAGTGAAATTTGCTTTTTTTCCAGTCTCCAGGCAGTTCTCCTGATTGCCATGACCTTGCAAAGATGACTGTGACTGACATTGTTACAGTGTCCAGAAGCTCTCTCATGGACACATCCTGCTAGAGCCCATGGACTTCTTCTGGATGTCAAGTTTCCTTAGGTGTTGTCCAACCCAATCCTCCTTCATCAAGGAAAAGTCTTCCTAGCAAGAATCCTTTACCCTGGTCTGTGTCAGAGAACCCTGAGGGCTGATCATGTCAGTGAAGATTGATACAAAGAAGGCATTTGATAACTCTGCATTCTCTGCATCCCCTGTTACCAGGGTCCCCTCCATTTACTAATGGGCCCACAGGATCCTTTTCTTCTGTTATTGATGCGTTTTAAGAAGCCTTTCTTGTTGCCCTGGACATCCTTGGCCAGATTTAATTCCAGATGGGCCCTGACCTTCCTGATCTCATTTCTACTTTGACAATCTCTATATTCATTCCATGTGGCTTGATGCTGTTTCTAACTCCTGTGTATTTCCTGTTTATGCCTGAGTAATGACAGGAGCTCTTTGTCCATCTGTGCACATCTCTATCCCTCTTTGCCTTATTACATGCTCATTGATATGCATCATTATTGGTTCTGGAGGAAGTCATCTTTGGATATCAACTAGCTCTCTTGGATTCCTCTTCCCTGCAGGGCCAGTTTCCATGGGACTCTTCCAAGAACAATCCCTGAAGTGGCTAACATCCGCTCTCCTGAAGTCCACAGTTATAGTCTTTCTTGCTGCCCTGCTTCCTCCTTTCGTGGTACATAGCTCCAAAGTTTCATGGTCACTGCAGCCAAGGCTGCCCCCAACCTTCATGTCTCCACAAAGGAGATGCTGTTAATATGAGGTTGAGCAGCTCACTATTCCTTGTGGGATCACTGTTGTCATCAGTGTTTTCAAAGGAATCCCACAGACTATTTGTGCTTTGCTGTGTTGCTTCTCCAGCAGATGACAGGGTAGACAAAATCCCTCACAAGAACCAGTGCCTGTGACTTTGAGGCTGCTTCAAGCTGCCTGGAGAAAGCCCCATCATCCTCCTTCACCTGATCAGGCAGCCTGAAGTCACAGCAGTGTCACATTTATTAATCTGCTCTTTGATCTGAGCCCATAAACTCTCAACTCGCTCATCATCTCTCCCATGGCAGATGTCAGTACATTTCAAGTGTTGTCTCATATAAAGAGCAACTCCACCACATAGTCGACCACAAAAAATAAATAGAATTTAGCTTTTTTATAATTAGGGTATTTTTTTTTTTCACTTCTAATAAATCCAATAACGTAACAGTATTTTAATGAATACCAAAAAATGCAGGTGAAAATCTTAGTGCATTCAAACAATGTTCTGTTAGAAAGAAGATATGAAATAAAGCAATCATTCAGTATGTCTGCTGATTTTTCAATAAAATCCTATGGGTCAAGAAGAGGAATAAGAACTTATTTGAGGAATAACTTTTTTTCATTAATAAAATATGGCCCATTTAAAAAATGCAAATATTGGTATAATTTAACAAATTAATAATTAAAGCATTTAGTAGAGTGTCCTGTATATATGCTTGTGACATTACAAACACTGTTGTTTCCAATGAAATTCCCCATTTTGAAACATCAATTCATAATAACCACATGGCTAAAACACAAGCATGACCTCTTCCTCATCTCTTCATTTAAAGTGAAGGCAATATAAGAGGAATGATCTAAAATAATAAGAAAATAAATCTCCTCAAATTTATTTGTTCTGAATTACAAGAGGCAGAGGAGAATGATATTTACACATGGCCAGTCTACAGACATCTATGATCTTAAGTCTGCTGACTTCTAAGTGTGCCTCAAAATCGATTTTTTCTGAAATGTAAAAACAAACCAGCAAACAAACAACTCTCAAAATAATATTGAATAAAATGTACTTTTGTTTTGTTCTTGTTAAATGTAATGACCATTGGTGGGGAACAATAAGACATTTATCACAGGAAATCTTTAAGGATGAGTGTTTATTCAAAGAGTCTCCATGACAAACAGTGAGAAAGAGATAAGAAGCTCATTAGTCTATAATCATCTTTAGCAACCTTTTGCAGAATTCTGTGTTGGATAATTGTATTAGGCAAAATTAGGAGAGATTCATTTGAATGGAATCACATATGTAAAGTTAAATGTTTCTGATATAAAACATTGACTCTTAGAAGGATTTCTTGAAAATAAATGGTTATTTTTCTTTTATTGGACGTGCCCCAAAAATACCTTAACAGCAATTTGTGAGGTAAGGCTTTAAGCCATTATGTTAAGACTTAAATCAAGAATGTCACATTCTTAGGTTATGTTTCAGTAATTTGTAACCACCACTATTAAAATATGTACCTTAGGGTTTTTTTTAATTTTTGTTCATCAGATTTTACCCCTTCAATTCCTCACTGCTATTGATTAAAGAATTGTCTTCTCAAAAAAAAAAAAAGTTTTCCTTCTGCATGAGTTTCTGCAGTAAATCAAACTGTTGTCTCAATCCTCTTTTACATACATGGAAAAGTTTGAGTCATTCAGTCTCTAGACAAAATGACAATTTTGAAACCTATCAGAACTTGTTTCCTCTTTTTCTGAATCCTTCTCAATTTATTAACTTTATTTTGCCTTAAGAAATGACACTGTGCAGATAATGACCTCTCTAATTATGAATTTTAAAAATGGTTTTCATATTCTCCTGTAGTAGTCTTCTTACAAACTAGTAACATCTAACCACAGAGCTATTTTGGGAGTTTATCATACTAGTTTAAATTTACATAGTATATTTTCGTCTCCCCTTGGAGCAAAACCAAAATATATCCAAAGATCTCCTAAAAAATATTGTATAAAAAAGAGAATATGTAACTCATTCAAGAATACAATTTTTTATGCCATTCATTTCAAAATTGACAGATTGAGAATTTGAGTAATGAATCTCATTGGAATTTGATTTTGTTACAAATGTAAGTCTTTTGCAAGTTAACATATTCTCATAATGTCTTTTGCATTCTCATCTCCAGAAACACAATTTGGATATATGCCTTGATTTTATATCCCCTTCATTATTAGCTAGCATTTTTCTGGGAAATAGGAGTGAAAGATTCAAAAGTTATAAATATTTTTACTGGAAATAAGTATTATTAAAAATAAATTTGCAATTTTTGGAAGAACATGGATAAACATATAAATAGCTTAAATATAAATAGCTCTATGCCAGGAATAGGAAATGAAAGTATGGTATTTCAAATGACACATTTTCTCATACATAATTGATTTTTTGCAGTCCTGGTTAACCATGTTTTAACCAATCTATATTTATTAGAATGGTAATTTTGGCTGAAACGTTCTTGTAGCCTCTGCAATACTTCATCAATGTTTTTAGACAAATATGAAGATTGCATTTTGTAAAATTAACCTATGAATCTAGAAACTGATCCCCTGGTTACCTGACATTGTGTCTTTGGTTGCGTAGAGTGGTGAAAGTGCCTTCATTTTATCAGCATAACCTCCATTTGCTGCTCTGAAAACATTATTTATCTTTAACAACATTTCTCTCAGAAAATAAGATTTATCCATAATACAGGGTTCCCCATTACTGCTATATTTCTAATATGAGCAAGAGAAAAGGATTTGACCTACAATATTTGTTAGAATACAAGGGATATCCTACATAGAAATCTTAAGATAATCAAACCTGACTGACGATGAGGTAACCTGTAACTCAATTGTTTTGGCATTTTCATATTTCTGTTTGCTCAATAGCCAAGTGTACTACTAGACAAAAAGTCGGTTCTTAGGACGCACTAACAGATGCCAAATCTACATTCCCATATTTGCAAGTATGTTATGCACAAATATTTACATTCTACTTATCACTGTGTTTCTAGCTGTTGTTACATAACACATATTTTAAAATAAATTGTAAGTATAATTTTAGTAGAATATTGACCTAAATTAGTAGATATATATGCTTAGATCCATCATATATGTGAGCAAGAGATCAAAATATTCAAAAGAGTGTTTCTTTAACCATAGTTTAAAACTTAAATTTTAATACAGAGATTAAAAATTGTTAATACTAATGTATATATTCAAGAACATTACCGTAGGATTTGTCTTACCTCTACAGATGGGAACAGGGAAGTCCCACGATGCTGTATTGACAGAGTTGGCTATGCAAGTAAGCTGTGGGTGTCCATCCAAAATATATCCAGTTACACAGCTGTATCGAATTTTGTCACCAACATCAAATCTTGTACCATACAAAATACCCTTTGGTGGAACTCCTGGATTGCCACAGGAACTACTCTGGAGTTCTGGAAAAGATATGTATTTATGACTTAAAATGTTTTTATACTTAAGATGTTGTTATAAATAAATGTTTCATTTAGCTTAAGAATATGAAAGAATATAAGAACACATTAAGGCAGCTTTGGACACCTAGTGTGTTTTCATGGATATTATACAACTCTCAACACTGAAAATCCATTGCTGACTTAGTGTATTTAACATTTGCTTAAGTACCCATATATCCAAATGCAGATGAAAATAAGCGCGAGGTTTTCCTTACTCTCCAGCTATCGGTATATTAATGTAATTTTTTAATTGAATTGGTACAAAAGAAATCATTACATAAGAACAGGAATCAAAGTAACGATATATTTCTGACTGTCAAGTTATACAAATGCAAAACAATATACAAAATTGTAATACAAACATAAAAGAACATCAGATTCAAACTGAACAAAACTTAGAAGAAAAAATAAAATTAATAAAGATAAGAAAAAATTTTAACAAGCATAAGCCTGGGTATTATCAGGAAGCTGTTTAATAATTTAACAGATTTTAGATAATGAGGAAAATGGATGAGATACTGATTTCTGAGCAAAGAATTAGTTAATTTAATCATGTGAAATATCACAGGTCTGGTAACTTCTTTTATAATACAGAGCTTTAAACCACACAGAATCCAAAATGACTCATGGCAGCTCTTAGTCTGATCTCTAAGGCCATTAATTAGAGTTCAGTTTCAGCTGGTACTCACACTTCAAATCTTTTTTGTGTGGTGTTTCAACATCATAAATAGCTTGATTA
This sequence comes from Cinnycerthia olivascens, assembly GCA_035048155.1. Classification (NCBI taxonomy): domain Eukaryota; kingdom Metazoa; phylum Chordata; class Aves; order Passeriformes; family Certhiidae; genus Cinnycerthia; species Cinnycerthia olivascens. The sequence continues at coordinate 135,491,522 of JAWWMU010000106.1, forward strand.
CAATATTTTCAGTCATTTACTACTGAAGTCCTTTAATGTTAATGGACATTAAAACATAGATTTTGTGCCAGTGTGAACAAAAGATGTTTCATAATCTCATCCCGAGCTCTTCAAAGCTTGTACCAAGTATACTTATCAGGCTAATCCTAATGGGGAAGAGACAAATCAGGTAAACCTGTATTTAGATTCATACCAAATTTCCCTAATCTAAAAAAGGAAAATGTTGGAAGCAGGGTTATGTATGTATTTTATTAATTTCTTTTCCTGAATTCCATATGACTAAAACATTCTTCAGTAGCCCTGATGTGCTCATGAGTGTGTGCACAACATATTTAAATACCTTAGCTGTTATAGGTTTCAATTAAACAAAAACTATATAAATGTTTATTAAAACAATCAGTCTTCCAACATTTATTACATTCTCAAACTTTAACATCCAAAACTACCAAGAACTAAGATATAAAACTATACTAGCCATGAAAAATCTATGTAACAGCTTTTAAATGGAGAATCCACTATAATCATATGCTCTATATCTCCATATATATATACACTCTATATAAAATACATGCAAATTTTTTAATTTAATATTGATGTGAATATGTTAAATATGTATGTTAGTTGCTGATGTCATTGCTGCTGTTTCCTGCTTTCTCTTACATAATAAACTCCGGGTTTGGATTTGACTTTTGTTACCTTGCACAATGACACAACACAGAAGTAAGAAAGTAGCCTATCTCATTTTGGCCACTTCAAAGCTCACCTAAAGAACTGATATTCTTCCCACTGCTTTATTGAAGTGTTCTATGCTGAAACAACACTCCCCTGCCCTCAAATCTACTTGTAAGCTCTACAAAGAAGGCAATGGTATAGCTACTCCTGCATATTTGTGCAAGAGAACTTCTTTTAAGTCCTCTAAAAGTTTTCAAGGCTATTTAATTTGTTATTTATCATCACAGCATGTCAAAATGAAGGTAAGAATATCATCCTGTGGATTTTGGTTATCATATGAATCATATTATATTAACTTGAAAAATCACCCTGCTCACAGTGTTTTCATTTTCAACTTCTCCAAGAAGACAAAGTCCTTCAGAAGCCTATATCTCTTAGGACTTTGTAAAAAGGTCACAGAAAGATTCCCTGTCCTTTGAAATAAAAAATATAAAGATTAGTAATGTCACTACCTAAAATTGCTTCCTTTGCTTTTACTGCTGTCTCACCAAGAATTACCCACAGAAAGCAATTTATTCTTCTGAAATTACATTATATTTTAAAGGACTAATTAAAAATCACCATCCTTCTAAAATAAAACTATTTTTCCCATTGCAATACTATATGACTCATCTAAAAGGAATACTTGGCATTTTTCATTAACTTTTTAACTTTATGAAAGTGGCCTGGGAGTATGTTACTTCTAACCCTTCAAGCCATTTTATTCCTGATTCTAGATAAGAAAATAGAAAAAATAAATTGTACACTTTTAAATATATTAATTTATTCTGTGAGCATTTTAATTTTGAACATATTCAAGTGCCTTATTTGGGGAGGAGAGGGTGATAATTTACCAAGTAACTGCTTTTGTCTTCTTTGCTAGGTAGTATCTATTTTCAAACTGAATGTGACGCTGTGCTACCAACTCCCTGACATTGAAAGCTACGGATTGTTACCCCAAGATTGTCATCTGTTAGGGAACCCAGGAAATGCCAAACTAGATTGTAATTTTTATTCAGCTCTCCACAGTATCTTGACTTCAGTGACATTTTCATAATCACTAATGATATGAAGGGTGGAAAATATTTCCTTTTAAATTTGCTGTCTTGTAGTTCTCCTTGTTCATGTAGTCTGAAAATAAGCATAATTGAATTTTTACACCTTCCCACTTTTTTTAATTTTTGTGTATTATTTCTCGTCTCCTTTTCAAAGCAAGCTGCCCTAATTGTTTCAATCTCTCTCCAAGCAGGAGTTTTCTTTGTCCTAGATTTAATTTTGTAAACAAGGTATGTATGAATGTATTTGTCCTCTTTTTTTTTTTTTTTTTAGAATATTAAAACATGAATTTTAAAATATCCTTCAATGCTGTTCAATAGGTTTCTATTGAATTAATTCTTATTAATGCCAATGTAAATTCTGTTAAAAAACTGTGGGTAAAACATATCTGGGACAGTTCTGCTTAGCAGGAGTGTACCCACTTTTTTAAAGACTTTAAGTAGCAGAAATTCAGACCCTTATAGATACTAATTAATAAGATATTCAAATTAAATAGCATTAACTATAATTTATTTCTGAAATTCTTTTTCAAAAAACAAGGTTAGTAGAAATGTAGACTCTTTTTGTCAGCATTCTCTTAGGGGGCAACAAACTAGAACCAGATATGAAAATTTCAAATTTACTTGCTTTTTATTCAGATTTTAAGTTAGGAAAGCTTGGATTTTTTTTCTGTTATGGTGTATATGAAATCGAGAGTAACATTATCCTCCCTAAAATGTTTAAATTTATAATTTGATGTCTAAATATACAAAGCAATTATTTTCATGTATTCCAGTAATAAAGGCATTTTTCTTAGTGTTGCATTCCATTAAGCTTAGTTATGAATACTAATGTCCTTCACATACTATTTTATTATAAAACTTGGAATATAAATATTTTTTTCTCTTTTAAAGGGTTAATCCATAGATTTTCAGAGTTTTTGTTGCAGCTACTACAAATCATTATGATCCCATTTTTCCCCAAATAAAATGAGAAATACTGTCAACATGTATATCTTCATGAGTACTCACCTATTGAAAGACATATGCAATATCCCAATACAGGCTAGTGCTTATTTCATGTATTACTTTTGAAATTAAATACTCCTCATATCCCTACACTCTCAGTGTGGAAATCTCCCCTATTACTGCGTGGTACCTGTCCTAGACTGTTCACTTGTGTCTGTTGCTCCAAACAGCAATTCCTCTGTCATGCAAACATGAATATGAATGTGCTATTCTAGGGACCACTCCAGCTGTCATTTGGGACAGGACGTGGTGTACTGGAAATATTACAATATGTCTGGACGTGGCTATCCCTTGGAAAAGCCAGGCACAGGTACTTTGACTTACTGACAAGCAAGAATGCTTTGGCGTTGAAGACTCAAGGCTGGTTTCAGAAGTGCTGCATGTACTATGGGTGTGGCTACAGGGAGAGCTAAACATTCTAAAGGTCCCAAATACTAGAACAGGTGATGTTTTTGTAAAAATAAGAAGTAGCCTGAAATTCTCTTGTCCAAAATTCATCTATATTGGATCTTATAGTAGTTTATTTTTGTTTTCCATTGTTTTCCTAAGGTTTTATGAGCTAAAAAAGTAACTCAGATACATAGCTTCTAGCTCATATATTTTGCCTTTTTTTACTCAAAACTTATATTTTGATAAATTTCTATTCTGTCCTCATTCATATTGCTTTGAATATATGAACAAGCACAGCCTAGATTCAAATCTAATAGGGTCTAGAAGAATTAACTGATGAGTACAGAAATACAGTTGTCTTTCCACACACATATTGAAATATACGTATACATGCATGTTTCATTTGAGATTATAGAGTGAAGAAAACCAAAAGAAAAATTTGGAGTAGGCAACACAAGTGCAGTGAAAGAAAAAAATTAAAATCTTAATATTGAAATGTCCATTTAACTGCAAAAAATGTAAGATTCAGAGAGTAAAGACATATTATAAGTGAATGATTTGAAAAATCTATCATAAACAGCACAGATAGATTAAAGCAGTTATTGAATTTTAAAAATTCTCTCCCCAAAAATCCAGCTCTTTCCTTTGTAGAAGTTCAACAACAAAAGTGGTTATCCCTTGATTCCAGCAAATCTGTCACCTTAAGATGCAAGTGCAGAATGAAATTCTGAAATTCACTTTTGTTTACAGCAGTGACAGAAACTGTCTAACAATCTAAACTTCTCTGAAGTTTTTCTTTTAATTTCTGCATTTTTTTGTGGATCAGTCAAAAGAGACTGTCATATTCTGATATCTAACTATAAATAGTCAAGCAAGAGACAGTGTGAGAAGTTTTGGGTTTTTTTTTTTCCATAAAGGAAAATAATGTTTTTACTTTTCCTGTTCTAATTGTTTTTTCTTGATTAATATATCTGCAATAGTAACCTCACTGAGGGTCTTTACTGTTCACTAAAGATGATACAGCTAATTATATTGTAGTTTCCTACCTATTTTTAATGAATGAATTATTTTGCTTTTTTCTTCCTTTTGAGATTATTTCATATCAAAAATGAGAGGACCCTGTCTTGAGGGAACTTTCAATGTAGATCTTTTATACTCAATTTGATTTTGTTTCTAAGTACATTGAAACAATCACTGGATTTGTCTTCCTTGCCACTAAGACAAGAATGTTTCTATTTTTAGCATAAAGTCATATGCTATTTTAATAGGAACAAACTGGTTTCAGCATTAAGTTAGAGCCGCATTAACATAATTCTTCTACAAGCAAGGAAACAGCGAGAAGTACAGAAAAAGAAACCTCCAGGATATGTGAGGGAAAAAAGGGATAATTACAATTCTGTAGTCAAATTCATACAGTGAGCATGAAAAATTTCCAGGGCTTGCAGTGCATTCCCTTCAAATGCAATAGAGTGTTCAGGATATCTGTTTAAATCAGCTGCAGATACAGAACGGCGCTAGAGCACTAGGGCTGAAGGACCATGCAAAAAAAAATAATGGCAGTCACTAATTTAACCACAGGGCAGCATAACCAGGAACCAAGTGAAACAGAAAGATGACCACATGCTTCAGTAGATATGGCTAAATCTGATATTTCCCCATCAGACACGCTTCTGAAGTGCTACCTGAAGGGAGTGACAAGTAGGCAAACACCAGATAGTTAGCACAGCTATACAGTCAACAGCACCAGCTGTGCTTTATTTGCCTTTACCAAATTCCACTTGAATAGAGCTGTAGCTGCAGTAAATTCCTGCACAGCTGCTGAGGGCACCAATTAAATCCTGAGAATGGCTGGAAGGTAGATGCACATAGTGCATGCACTAAGACCTCTGGAAAGAACATGAAGTTTTGACCTGGAGAGAGTTGCAAATATCACAGAGATTGCTGCATCTGCATTGTTATGAAACTTTTCAACCCAATCAGTCTAATTTGAAGCCTGAGATACTGGATCTGCCACATGTGATGGTTGTTCAGCTTCTCAGGTGGATGGAGTCCAGACAGATGCACCCTGCCTGCCATGCAAAGACTGTGTAGGTACACCTGTGTATCTGTCACAAGATTAGACTGTCACAATTTAGACTGCAGGGTTTTCTGAGTACATTTTTTAATATTCCTGTATTCTGGAGGCTGGGAAGAGGCTGTTGGAATTACCAAGAAAAGATTATTTCAGAGCCCAGGACAATCTAAAGTAAAAAATAATCCCAAAACTTATACTTTATTCATAATCCTTCTGCGATTTATGTTTCTTACTAGGTCTTTTAGAGTTATAAAAATGAATTTAACTTTCAATTTGTGAAATATTATTGCAACAACTCATTGTATTACCTCTTTCCATCCCATCTTAGCTTCAATACCTCATCTGATTTTACCTTATGGTAGGTATAAATGTTGCATTGTAACTCACTGGCTGTTCTTACCTGGAGAATTTACAGTAACCAAATATGTAAAAAGCTAACCAATTTAGAAAAAATTGGTTTAGTCATTGAAGGAGGATATCATGGCACAAACATATTGTGTGGTATTACATAGACAGCATCTCCACACAAATTTTACAAACAAATGTCATGAATTTTATATATTTGATGTACCAGCATATCTAGTTTCCTACTGAAATAAAGGTTCCATTTTTTGTTCCAAGATGTAACAAAAATACTAGGAAGATGCATAGTTTTTATATTCAAGATGATAGAATTTCTGAAATTAGAGAATAAAATAAAATAGCACATTTAATGCAAAAGTACTGAGACTTCTAAAGTAAAAAAGAATAAATAGAAGTTCCAGTGAGTACTGACAGGCATATTTAATGCATTGACTCTTCAGCCATTACAAAGGATAATCTGAAGGATTTATGTTTTAAATTATTATAAATTAGAGACTGGTTAGCCTTAAAAAGAATGTAACTTCTCTTCAACCTTCCTGTTGGCCAAGGTCATCTGAACTGACCAGTGTGTAGTCTGAGGGTACCACCACATGGCTAATCAATCAGGTTTCATGTCTGACTAATTGGCCAAGGTTTCCCTGCTACAGTCCTTCTTCACAGATTGTGTCCTAACACGAAGGCAGAACTTCTGGTATGCTGAACTTTTCAAATTGTTTTAAAAAAAGAAAGAAAGAAAGAAAGAAAAAGGATAAATTTATTTCTACAACTTTAAATCAAGAGTTTGAAAGTGGAATTTAAAGCAAAAGATGCGGATATGGGGTGTCATAGACATGTTGTTGGCATAAAAGGGCACAAAGAAAACAGGTTTTCTCCTGAAGGGAACTTTGACACATGAGAACTGGGCACTAGGTGGCACCTGAAACATTCAGAGCTATTGTATGACCTGGCAGAGTAACGAGCATTTCCTTCTATATATATATCTCAGAGGTAAAAATATTTCAATTTTTCATTCTATATACTTTGCATATATCTGTTGCTGCATATATGCTTATGTGTAGAATTACTATTAGGAGACATGGTAGTGACCTATTAGAAGTCCAAGTGTTTGGGGCAATTGGGTTACTTCATTGACAACCAGCTTCTTTTACTCAAAGGCCATATTGTCTCTTACAGTGACATTTCAGTCTGGCTTCCACCATTACTGCTGGTATAAAAAACATGTAACAGCACTGGTTACAGGACACATGTTAACAAATTTAGACCTATACTCTTGTGCTTATATTCTAAATGCTACTGCCTTAGAAGAAGAAGAAAAATTTTGAGAAAAGAAAAATTGACTTAGTTCTGGAATTTAGTTTTCATTTAGAAAGTCTTATGGTTTAGAATTCTGCTTTAGAAGATTAAATCATTATTCTCTCCAAAATCTGTATCACAGTTATTTTTGCAGCACACCATTTCTTGATACAATTAATAACTTTATTGTATTCAGTGGTAAAGGGTAATAATCAGCTTTCTGGGATGTCATGAGGACATGACACAACTCTTTAGAGGTCTTTTTTGTATTCCATAGTGCATCTCAGCTATGGGTTGAGAATATTGCTCAGTAGGTAGGATGCATAATGGTTGGGCAATGTCTTTGGTGAGCCAATTCTTGATAAATTTTCTGAATATCCTTATTATTACAAAAAATCATCTTTTAGAAGTCACAAACTCTTTATCCTTTTATGTGTCAAGGTCTCAGAAAATCAACTGAAATTTAAAAACCTTACTCCAAGCTTCCATTTAAAGTATTTTTGTGAATGCTTCATGTTGCACCAGCGTATCTTTCAGGCTATATATGGCTGTCATACAGTTTTTTCAGTTAAACATGTTTTATTACATTGTATATCTGTCATTAATATTTATTCAGTCTCTGAAGAATGCAAATTTGTGGTAATGTAGAAAAATTTTCAGCTAAAAGTTTTTAATTCTAAAATGCCACGTCTTAGTGTTTATCAAAATATTTTTATCAAAATACTGAAATAAAATCATCACTTAGGATGGAAGTGTAATCTCTTTTGCTTTCATTAGACAGTATCAAATATTATGCCTTCAGAATATAGCTGAAAACAGTGTTGATACATTAAGCAAGAGAAATTTTAAGGTCAAAAGTGTACAACTAATCTTAGTTAAACACCTTTATTTTGATAATTTTTTTAAGTGTTTATGATACAACTCAGAAATAAATCCAAAACCTTGCATAATAAAGTGCTATTCTTGGAGTTATTTTTCTAAACACAATTGTGCAGTCAAGGTCTGAAACAGGCTACCTAATGAAGTCCTATTTACTAGAAAAGGTCTCTGGTTAATGCTCATCTCAGGTATAATATGAATTTTTCATTAAAAATGTCCAGATGAGACAATATTTAAAAATACTAGATCAAGGATATTTGCACTATTCTGCTTTTAATGGTACTTACCCTGATAATTTCACAGGGCTAAAATGCATTATGGCTTATTGACTCCATTTTGTAAGGTGAAATAATAAAACATTACTGATCTTGTCTAAATTACTTACATGATGATTCATTAACCAAGAAGAACAATGTCACTAAATTAATGGATAACAATGTGAATAAACATCTGCCACAGGCCACTCATCAAGACCAAGCATAAAACCTTTGAAAAACATATTCCATAAAAATTGTATTTTTAAATAATCAGTGAATCAGTGCTGAGATGTGCACCCACAGTACTGTACCTTCCAAAAGTCATCTTTCCCCACGGGAGAAAAGGTACATTATACTGCAAACACAAAAAATTTATATCTGCTTTTCCTACCTATTCCAAATCTCCTTTTCACTTTTAGTAAGTATATCTAGATGTCCTTCACTTGAGAATAAATCAACTGTAATTGTTATTTTATTTTAGCATTATGCTATCATTTTCCTATTGCAAGAATTAGCATTAGAATCACAGACTGATTTGGCTGGACCTTAAAGATCATCAAGTTCCAACACCCCTAACATGAGGAGGGACACCTTCATGTAGACCAGGTTTCTCAAAACCCCATCCAACCTGAGCTCTGCCCAGACTGGGTTGTCCATAACTTCCCTGGGTAACCTTTTCCAGTCTCACCACCCTCACAGTAAAGAATTTCTTCTTCATGTTGGTGCTCAGCATTCTATTATCACCTTCTTTGCATGGGCTTTTGCAGATCTTGGAGAACATCTCTCGAGTCTCAAAATTTGTGTGCTTTGCCTTATGCTGGAGACAAGTTCCCAAGTTCCCTGGCACATTTGGAGTAACATTTTCAGAATTCTGAGGAATGGGAGAGTGAAAATAGTGTATTGTTTGATGAAACATGATTTTGTTATGCAGAAATGATTTCAAATGTCTGAAAAGAGAAAGAACTTTCAAGCTGATTGATGTACCAACATAATTCTATAAGCAAGTATCACTTGGCATAGTGGGCATTGATTTATATAAGCTATCCCTTGTGGATCTTGAGGAAAAGTGGTTAATCAACACTTTTTTCTCTTTTTAATAGTGAAAAAGTAAATAACATGTCAATGTGAATGATTCAGGACACTAATGATTCTGGGCTATTTATGGGTATAATTTTTTTTTTTCCCAGATATTTTAATATCATAAAGTGATATTTGCAGTTTCTAGTCATAGGATCAGAGAGAAAACAACTTTCTTTGCTTTTCCTGCTTTAAATAACTGGTTTGAGACATAAGTAGTAAAAGGCATTTAATCTTATTTTATAGATATAATGATGGAGAGCAACTGCTGAGCAATTCATGTGGTTTAAACACATGAATGAAACTTTCTTTCTTCAAAGTCTCCTTGTGTAACAAATATCAGCTAGAATTAACATAGACAGCCTTCATATATAGGCAGCCAGAATAAGAACTTCTTTTATTCCTATCCCTTCATGTTACCTTCTGTGGGTCATTCCTCTCTTAACTAATTTGTTATTGGACTAAGTAGAAGTGGTCATAATTTGGGAAGAGAGAAAGGATTATCATTAAAATAACTCAAGATTTGCATTAACTTCACATTAAACATCTGCGTAAGCCACCATTTCTCTGACTATCTGTACAGGGCAGGTTAATACTGAAACAGCTGTGACAGTCATGTCTCTGAACTTACTGGTATTTCTGTACTGAAAAATGGCTTGAACAACGCCCTGTCAGCTTCTACTTTTAAATACTTTCAATACTCTCTACTTTTATTGAGAAAAAGAAAAATGTTCTAGGAAAAGCCTGCTGCAGTACAGCACAAATCACTGTTTGACAGAGCTTATGAAGTGTTCGTTGTGGTGCTAACTCACTGAAAGATCATATATCTTACAGAGATCTTTGCAAAACTTCTTTAAAGAGTGACAGATCGGTGTGTTAGAAGAGCTAAACAGCGTCAAAGAAATATATGTTATACAAGTAGGCTGTTAACACAGTGTGAAATGGTAGGGAATGCACAGAAATCCATCCTCTGGTCTACATCTGACACGCTCGATCATGTGGTACAGAGTTCTACATTCATTTATAAGGAGGAAAAAAGTTGCCAGTGTCAATTGACAGACAAATATCCCCTATTTTCAGGTTGCTTTTCCATTTTTGTTGGACAGAAACTATCAAACTGATGAACTGATGAACATTTCAGGTTTTTCCTCCTCTTTCCCCTGCAAAATGAAGGTGAACAAGAAAAATTAAGAGAAAAATCAAGTTTTTAAATTTTTTCTCAATAAGTTTAGAAAGATGTGTTTTCATTCAGGGAAAAAAATATATTTTCATCAGACATATTTGTAACAATTGAAACACTTTTGCAATTAAGATTGACTTATTAGATGCTATCTGACTTGATGTATTGGCCAAATGTAAACAGAAGGCTACAAGGAAAATTAATTTTTAAAATAAAAATTTGAGTCAGGAGCAAGGAAGTTTACAGATGCCCAGACTTATTTGTGCCTCAGCACCCTGAATGCTCAGTCCAACATTCTGCTGTAATAAGTTTTGCTGTAATAAGTTTTCTGTCTGGGGATAGCATCAGGAAATCCTGAAAAACATTTATTCTTTATCAATTAATCAAATATCTACTAAAAGACATATGACACTCCTTAGACACGACTACAGTGTTGATGTGATTTCTGAAGTATCTACCTTATTTCAAGGAAAATCAAACAAGGCTTCATTATAACATATTTTCTTCTCTCTACCTATAGTTCATATTAAGAATATTGAGTTATTAACTCTTATTATAATAAATCTGTATGTATATATAAGCTGAAACTTTTGATTATACTTTTCTGTCTGTCTTTTTTTTTTCCCCTGGTAGTTGATTCCACTTTAAATCTCTCACTTCTTTAACGTAATGCTCTCCCTTCTTTACATTGGCAACTTTTGCAAAAAGACACTGAGAATATGCTGAGATATAAGCAAAAACATATAACCTCAACTACAATGAGTCTGTGTATTTCTGCTTTCCAATGTTATATTTAGAAGAGGATTTAAGTATAATGTCTTAAAATTATGGTAGAGTTTATTACCGTTGTAGTCAACAGTGCTGTTTTTAAAATATAACAATACCTAAATTAATCAGATCTACAAACTGGAAATAAATTGTAGATTAGCATGTCAGATTTGTACTGTGATCTTCCAACATTCACAGTTTTAAGGAACATTTTCTAATAAAGTTGAGAAAGCTTAATTGGTAACTCTGGTACATTAGTTCTGTAACATCAAAAATTAAGTTGAGAGTAAAGAATAAAAATTCTTATTTGTTTAAAATTTTTAAATTTGCTTTTGTGAAATAAAAGATATATGGAAACAAAGTGATTTAATAAAACCAGGAATTACAAACTTTTCTTAGCAGCTCTTTCATTGAATTGCTACAAAGCTGATATAAGCAATTACTCAGCAAAATTACAATTTATGAGACTAAATTGAATTTAGTTTATCTATTAAAACTGTAAAGTTATTTAGTTTTGATTGAACAAAAGATTAAATATGTTATTAGATATCAAGCTTCAGATGAAAAAGGACTTACTGTGTTTAAAAATTATTATGGCTGAATAAAGTAATTTTTTTTATTATTTTCTCTATTTCTATGTATATGTTTACAGTAACTGTATTTAGAAACTTATTTAAATTGTAAAGATAAGATAAAATGTCTCAGACATAGTTTGTTCCTGAAAATAGGTGGGTCATGTGTACTTTTGGTTATACAAAGCCAAACTTTCTTTCCTTGGAAAAGTACATTAATCTCTCTGCACTGCTTTCTACTTCAGTCTTTACTGAGATCACTCTGGTCATGGTGGTAAAAAAGGAAAACAATCCCCAGAACACCTCAAGAGTTTGACTGCAACATCAAGTATTCCTGTTTGCTCTTCCAAAAATCAGTGCTGTTTTCAGCATTGCAGTCCTTTGGCTCATAGCCAAAACGCAAATTCTAACTATCAGCAGTGTCCCAAAATGCCAGTTTTAGTTCATAACGACAACTATTTTCAATTTGTACATGTCAGAGCATCACACAACACTGATGTGGCCTTTTCCACCACAGCATTGGAATAAAGGGTAATTTTTTTCACAAGAGTTTAGAAACAGGTGTCAAAGCCTCTTCAAATACATATCAATCCATGTATTGAATGCAAGAAATGAAAATACATCACCCCAGTTCCTGGTGAAATCCTTTCCTAAGTGCCATCCATTTCTGATCAATAATGGATGCATTCTATATATTTTAGTCCTAACTAATCCTGGATCCATTTGAAGAACCTATGATAATTACATCATCTTCACTTGACAATGCAATTAATATATTTTTCAATTTTCTACACATTAAAATTCTTTAATTCAGAGGATCCTGATTGATTCAAGTTTAAGAAATATTGTTTTCATTTAAATATCTCCCTATCTTTAACAAGTATGTACCTACTGTGTGGAATATATAAGACATGCTTCACAACACAAGCTTTCCTTTCGAACATGAACGATATGGAATTTTTTTCTGAAAAGATAACCTCTATTAGAAGAACAATAAAAATCCCCTTAATTTATGAAGTAAATCCATATATCTATATACACGTATCAGCTCTTTCTGATATTATTATTTTTGGTTATCTGTTTTCTGTGTTAAAACCACACTGGCCTCAGGTCATTTTAGAGCATTTTAGATCATCTGAGTCAACAGTTTCCAAGATACAGAGTAGAAGATGGTGGCACAATTACCAGAATGTCTAGAGGGCTCACATAGTGGATTTTTTCCTAAAAGACCTTTCATATTTTAGTGGCTCAAGAATGATGCTGCTTGTTTAAAGACTAGTTAAGATCTGTAGTGCTAATTGCTTTTAGTAATAAATAGATAACAGACAGTACCCTTGTGCTTTTGAAACTGTGCTATAAAATCTAATGATTTTATAGCTGAAAACCAAAATTAGTGGAAGAAAAGTGAAGTTTTTATTCAGTTATAAATGTTAGATATTAAGTATGAATGTCATCACTTTCAAGGAAAAGAAATTATGAAAGGAGAAATTATTTTTAAGACATGTAAAGCACAAAGAGGTTGTGATTGCCTGGAAAAAATATACTTAAAAAAAACCTGTCAAAAGAAGCTTATAATTTCATTCCTTCTCATTATGCTGATCATCTTCCAGTTTTTGTAATAGAGAACAAGGAGCTTCTTCAATTGCATCCTCCTTTAATCCAGAAGATTAAAGATGTTTAATCCTAACATTTAGAACAGATTCCTTGCAGTGTCTCCTGTGTCCTTGGGATCAGAGGAGAGAAAGGCCCCTCATCTCACTCTCTGTGTTTGGTCTAACTGAGCTTGAGGAATCAATGAGAAGCCTTTACCATTAAAGTACAGAAATTCCAATCCAAAGGTTTGAAAAGACATAATCCTTTCTGGTAATTGGCCTTTTCACCACCACAGTCTCTGAGAGGCTGCCTAGACAGTCCCACTGAACTTGGCCTCTACAGTTTTTCTGAGTGATAAGCATAATTAGAGAAGGTAATAAAACACACAAAGTTTACCTTGTCAAAGTTTCAAGATCCTCTTGAACATAGAAAACTTACAAAAGATTTCAAGGTTTACAGACAGGAAGAAAAACTTCCTCCCAGAGATAAAAATTTGGAAAATGGGAAAAATTCACTTTAAACAGAAAATTTATTATAAACAACAGAAAATATGACATTCCTTTATTAAGTACATCTACATAATGATAAGTAATCCACTCTGCAATATTTTTATAAATAGCCTGGACACAATTTAAAAAAGATTCATTTTTAAAGTAAATTCTGAAGAAACCTTCCATGAAATTGTGTTGTAAACATGGCACAGCATGGCAAGAAGATTCACTTAATCATTTAAATATATCTTATGTGTGGAATATATTTTGATAAGAGCTATATTGTGTATAACTTTAACATTATATGTTTCACTCATTGCTATATTATTACCTCAAACTTTTTCATTGCATAAAATATTTATCTGTCCTTGACCATTTCTTAAAGAGATTACTATTTTGGTTGAAGTCACACTATTTTGAGATGGGTTTAATTTGAATAATGTTTACCTAGTGAAATTAATTAGCTTTTAGTTTGCTAAAGATGCTTTGATAATTTTATTAATATTACATCTTCCTAGAATTCAGAGTTACTTTTTCCTCAATTCAGAGTTTACTTGGAGTTTAGTCTATTTGCATTTTGGCTTTCGACAGTCTTGCTTTCAGCAACCTTTCCTGGTCAAAACCTATTGCCTTGTCATTTTGGAAATATAATTCAATTTCTCTTTTGAAAACACATTATAGCATATGGTGCACTACTTATATATTGCTTTGGATTAAGTAATTATCTAAATGATTTTTTATGAAGCTGATAAATCCCCTTTTTTCCTCACTTGTCTGTTTCCAAATGTCTTTACTCAAGGTAATTTCTTGAAATTACAGATAAAACATTGTATTTTAAATGAAGAACATTATCAGGGCATTGTGTCTCGGGTTAGAAAATATCTTTCATATCAAAATAGTTCAGCAGAATGAATTACTCATACTGTAATTGTCTGGGATAAAGGATTTAATATTGGTATTGGCATGAAGGTATCATGACATTTTTAAAGGTTTCCTTGGGATCTGTATTCTACTTCTATTTTTCTGATTATAACACTAATTTAGCAATCCCATAATTTAGTGCTATCTCTAAGGAAAAATTACAACTGAGGAGAACTATTGCAAATGGGTCTTTGAGCAGCAATTTAGAGAATATAGAGATTTTGCACATAAATTCAGACACACAAAAGCTTGCTGTAGCTCTCTCATTATCATCAGGCTGTTCATTGCAACTTGCTACCCATCCTTCTGCCACAGACATGAGGCTTCTACAGGCAACAGCAAGAGATTTTGAAGGCACAAAATGGTTTTAGTTTTTTTTAATATAGGGACTATTTCAATTATAAAATGCACATGGCCTCTATGTTTCAAGAATAGTAAACATAAAAATTACATCCAAGGATGTAAAATAGAATCAAAACAGAAGAGAGTCTGTTACAGGAGCAGCTGAATTGAAAATTTCTTTATCACTCTAACCTGTATGTCTGTCATCCTGTATTTTATCTTTGATGTTAATTAGTATTAGTCCTTGTTTTTAACTATCATTTATTTCTACTACACAGGAAGTTGGTAAAGTACTCTCATGGGCAAGAAAGTGGCATTCAGGGTCTAGTTTTTCTTAATGTAGGAGTGAAAGGAGTGACAGTGTCTTCTTTACCACAAGAAGCAGAGGAATAATAATAAGTTGCTTATATTTGTTGGTACTTTGTGATATTTTCATGCTGGTGAAAACATGGTAATGGAGGCATGGTACCTAATGTGCAAGCTTCCTTTTTTTTCTTTCATTTTCTGCAATGCCAGAGATTTGTAATATTAATGATCTTGCAGATCTTTATATATTTCAGAATATTGATTGCTATGTGCTTCATAATATTCAGAGTATTCATAATGTTGAACAGCAAAGCAAAGATCTCATCAATGCTGCCATAAATTTGAAATTATGCAGATGTATTGATTTCAAACTGGGGCAATTGCCCCAAGGCATAGGTTAAATTAATATCACAGCATCACTAACTTGTAAAGTATTTTGCATTTATATCAATTTCAAATTAAACCAGATTTAGCCTGGTATATTTTATAGACTAAAAGCTAGTTGCTTAATATAATATTCAGTTATTTCTCTACAGTTAGCATGTAATTTGCCCTCATCCCATTCATTTACCTCTTTATGTTTTTTAGTTTGTTTCTTTTTATATGTCTTCCAGAACAGTCATCTCTTGAATGACTTGAGAAATCAGAGTCTAAGGTTAGAAGTGACATGTCACGAACATCCTAAAACTTGGGGTTTTTAAACCTCAGATCAACAGAGTTAGATATATTTTAAGACACCATCTGGTAACTTTATACTTAACAACACAAATTTTGAAATTAAAGCATCTATTTATTAAACAATGATGGTTATCTTAACCTAATTCATTTACTAGTAGTGGCGATTTGCGTGAAATGAAAATTGTTAAGCAGCATTCAATTGATTTGTGATACTATACCACCAATTGTTTGTTCTCTCATGTTTGATGTATAACATGTGAGACTTTAAGACAAAGCAAAGTTTCCTAATGACCTAGAAGCATCTTAATTAACTTAAACCATCAATCAGGAAACCGAACTACCATACACCTAACATTTTTATTTTTATTTTAACATGACTCAGTTTCTCAGCTGGACATGTTCCTGCTTCCTTTTTCCAGCATAAAGGTGCACCTTTCCTAGCTGCTAAAGAACTGTTCCTAAATCATGCAAGCAATTCATAAAAGCCATTCATCTTAAGAAAAATTATAATTTCGCCTCCAAAATATGTGCCTTGGAATGATTGTTTTTTCCAGTTCTACCAAACCATGATAAAAGTGACTATCCCTTTTTCTTGCCAGAATTTTGAAATCATTAACTAATTATTTTTGAAATAGTTTTGAGAAAAAATCTGATGATGATCTAATGGTAAAAAAGTTGCCAAATCCTCTGTTGCTTTATCTAGATTTTAAATACCATCTTCCAAGGTAAAACTCTAAAAAGCTGCATTCCATGCCTTAGTTGCATGTCTTACACAATGAAAAAGTGAATACTAAGGAAAGATAGTTCCTATATATGAGTATTGACCATAGGAATATACAGAATTTGGTAGCTGGTAAAACCAATGAAAACAGGTGCTTTTTATACATTTGTCAAGTGGGAGGTTGAGGCTACATATATGCTAGTAAAGAAATAGGTCAGCAACCATTCTCTACTCCTGAGAGCCAGTAGAAAGCAATGGTGAAAATCCTTATGTTCTAGTATTTTCCCAAACCATGACAGCTTCATCCACACATGCAATCCCCTACATCATGCCTGTGAATTAATTGTATAAGGGTGATAATTTATAGAAATGGAAAAAAAGCTAGGAAATACATATTTTTACAATTAAATAGCAGAGATGACCACCTACTAGGGTTGGTCTAGACTGAACCCACAGACATTTGGTTTACTAGTATATATACAACTGCAGTGATTCAGTCAGTGCTGCATAAATGTCTTTCCATCTGCTCTAATCAGGTTCCTTTTTAATTAAAATCAAACTTTTCTTACAAAGCTCAAGCTGGGATCATTGTTTTATCTTTAACTTTGATGCAGTTGCAAGTGGTAGATGTGATGTGGATGAAGGAAATGCATTCCTTGAGCAAGAGCTCTATGTAGGACACTCTGGGAATCTGTTAATAGTAGTATTAAGCAGAAGGCAGGTCCTGATAGCAAAAATTTGAAATTAAATTTACATAATGGAAATTTTGGAGGAAAGCGCTTCATGTGGAGAGAAGACATACTTGTATTTATTTGTGTTGACACCATTTGGATGGGAAATAAAATCTGGGTGGCAGCAAGACTGCTGCTAGGGTTGATGAAAGATGCTGGGGGAAGACTTTGCCTTCCTAATGCAAATGAGTACAGAGACCAGAAAAATTGTATTTCTGAAGAACATGTCTTTTTTTCTCCAACTTAAAAGGAACCATACAGTTTCTAGGTCATATGAACACCATAAATGCCTTAAGTTAGGTGATATGGTATTTATCTGTTTCATTAGAATCTAATCAGACCATTTAAGTTTCTACACAACTTTAGAGACAACAGAAATAGAAAAAGGTACGGAATTGGGAATTTTCTTTCTTCAGATTAAGGAAACATAATATTTTCTGACTTAGTACTTGTTTTGTTGGTTTTGGTGGGTTTTTTAAATTTGCATTAAAATATTACCCTTTCCCAACTGTTTCTTCAACATATAAATTCCAGATACTTTGATGAATTTTAGTTTTCTAAATTACAATAACATTTATATCCAGATCCTCTATTTAATAAAAAATTACAAAAAGACATTGCCAAAAAAGATTTGTCCCAATCAAAACTATAAACATAAAATTTCTTATAATTTTATCTCCTCTGACATATAAATTCAGAACTTTAGAAGTCCAAGACTATCCAGGATGTTTCCAGATCCAATTGTATTGGACCAAGGAATAAAAACAACGTGGCAAAAATAAGATTTCCCATGACCAAAACCCAACTTTTTAAAAATAAACAAATAACTATTTTTTTTCCCAAGTACCATACTACACATCCTTTCAAGGCTCACAAAGTATCAAAGAGAGAAGAAATACTAAGGAACGCATCAGGTTTAAAAAAAGACCACAGTGCAGTGAACACTAATATGCGCAAATTATTTGCAGAAGAAGTTTGAACCATTTATAATTATTATCTATGGTTACGGTAACCCAAACAAATGTTCTCTAGTTTAAATGTTAAAGAACTTTTAGGTGAAATTCCTTCTTTTCACTGTGAAAATTTTTGTTCGGTTATACTTCTGGACCTTGACTGTGCCAGCGTGACCTGAGTTACAGAGACGACAAAAAAGTCACTTGAGGAACATGGCTAACCCTAAAGAATCCTTTAGAAAGGTTGGCAAATACAATTCTTTTAGCATAATTAAAGGTGACCGTGCATGTAGACTTCTCTTTGATTCCAAGTCATGATAGTAAAGCTGGTAGTAGGTCCTGCTCAACAGACAGACACAGCACAACAGCTGAAAAAGCTTCTCCTACTCCGTAGTCCTGTGCATAAGTCATCATTGTTTTGTGATAGAAAGTGCCAAAATGTTGCTTTTGTGTGAAAGCAAAATAAAGGAAAGCTAAGAAAATACAGCAACAGGATGCAAAATACAGACTTTCCAGGACAACAGATGATTATGGTGAATGCGGACATATATAGTGTAGTTACTTATGAACTGTTCATCTTCATTGTCTTTATAATTAGTTGTAAGCAGCATCTTTAAAGAATAGTTAATGAGCTTAATGAATGGCATTAGTGTTATACCAAGTTGGGTGGCTCATGTTTTATTTCCTGTCTCTTACAGGAAAAGAACAGTAATTAGCTCACCTCCAGACATCAATATTGTTAAGACTGTGAATAAATAAGATTAACTCAACCTGTAAGCAATTCTGTAATAGCAGTCCTTAACATCATTCACCTAAACTAGAATATAAAAAATATGTCTTGTTCATGTTAGTTTGTCCTTTATTCCCACAGAAAAAACTTTTAGTTGCAAATTAAGTTTTTCTGCATATACTGCAGGTTTTGAATTGCTTATAGATGAAGTCAAAGAAATTGCTCTAGCTACACATGCAGTAGAATAGATTAGATATCTTCCATTCAAAATGATTCCATCTTGAGAATAACTAGTACAGATATACTATAACTACTACTAACTACTGCACATAGTGCAGATAGGATTTTCTGCTTAATCTACAATATATTAAAAACAGCTCTACTGTGACCTCCTGTATAAATAGATATACAGTCTCTGTCTTCACCAGATATATCTGTTGGAAGTTGACTTTCTTTACCATGTATAAAAATGCATTTTGAATTTTGCAATTTTTGACAGAGAGGACAGGGCTGTATGTCTAGAAAGAAGAATATATTTAATGGATTTATTAACACCACAAGATACATGCAGAATCAGGATATTAATAGGGACTTCAGAGGCTAAAATAAATACAGGTCTTTGATGTAACTACCTTTTAATAAAGCTGGAAAGAACCTTTTGATTTCAGTCCACAAGCAATGAATTTTTAACATACACAAAAGCAAGAAATTTATTCACTATGAAAATATACCCAACAAAATTATGGAAAAAATAATAAAATTAATAATGACAACTTCTGTGGAACATACAAAATGCAATATTTGCCTTGCAGTATTCTCTACTTCTGTTATATTTAAAGAACAAAAAATTGAAGCTGAATGCAGGAATAAGCAAGAAATGTGATCTAGCTTGTTTTTCGTCCCTTTTCCAATAAAAAGCTGAATTATATGCAAAATACCTGTTTCTACTTTATGTATGCATTTATTATTTTCAGCATACATTTAAATAACCCTATTGATGTGGTTTCTGTGCAGCAGAAGTTATGCACAGTGCAAATGTCAGGATAGTTAAGTTATAATCATGCCTTTATTTCACCCATACAGTCCACATTAATGTAATAGGGAGCTGTACAAATAAACCAAGGGCAAGAAGCCCTGTGGCCCTTTGGAGCACTGTAAAACTGCAAGTTTTTATGAGGAGATATTTTCTTGCTTTTAGTATTCTGTGAAAGCACAGAAATTTTGATTTCTAGAAGCCAAGGTTCTTTCCCGTGATACTGACTGCTGAATATTCAGACATAATTTTCTGTCCAAAAAAAAAGTATAATTTGATCTTCTTAATTTGTAGTCATTTATTCCAAATTAAATGCTAGATTTTATCTTTGCCTTCAGGTAGACTTTGTGGGAAACTATGCTGGAACCCACAGTCCAAATTTTAGTGGTGTCCAGACATAACAAAAAAATCCTGCAATCCAGAAGCAGAGCAAACAGAATATAAACAGCATGTCAGTTTATTTACTCTTCATTTTGTCTACTTTTGTTTCAGCTTTATCTGACATATTTTTCTACTGAAATATCAAGTACCACTTCCCCATCTTGCCTAAGGTTCCTTGTACTAATACTGTCTTATCAAGGTGTCCATCTTTGTCATTGACTATTATAAGCAGAATTCCTTCCTAATCACTTCAAAAAGAGACTATCCCAGCTATGCATTTCCAAAATAAACCACTTACCCAGAAAAGGAGATTGCTTTGTACACAGACTATATTTACATTTCTACCTCGCTAAGGTATTAGACAGCTTTAGTTGATGCATCTCATTTACTAGTCCCAGTCTTTCCTGCAATAAAAAGCAAACTCTGCCACTTAATGATAGGAAGGGCAGATACAGCTCAAAGCCTGCTTTTCACAGAAATAGAAGTTGGGCAAGAACAAACTGCTAAGAGGTGTGAGCGTTGTCATTAACTTTACACATTGACATTTGTTTTTTATTTTTGTACATATGTCAAATACAAGCTGGAGAAAAAGTGGTAATTAAAAAAGAAGTTGGTAAAATGAAGATTTTTAAAGACTACTCCTAGCTCACTCTCCTGCCTGTTTTACAAGAGAAGTTCTTTTGGTGTTTGTCATGAGCAAATGCTTCCAGATATCATGGATCATCTGCCATCCACACAAGTAGATTGTAGAATTAAAAATACAAGGTTCTTCCCTGGAGCTGAAGGGCTGTAACTCTTGGCATTTGAAACTTGAAAGAGCCTGAATGATTTTTCCTTCACAATTTAAAAAGTATTTTATAAATTTTGCTGCTCTTATTACATTGCAGGCAGTAGAAATGCTGACGAAAAGCATTTTTAATTCAAAGCTTTTGTTCCACAGTTCACAGCAGAGAAGTGACCTAGAATCCTCTAGATTTTCTATGACAGACATGCTGCATTATGGACTCTGTAGAGATTATTTTTAAAATATCATTGTTTCTAAAATGAAATCCTATGGTGCCCTGGATCTCTCCTGATCTTTTACAGACTTGATATAGGGGTGAAAGTGACTGTACAGATATTGAGTCCTTTTTTTTTCCTTAATCTTACCATTTTTTTAGCCTTAATAGTGAGCTTTTCACATAGGCTTTAGTGATTATTTGATTTTCTCATTTTTAACATTTCATTTGCCAGTACAGCCAAATATTATTTGTTCACTTTTGCTTTTCCTATTTATTCACTAAATTCCAGGAGAGGAAAATTCAATTAAAATAGATAAATACATTAAAGAGAACATATGAAGGGTGAATTGAATTTTGCAAGAACTGAATTTAATAAACATAGAATGCAGTTAGCATTTAATTTGAAAAAAAAGTGCTTTATTAAAGTTTATTTTCATTAGCTGATAGAAAACTGCTTCAACATTGAAAGCTTAATTGAATACCTACAAAGACAATGAAAGAGCAATTTCTACTACCACAGTGAAATTCTCAGAAAAAATGATTATTTTAACTTAAACATATAAAAATATGGGTCTATTAATTACTTAAATACTATGCTCTTAATTACAAACATTTAAATACTGAATTTATAGCAGAATCAAAATGCAATATTGCTTCTGTTCTTGAAACCCAGGACATAACTTCATATGATATTGTAACAGCTAGGGTTTTTTTCCCTGGTTTGTGGCTAAAGACATCAAAACAATCTTATGATCATAACAAAAGTAGAAAAGAAAGTTACAGTGCACTGGGTAGAAGTGCTGGCAGTTATTCCTTGCCTGTAGAAGTTTAACAGTCTCAGGATAAAGTTAAATGCTGAACAGTGATGAGCAGTGATTCAATCCACCTCACACTGCTATTGAATCACAGCCTCCACTAACATTCCAAGAGCCCTGCACTGGTCTGCAGGAACAGACACTCAGGTTGGTTTAGTTTAACGTTACTTCCAAATTGCAAATAATATCTTATGATTATATTATAAATATAATATAATTTATAATATATTATTTATATATCATATAAATTTATATTTTATATTTATAATATATAATAAATTATATAGAGCTCCTTTATGTAAAGAATAAAAAAACACCAGGAGCCGTTTGTATTGATGAAGAGTTCTTTAGCAAAGTGCTGGGAGAGTTCTGAGGATGAGAAAAGCCTTCAAGTTCATTACTGTTTTGCTGCTCCTTAATAGGCCAGGAACTTTACTGGAAATCACCACCAGGCCTCCCTCTATTGAAAAATCATACCAGTATGGGAAACGAGAACAAATCTACTAACCCAGACCTTTCTTTTTTTCCATCGTAAGGCCTGGGACTCCACACAAACTCTGAATCTTATCTTGTCCTTGCTATGAGAAACCAGTGTATTTAAAGTGATATTTGGTTTTGAATGAAATAAAAATATATTAATACGTAAATATATAACAATATAAAACTTATATTTAATTAATGTGAACCATACAAGAACCATAATCAATATATAATAATACTATTCAACAGAATTGTTATAAATGCAAACGTTTAATTTTATTACTTTATCGTCATCTCTCTCTTACTATGATTTATCATGCTGTACATAATCTCTCATTTTCCTTTGTTAATATAATCCCCAATAGGACCACATGTTTAAATGTTTCTGTTTTAGGGAATTATATTTAAGTTGGTCAAGAAGATTTTTTTAATTGTGTTTTTTTACTGCATTATATAAAAGGTTTTCAAGTAACAAAAATTAATTTCTTACTAAGATTATCTAAATCTTTGAAATATAGAAGTATTTATTCTCCTGTTTTAATACTACTCAGGTCATATGAATTAATGTTTTTCTGTCAGACATTAACTACATATTTTTAAAATTATTAGAGTTCTTCACAACAAACAGAACAGATTCAAAAATAAATTGTGCAAAAGATAATATTATTAATACCAAATTAATAAATACCGAAGAAAAACCTTTCCTAATTTCAAAAAAGCTGAAAAAGAAGATATGAAAACTAGCATCTAACTAGGTTATGCAAGTTTGCTAAGACAGAATACGAGCTTCTCTAAAAAATTACCTAGAATAAAAGAGATTGAAATCCCTGATGAAATAAATACCTGATTGTCCATCAAGAGGAACAGCTGCAGCAATCTAGACAGAGGGACAACCACTACAGATTATCTGTTAATTAACAGGTTCACAGAGCCTAGACCTTGAATATGTGCCCATTTCGAATTTAGCTGAATTTGCAAGCAGAGTGGTAATATAAATTTATAGCTTTTCTTTAAGAAAGTGTTTTCTAATCAATACAAGGAATTCCCTACCTGCTGAAAAGTATCTTTTTCAGATTTCAAAGCTAATAATCTTTGCATCTGGCTCCATATGTTATTGTAAGTTTGAGCCTTATTAGGAAGATGAGTTACTCATCTAAGTTCCTCTTTTCTGTTTTAAAATTTCAACAAATCAACTGAGGATTTTTTGTTTTTCCGTAGACTTCTTCCACTGCTGTTACCTTTTCAACACACTTTCATTTTCATGATAATCCAATTATCCTTCTTGAACTGCTCAGTTTTTCTGTGAAGTCTCAGTTCAATGACAAATCATTGTCTCCCTAGCTGAGGCTCTTTGATGAGGCCAGATATTGATTGTTTCCTTTTGTCATAGTTCAATCTTTCTCACAACCTCTTTACTTTACTATTCATGCTGTTAAGCCATGCTCTTGCAAATTATAGTGGAATTTCTAATGACAATACTATGAGTTACAGAGATTTTTTTCACTTGAAATAAGTC
Source organism: Cinnycerthia olivascens (assembly GCA_035048155.1). Classification (NCBI taxonomy): domain Eukaryota; kingdom Metazoa; phylum Chordata; class Aves; order Passeriformes; family Certhiidae; genus Cinnycerthia; species Cinnycerthia olivascens. The sequence continues at coordinate 135,515,841 of JAWWMU010000106.1, forward strand.
AATGACCACATAACTCCTAATAAATGACAGAATGTTTGACCATTACTAAAGGAAGCAAACAGACAAATAAGAAATAAGAAAAAAGAAAAAAGTTAATATCAAAAAATCTTTAATTTTAGGACTATTTTATAATACATACTATTATTACTTTTTTGTCTTTTACTTTTTAAATCACTTCAGTTTACAAAAGTCACAGACAAATAAGTTCTGTTAATATGCTTTAAATGGTTTGTTGAAGTAGATGAACACTTCTAGAAAAGTTAAAAGAATGAGCTGTCTAGTTAAAGAGATGATGTGCCACAGGGTAGAGATAATAGTGTTTAAAAGAAAAAGACACAAGTCATTATTGAGAGTGATAACCACTTAACCACAATTAATTTTTTTCAGAGCTAGTAGTTGGCCAGAAAAATTAGCCAAAAAGTATGCAAATAATTTGCTGCATTGAGTTTATGAAGCGTTAATTAATGGAATTTAATTAATTTACTTTCTAATGCAGGAATGAACATTCAAAAGGTATTCTGTATTTGCAATGTAGTTTATACATTTAATCTAATTAATTATAAACTTTTAGTAGAAATATACTCTCTCAGCCCTTTGTCTTGTGAATTATATGGTTGAATATGGCAACATATTCAACTTGGAAACATTTCAGGGGTAGGAAAAGTGTTTTACACAACTTTCAAATATAACATGTAAATTGATGACACTTTTAAAATATCCAAAATATAATTCACTTAAGTCCATTTCAGCGGATAACAAAGTAGTAAGACTACATTTTGAAAAGAAAGGACAGTCACTATCGATATCAATTAGTTTTGTTTGTGCTCAGTGTCAGACATTCATTGCTGTGGTCCTGCTATTCACACTACTCCTGACACAAGCCAGGATGTGGCTGGACTTTTGGGCCACCTGGGCACATTTTGGCTCAGATGGCTCTTAACCAGCACCCCCAAGTCCTTTTCCACCCAGTAGCTTTCTGGACATTCTGCCCCAAACCTGTAGTGGTGCAGGGGGTGGTTGTGAGCAAAGGGCAGGACCC
>JAWWMU010000106.1:135516979-135528660 GCA_035048155.1 Cinnycerthia olivascens
GTGTGGAGCCTCATCTAACTGGTGTCAGCCCATCAATCCAGCCTGCCCAGATCCCTCTGTGGAGCCTTCTTACTATCAGGATCCTCATGGTGTCACGTTCCTATTTTGCTTCTCAAAATTAAGAGACAATGCTTTCCAGAAAATCAATGGAAAAAATTCCTTTTCAGAGGATGATTTAAAGCCCCCCAAAAATTCTCTAAGATAAACTAAATCTAGTGTTGTAAACACTTTCATCATGCCTTATGAGCTATTTTGAAGGTAGAAGTCACAAATGTTAAAATGGTTACTACTGTTATAATTATTGTCCTATGGAACTTTGACATGATGGTTGTTTCTGACTTATCCATTCAAAAATATAAAGAATTAATAATGTAGTAAAAATTAACAAAGCATGTCTGCTTATCTACAAATTTCAAGATACATAGTAAAACTGTGGGATCTGCACATTTGCAGCTATCACAGTTCAGAAAAGGGTTACATATACACACAAAGTAAAAATATCTTCAATAAGCTGAGACATATTAAATGCCAAGTCACTGAAGGCAGCAATAGAACTTGATCAGCATCAACTGGGATATGCATTTTTACCCATGGGCCCAGGAGCCCCACTCCATCCCAGCCTGGATCCATCAGTGCCCCCCAGCCTGTGTTCAGATGTCTGCTGCACAGATGCCTTGACCCTATGATGTAGTGAGCTTAGCCCTGTAAGGACTTTCAGCACTATGTTGGTACTTTATCTCCAGCCTGGCTCTCACCCTGTTACTAGCCCCTGGCTCTGCTAGCCATGCTGAGCCCCTGTAGGAATGTGTCCCATTGAAGAGAGCACAGCCTGTGTCAAACTGACCCAGTCACCCTCAGTTTCATGTTCTTTATCCAGCTTTTGCTTTTCTCTGACAATATAATTATGTTTAATTGGATCTATGTCAAGCCAGCTTCAAAATCTATCTGTATTTGCAGGGAAATAAATCCTTTGGGAATGCACATTCCATGTTTATATTAAACTAGGAAGTTAAAATCATTACTCTTGGTTACTTTCTATGGGTTGCTTAGTATAGAGTCATAAAATAATGCAGGTTGCAGAAACTTCAGGAGAGCTCTAGTCCAACCTCCTGCTCAAAGCAGGGTCATCTAGAATAGATCTCAAAGGAGAGATTCCACAGTCACTCTAGACTGTTTTGGTAAGTATGTCTGTCTTCCATTCAATGAAGACCCTTCTCTCTAAGCTCCATTCAAATATTTGAAGAATGCTGTGACACCTCTCTGTCCCCAGAAACTCTTCTCCATGCTGAAGAAGCACATCTCCCTTCACCCCTTCCTTGGAGGGTGAGTGCTCCATGGTGACCCTTCCCTGAACTTGCTGCAATGTATCAGCATCCTTCTTGCATAAAACAATGAATGCCATATTCCAGATTTAAAAGCTGTGGAAAAATTTGCTTTCTCTGATTAACTGACTACACTTGTATTGATGCAGCCCAGTGTGCTATTAACTTCCATTGCTTCCTAGGTGCACTGCTGAATCATGTAACAAGTAGTTGAAGCTTATGTTTATCCTGTTACAAGAAAAGAATATTCTATTAGTGTTTTCCAAAACAACCCAGCAACAGAAAAGATGATTTTAAGCCCAATGAATGACATGAACAGGAGTCCCAGATATATTAATTTTCTTTTTAAAAAGAGTATATCATACTTATGAGGGTCTAAAGAAAGAAAAAATATTCAAAGGAGCTGACTGGAAGCACAGATAAGCTATTGGTTTATTTTTTTTCCCTGAAGATGACCTTCTCTGTAATTTGAAAACCAACACTAGATGTATCTTATAATATTTAGTGGATAGACTGGGGTCTGTAGCTCAAGCCTTTAAATAAAGCTTTTCATTTGTTTCAAAACCATAAAAGTATTGCCCTTTAACAAATCTCCTGCTTTGACATGTGGGTACATGTGGATGAATACATTTGCTTTGTATACCAAACAGACTGAATTGTTGCCACAGAGTAAAAAACAAGTGACTTTCAATTGATGCCCTGTTTGTTACAACTAATTAGTTCCTTTATCTTGCTCCTAAAGTAATATCAGTTGATAACCATCCTTAGGATTCTGTGCAATTTCTGTGGTGAATGGAACGTTTATGTTTTCATATGCTAAACTTACACAGATTAAAACTAGAATATGATGTACTCGTAAATCTTAAATTCTTATCCTTCAAATGGTGTGAGCACAATTAGCAGTACTCATTACCAAAAAAGAGAAGTAAACTGAAAATTTAGTTTGGCTTTGCATCAATGTATTGCATTTTTCAATTCTTCCTGCTCATAGATCTATGAACAAAATTAATTTAAATAATTATTAATTAATTTAGTTATTCTAAAAGATGAAAAAGAGTCAACAGATCAGATGAACTGTAATGAAGTTCTAATTTTGAACAGGAATGAAGACACACATATTTAGGCCAGATCTGTCAACCATATCATTAAATACAGAGCAAATCTAAGTAAATTCTGTGAATAAGTTTTCTAGATTCAGACTTTCAAAGAAGCAGCCAAATTCAGAAAGAGGCTGAAAGCTCCTCTTGCCTTTGTTGCATACAAGCAAAAATCAAAGGAAAAATCCACCAGCAAATAACAGGTCAAATGCTCAGACAAAGTGGTTGAGGGTAGCAGTATGGAAGAGTTTTTGACTCTTTAGTGCTCTGACAAGGAGAGGGTGAGTTTAATTGAAATACTACTGTGGCCTTTCAGCACTCCCAGGAGTTGAAAGTCCCAGCTGGCTAAGAGTCAATGCAATCCTCATCTGTGACCCAAAGGCAGGAACAGCAGTAATGCCACAAGTACTTATGTTTTTCACCATGTCACATGCATATATGTGAAAAGAGTGTAAAACTGATTGAGATCTCTGGGGAATGGAGTGAAAAATATTAATACACAGATAAGAGTGACCGTGCAATGAAGAGAAAAAATTGTGTGTTGCAGTGTGGCCAGGTATGACTTACCTATACACCTACAAGTCCTAGTCATTTCTGCTTATTTTATAGCCAGTAGTAAGGACAAAAAATGGCATAGTACTCTGGAATTGTTTGTGTTGACATCCTCTACCTTACAGGATGTCTGCAATGACAGTACAGGATATTGACATCAGCACTGTAATGGGTATTGGAAGACTTGTGTAGTGAATCCTGACCACCTAATCCCTCAAACATGATAGGAGTTATAAACTGATGGAGCAGTCTTTAAAAATGCCACCTAAAAGATAGTGTACTGGGATTAAAGGAGAGAGCTATAGAAACAATGCCATTAAAATGAAGGTTAAAAAAATATTCCTAAGAAAGGAAACTAATGCCAGAAAACAGGGCAGTATCCTTTTTCCCTTCTTTTGCATTTTTGCCATAAGTAGTACTGGTATTGAAGACTGATATATATCATTATTTTTATGGACAGTTAAGAACATTCTGTCTATCAAATAAATAAACTTGATTTAAGTTCTAAAATACAGAGACAGAAGAAGAGAAAAGAACTCCATCCCTTAGAAATGAGCAATGAAAGTATACTCTGAAATATCTCACATGGAAAAGCCAAACTTAAAACCAGAGGGGTTTTGGATGAGAGGTTGAAAAAGAAGAAATCTTAATCTCAAGGGAAATTGAAAAAAATCTTGGGAATCCAAAATATTGTGATGCATTTTCTTCTAAGCAGCAAGCATCAGTTTTGTGTGAGGAAATCTGTCAGCAGGTTTTAAGCACTGAAATGCAGATAATTAGTGAGTCAATTTACAACTCTAAGACTGTTATAAGCTCCTATTGTCACTCTGCATTACACATGTAGCATCAAGATGCAGTTTGATAAATGTTTTAAATGAAAGTAAATGTGCTGGAGCTATGTTTTCTCACACCATCTGTTGTGTGTATCTCGTTTATGACTTTGGTTGCTTGGGTTCTTATTTTTGAGCCGTACTGCAGGCTGGACCAGAAAAAAGGGTGAGAGAATTTTACAGAATCAATAAAATTTATTTTCATCCATATTATTTCCCTGATATTGCTCCCTGCATAACCTGGTGAGTGCAGAGCAGAGAAGGAGAAAAGAACATGACAATAGGAACCAGATGAAGTCTGTAGGACCTCAAAGGTAATAGTGACATTAAATAATCAAATTAAAATAATTTTCTTTTCACTGTTTTTTCAATTCCTTTTCCTGCTCTCTAGTTCTGACTTAATTTCACCCAGCTGATGGTAAACCCCCTGAAAACTTCTCTAGTACTGAGCTTATTTGTCTTGGTCCATTGGTGAAAACCGAAATGTATTACTCACCAACACTAATGCGAGGAACTCAAATTACAAGAGTCTTCCTATCACTTTGCAGTTATAACTAAATCTGTTTCATCAATGCTCATGTTCTGTCTCCTTTTGCATTTTAATCTTTCAAAAAGTTCTTCTTTTGATTTCTTTTCCAATTGACTCCTTGGTTTTTAGCAATTTTTCCTGGTTTTATTAAATGTTATTTTATGCTGTTCTTGAGGTGTCCTATGAATAGTGAATAAATAAATGTATTTAAATTATAAAGAAAAAGTGACTCAAAATGTAGATTTAGATTAGATTTTATGAAAAATAGCACGGTGCTAGTAATGCCAAGGTCACAGGATTGATCCTGGTATGGACCAGGATTCACTTAAGAGTTGGCCTCAACAGCCCTTGTGGGTCTTTTCCAACCCAGACTAGTCTGTGATTCTGTGAAAAATTCTTTGCTGTGAGGGTAGTGAGTCACTGGAACAGGCTGACCAGAGAAGTTGTGAATGCCACATCCCTTGAAGTGTTTAAAGTCAAGTTGGATGGAGCTCTGACAAACCTAGTCTAGTGGAAGGTGTCCCTGCCTATGACTGGATTGGAACTAGATGAGCAATCTTTATTTCATTGCATCTCAACAATATGTGAAGCTGGAATGTATTTTAGGTGTGACAGTAGCAGAATTGTGGGTGGAAGAAGAAAGTTTTTCTCAATGAAGATATTTCATGCCCAGAATAACACATTCTTATTGCCTGCAGTATGAGCTCTTGTGACAAGTACAGAACTGAGCAATGCTACTCTGTAATTAAAGATGACACAGTACGTTGTTATTTAATGACAATATTTGCCTATAAACATCTTATTCTTGTCATCTGTCTGCTTACTATTACTAGTAATCTGGAGTGACAGGGTGCTGAGAAGAATAAGCATTTAGCACAGACTTTTATTTCTACATCATCAGTTCAGACCTGGACTTCATGTTGAGAAACCATCTTTTAGGAGCATTTTCTTACTCTGTGATTTCAAATAATTTCCCATAGGATGCATATTTCATCACAAAATCAGCCCTACAACTGGCATTAAGTGCATCAGTGTTGATTAGATCTTTAGAGAAACTGGGAACGGAATGCTGCAAGTGGCAATGGTATCTGGTCCTAAAAGAACTAAAAACACATTGCTTAGAAGAACGCTGGCAGAAGAGTAAGGGTAGAACAACAATAATGTTAAATTCATTTTTTAAAAAATCTTTTGTGGTCCTCATATTTTTATTTTTTCTTTAATCATGCAATAAATATATAAGGATGTCTCCTAGTCTTCTAATTTTTTTTTTTTTATATATAACAGCAGTAAGATTGATTTTTCATGTAAAGTTTCTCCATTTTCTCAATATATGCTTCAGACACTGTTTTATAACAGGGATACTCTAGAAAGAAAAATTAAAAATAAAAGAAAAGAAGGTATAAGAATTCTGCACCAAAACTTCAACTGATATTTTAATAGATTTTCTTTTAATTATTCCATTGGCATTATTTTCAGGAAATTCTTTTTAAATATTGCATTCCACATGTAATGAGCTAATGCTTTTTTTAGTATGCAATCTTCTAGGATTTTAAATAAAAAAATCTATCAAGAATTAATCATGAGTTCATCAATTTATCCAAAATCAAGAATTAATTGTATTTTTTTCTTAGAATAAATATTTAAAAAAAAATAGGTTAGCTTTGAAATCCTAAAAAGAAGTTTTAAAATTTTTTCAATATTTTGTGATCTATCTTTCCAAATACATCTATAGTATTTAGATTAGATAAGCAGCTTAGCTAAATAATTTTTAGCTGTAACATGCCACTGGTAGTCAATGAAATATTAGTGGCCTATTGTCACCTGGAAAAGGAATGAATTTTTATTTATGGTGTTCAGGGGTTCAAAGGAGAATGACTCTTCCAGAGAAAAGATTAATATTTACTTTTATTTAATTATTTCATAGATACATAAATATAATTTAATTATAAATTAGTTTCAATCATTTAATTTTTTTTTTAATTGTAAGGCATTTGAGTGATCAACTAGTTCACAGTATTATTATCCATCCATCTCAAAGCTCTCTACATTTGCACTGAGTTTTGCTTATATAGCCTCATAGGCTATTGAGAAATACTGTGCTCAGAGCTGATTAGAAAAGCACATTACAAAATACACTTCTAACAATTTTCATTTTATTTTAGTAGGCAGAGAATTCCAGTGCTGAGTAAGCAATGGTTTTTCCATTCATGGTAGAATAAAACTGCTTTCATAATCACCACTAAATGATTATACTGGTATTGTTCAGGATGATGTTAGTGACTGACATAACTGGATGCCTAAAGTTCACCTATTCCCAATCATTTTACTTGTCACATAATTTGTGCCCAACAGTATGACTATCTTTTATAGATCTAAGTGTCCAAATATGAACTATATATTTACCTCCTGTGAAAAACTTGTAAATTTGAAAATCTGTTAAGATGACAAAATTAATCTTTTAGGTTACAGTTCTGTATTAATCTGTATTATGTTCTCTTCATAAATAAATTTCTCCATCTGCGGAGTTCCTGTCTTTTGAAGAGTTTTTTTAAGATTGCATGCTGGCATACTGAACCTGTTCTTGCAGATCTCTATATTTTGATATTATTGCTACAGAAGTTGTGTCAAAGCTATCACAAATCAAAGCCAAAATGCCATCAAAAACCAAACGCAGATTGAAGGATTAAGCCATGTAGCTCTAGATGTGTAAGTGGTACTTATCAGCAATTTCATTTTTATGAATTGTATGGATATTTCAATCTGCTATTGTGAATTACTATTTCAAAATTTCGTTGAGCTGTAACCTAAAACTTGAAGGAAGCACATGCTTAAAAACATGGAGCTGCATTTAATTAAGTATTTTAATGAGCAGTATATACTGGTTCCTGCAGAACACTGTTTCAGCTATATTGGATTACAGTTCTCACTGCTTGTCTAGACAAGGGATCAAAATGTGAATCTTAAATTAGATTGCCCTAAGATTTTTTTTTTTTGTCAGAGTACTGTACTTATCTTAACAATATGACAGTCCAGTAGCTGAAGAATATAAGTTCACCAAGAAAACCTTAGAATCTCTTGGGAAATTTCTTTCAAGACTTGCAGTATATATTCAATTATTCTTTAAATGAAAAATGACATTGAAACTATAAGAAAAAAACCCTAAAGTAATGCTGACATATAATTAGGATTTCAAATTAATCACTGTCTTAGTTAAGCTTCAGTATGAGGCATGTATCAAAATGATAAATTGCAGTACCATAAGTTGACAAATATGGCTTATTTAACAACATTATTCTGAAAGAAATAAATTAAACGGAACATTGAAATAGTAAGTGGATTTTACCAGACTAAGGGAGAGACATCTTTTTTTTACCCAATAATTAAGTTTTTCTCAAGGCAGAAGAAATGATAGGTTATTTATTCATTGGTTTTTGACTTTCAAAAAACCACTTTTTTTGCAAACATTTTAGCAAATAAAAAAATTTTCATTCATTTTGTCTGGAACAAAATTATGCATATTATGTGGCTTTCCAATCAACTTTTTTTTCCTTTTTTTAAGATTTAGCAAAGAAAATTTAGCACTCAACAACCACTAAATTCTAACTGCTAATTATGGTAGAATAAAACACTAGATCTATAATCAAGCACATGTGCATGAGCTTTTTTCCTAAAAATTATATGTTATTTTTCAAATGAAAGAACAGGGAGTAGAATCACAAATCCATTTAGAAGAATTTATCACATATCCTCACAAAAATAGGATGACAAATATTTGGCAGCAGAAACAATCTTTAACTGTACTTTTTCATGCTGATAATAAAGTGACACAGCCATCCATAATAAGCTTCTGAGAGGTTTTAGTGGTCAGATACTCCCTCTTGCATGGCACAGTCCCCTGCCTGCAAGCCAGACCTCTTGTCTTGGACTGTGTTCTTCTTGCCGGGAACTCAGACACATAATTTTACAGAGCAATTGCTCTTTTTTCAACCTCACAACTGCTACTTCATGCTATTCACTCATCTAAGTGGTAATAACATGGCCAAGGGAAACCTGAAGCTGATTTAAGGTTGATATGGGATTCTAGGGGGAAGAATGAGGAGCATGTGCTCCCTTACGGTGTCAGTATCCCTTTCAATTCTTCTGATTAGGAGAAAAGCTCTGGCTGCAAGTGCATCCAGCAGACCAAGGCATAGTTGCACAGTTGTCTCCAAGGGTTTGGGCTTCATAATCATAGTACCTCATCTGAAGATGAAGTAGGACTGCTGGGAGGAAATGAAACTACCTGATCGATGCAAATAAAAATATAATCTTATGTAGACATTTTTAACTCAGAAGGAGAACCTTTAAAAATACTTCTTTCAGGGGACAGAGACCTAACTACAGAGTAAAAGAAAATTGCACCCAGGTTTGGAAGGAAGGCTGAGAAGTAAGTACTAAAATTGGGACACTAGACTTTAAGACATCATATTTGGATTTATTTGGGGAGTTAGGCAGAATCTCCTGGGAAGCAATTATGGGGAGGAAGTGCAGTCAGAGAGATGGCTGATTTTTTTTTTAAATGACATTCCAACTACTTTAGGGAGAAGTGAACTTTGGCAAATGACTCATGATGCTAACAAGGGAGCTTCTTAATGATCTAAAATGCAAAGAATTACAGACAAAAAGAAAGGTGTATAGGTGTACAGACAGCAAGAAAGGTGTATAGAAACAGTGCTTAGGAACAAAATCAAGAAGGTTAAAGTCCAAGGGGACACTAACATGGGAATAGGTTTTATGGATTAAACAAACAGATTCTGCAAGTAAGCTAGTGGCAAAAAAAAAAAAAAAAAGAACAGGGAAGATTGCAGATTCACCAAGCGGCAAAGAAAATAATATTGAATATATGGAAAAGGCCAAAGAACTCCATGCCTTGTGCGCATTGTTCTTCATAAGGAGTAATCTGTCCATGTATCGGTCCAGTTGGGAAGGTGAGAAGTAATTGGTTCTGAGTTTATATGGAAAAGTTGGATATATTCAATTCACAGATTCCCCCAAGGGTACCAGAGGAGGTGTCCCACCCTGACTAAAAAGCTGTTGTCTATAATCCATGGAAAACTATAACAATCACCAGTAGTCCTTCATGATTAAACAGATCAGTGATACATTTGTCCTAATGAAAGCAAGAGGGACCACTACAAGCACTATAAACTAATAATCCTTCCCTCAATTCCTAGAAGTAGCCTAAAGAGTATATTTTTGTAATTCATTTTCCATCACCTGCAGGATGAGGCTAACTGGGAGTAATTAGCAGAGACTTACCATGGGCTAACTATGCTTGGTGAACCCAAATGACATTTGGGCATCTGAAGGGATGTAACAAGTGGCCACTGCTTTCAGCAGCAACTGGCCACTGATTCCTCAGCAGCTCTGAAACCTGGACATTTCCTTGCCTGGCAGCAGGAGCCCAGACCTGGGGAAGCTTGTGGCCTGGGGATGTGACTCGAGCTAATGGACTTTCTTTCTGCTTTCCCATTTGTAGATTTAACCAGCTTCACAGCTGAGCAAGAATCCCAGAGAAACACACAAGACACTGACAGCATGGGCAGGCAAGACCCTGCTTTGACAGCACCCCCTGAACATGAGCACCAGTGGCCAAACCCTCTCTTTGGCAGGCAGATGTATGAGGTCATTCATGCAGGCATAGACACAGAATTACCTGAATCCATGGGCACACATCCATTCACAGGTCCCACAAGTACCAGCATGATCCCTCTGCCTGCCTGGCATCCCCACCCAGATTCCAGGCCCTCTTACTGGCCCCAGGAGTTCCCTTATCACTGCCTGGTCCAGTCTGGTGCTTACTAGCAAACATTCAGTACTGGCATACTTGTCCAGCATGGGCTCCCCATCCTTCTGTTACCTCACTCCAGAACATCCTTCCTGCTGGTTAGTCCTGATGGAAGTGCGCAGGTGAGTGACCCATGCACCCCCAGTATGGAGAAGCTGAGGACAGTTGACGTCACAAGCTCTGGCACTGAACCCCTCACTTGCTTCACTCATGCAGGCTCCTCCCAAAAGCTGTTTTTTGGGACACACCATTCCCACCCCAGTGAGTGACACCCAGTGCAGTAGCTGGCACAGAGACCCCAGTCTCTCCAGGAGGTGATACCAGGCCAGGGTTACCTACAGCCCCAACCTGGCTGCAGTAGCTGGCACTGAGCCCTTTAAACCCTCACACACGCAGGACAGAGAGAGATTGCTCTGAAAGTTAAAAAAAGATTTAATAAGGAGATAGGACAGGTTATGGTGATCACGTGCAGGCCTCAGCCAGACAAGTGTACTGATCAGAGCCCTTTTTCACACAGCTGTCACAAAATGATGAAAATGCAGAAGAATGATAGAAAATAATTCATTATTTGGAATTTTGTTTATGTTAATGCTTCAAAAGCCCATATTAAAGAGAATTCCAAAGCCTGTGATTTTATTGTAGTACTTAAGAACCTCCATATGAACTCACAGATGCTTAAAGGACTTTATCATTTAGCAGATAAAAGCAGAACAAAAGCCAGCAGCTGGAAGTTCAAAAATCAGAATTAAAAAGTCTTACTTCTAAGTGAGGCAGAGTGATCAGGGGATCAAAGAAAGATTTCTTAAAGCTTGATGTCTTCAAGAGCTAACTTTGTTTCCAGAAGTTATTCTTTAGCCAAATCAGTGGTTGTGGTATCAAGAAAATAGCGTGAAATGCTATAAAAATTAACCAGATTAAGTCCACAGAGATATTTTTCTCTCTACTTCCTTTAGACTTATAAAGGAATGGTGGTATCAGTACAGCATATAGCTAAAATGGGTAGAAGCACCATGGCAACCTGGTATTGATTTCATAAGGAATCAATTGTCATATGTGGTACAGCTTTACTATGCATTTGGCATTAGGAATGGCATAAAAGTCTATGGTAAATACAAGTCTATGAAGAAAAATTAGTGGGATGTTTTCCCACTAGTATATATGATGAAACTAGTATTCTAGGACAAAAAAAGATTTGTTAGATAATTTTCTGGGACTTCCTAAACAATTGGGCAGATATTCATACATTCAGACAAAATAAAGAAACTCCAGCACTTTCTTATTCTTCTTGTTATCCAACATGTTGAATAGAAGTAAAAATAGACAATATATAGAAGCAAAAATAGACAATATATATTGGCTTATGTCTAGCATGTTGCTTTGTTAGATTTAGTATGTTTCATCTAAAGATATCTATTTATGTAATTTAATAATTTCTTGTTATGATTTTCCATTCCTATTCCTATTCCTATTCCTATTCCTATTCCTATTCCTATTCCTATTCCTATTCCTATTCCTATTCCTATT
>JAWWMU010000106.1:135535014-135632562 GCA_035048155.1 Cinnycerthia olivascens
CAAGATGAAGAATTTAGCTGTGTACACATTCCAGTGAAATCTAGACACACCTTTGGAGCCCAGTCAACCACGTGTGGCAGAAAGCATGATATATTTTATTAATGATTCAGATTAAAATTATTTTTGTGTGTTTGTAGATAAGCACTTATTTTACATTTTACTTTGAATTAGAAGAACAGAAAAATTTAGGTCAAAAGGGACCTGCAGAGGCCACATAGTCCAACCTACTGTTCAAAATAGGCTGAAAGTCAGAGTTAGTCTAAGTTGCTTAAGATTTATGTTTTCTCTTTTCCTTGTTAGAATAAATGCAGTATGATTTTTTGCTTGCTATGGTTTTTTTTGTGTTTGGTTTAGGTTTTTTGTTTTGTTTTGTTTTGCTTTGTTTTGTTTTAATGCAGATATATATTCAGTGACATAGTCTGGTCTTTAGCACACTTTAAGAAATACTTAAACTTTGATAATTTTACTGGAAGAGATGACACATATTTTTAATTTTGCTTCATGTAGGAACAAAGACCCATGGTGTTTAGGGATGTTTTATTACATTTACTGCTTATTCTGAAATTCAGTCTCAGTCTTCTGAAATCACAAATTAACTGATAAGTTATGTCCTGCCATTATCAGCATTTTTAGCCTCATCAGAGGGAAGGATATAGAGTGATGAGAAGCCCAGAATTCAAAAGGTCAGGAAATTATTTGCTAAAAAATATTCTAATTGCAATATTAGCATTTATTTAATGTTTTGCTTATTTTTACCTTTAAGATACCTTTAAAAGAGTTATATATAGTGTACCAGTAATTTACCATGAAGCTTATTTGCTGTGGGGATCACAAAAAACTTTTTTTTTTTTTTTTTAATCTCTATGTACTTGGTGTCCTTAACAAATACTGTAAATTAATGGGTATTCTATAGATGTCTTTTCTCAACCAATCTTTAGAAAAAAAAAAAAGGAAAAGAAAAAAGAAAAAACTCCTCAGTACAATATTTATGCCATTGGTTACAGTCATGAAAGATACAAAAGCCAAATTACAATAATACTCACATCACATAACCAGAAAAACAAAAAACTAAAAACTTGAACAAAAGAGGCATAGAACCCTAAAGAGGTATATATTCACATATTTATATGTAACAAGTTCCCAGAGGGTGTATTTACAAAGTTGTTCTTGTTTTGTCATTGGTGTCATTATGAGTAATGTCATTAAAACAAGACTAAAGAACTTATGTTAATATGAAAAGATGGAGAATTATGAACAGAAAGTTTACGATTTAGGAAATACATTTTTTATTTGATTAGGAGGGTATATTTTTGTTCTATTAATAAAAATATTAATAAATAGCTTACATCTCTCAAACAAAAAAGATGCATCATTTTTTAATAAGTCAATATCAGTCCATTTTTTCCAGTAGCTTGGTCATCAGCCGATAAAAAAGTTAATTCATTGGTAAGTATCAACACTTCAAAATAAGCTGGCTTAATGTAAAACCAAACCAATAATTTGAATAAAACTTTAACCTGCATCTCACAGTAGGTTTAGCTGATATCTATTTATGTGCTCAATGATTTAAAAGAATTCTGGGTAAGACATATATCCAGCAGAAAAGATGTACAAAGTTATCCCAAAATATTTAATTTTATGAGTGGTACGTAGGCACAGCTTAGATGGGTAGTGGATTTTTTAAATGAACACGTATGTTACTAGCATAGTAAACATTACAGCTCCTGATGTAAAACAGATCATTATAAGAGCTGTTGGATACCATTTAACTTTCAGCAGTGGGCCTTTTATAACCATCATTATGTTGCATTTAGTCAAAAAGGATAAACTTCTTTCTTTAATTTAGTTGCTACATTTAAATTGATATGAAGAAATTAAGAGGTAATATTTTTGGTTTAGGGGATGAAAAATTAATCAAAAATTTTAATATATAAAATTCAAAATGCAAATATCACTCAGTAAAATACTACAGATTTTTAGAATGAACTGTAATGTAATTAATTCTGACTATTGAAATAACCTAATAGTTGAGTATTATTCATTAGGTACGAAGGGATATTGACCTCAGAGCTTAAGCCCTATTTGTATGTTAAACTCTACAAACTATCATAAGTGTTAGCTAAAGTAGTTTTCATTGCCATTTAAAAGAAACACAGCAAGCAAATCATAACTGCAGGAGAGGGCAGGTAAGCAGCAAAATACCTGTAAGACAATGTATGTGCATAGATCTGATTGCCACTTATTCAGATCAGTCTAAATGTCCAACTAAATGTTAGACAACTGAATGCCTAACTGAGTACTCTGGTAAAAGTGAAACTTTAGGTGGAAAAATTATGCAAAATGAGCAGTCATCTCGTTAAGCAGATATCATATGCATATTAAGCACATTTAAAATTTAAATTTCCTCTAGTAGCTGAGGCTTTTTTATCTACAGCAATTTTCCATCTTACATTCCATTTGCATATCTCATTCCATTTATATCAAATTTTTTCAAATTTAAAATACCTAATGGAGTTATTTAGGTGACTCTCTTGCTGCTTTGGATATTGTGAGATATTCAAAACATCAGCACAGAGTTGCTGTATGACATTGTACCACCATGAGATCCATGTGCTTGTGGAGAGATGGAGGCCAAGCAGGATGTGCCTACACCTTTTGCTAGGCTCTTCAATCATTCCTTTATAGTCTACCTCTTTGGCAGAAAAAAAAGTTAAATGACAATTGTGCTTCCTCTTTTTTTTTTTTTTTTTGTGAGATTATTTGTTCCTTTTCTCCTTTCCCTTTTTGATTTTGGAAGTATTCTCTGACCTCCTTAAGAGATCCCACAAGTACCTGATACTGGCTTGGGTAGCCACGGGAAATCATGGGAACTGAAAGACAGTGTCTACAGAAGTTTAAGACACCCAAATTTTAAATTGTGACATTCTACTTGAATATTTGATTTTGATGACGCCCTTTAGCCACAGAGTACTGTCAAACACAGAACAGTGAAAAAAAATTGTAAATGAATACACTGTATATGAATGAATATGTTTGCTTTTTTTTTCATGGTGTGTCTAACAAGCTTGCCAGGTATCTAACACCCACAGGAAATGGACTATCTATTTTAATCTCTCCCACTATATTTTTTCAATCACATATGACACAATTTTAAAATGACAAATCATCTCAGATTTGTGGTTTCCAAGTCTTTAAAGTTCTGACTGAAAATTTCTGCAGTTTGATCAATCATTTGTTTTCTGCTTTTACTGTGGTCCTTGTGATAAAACTCAAATCATATATTACTTTAAGTGAATGCTGAACTTTAAACTCACCATCCCTCAAGGAAGACCAGATCCCAGCTTCAGGGTTTAAATAGAGCAATCATTTCATAATTGCAAAGTTAAAATTATGGAAAGAAATCTTGATTAGTCATACAAAAGTGCTCCTAGATAAATTGTTTACTTGAGACTGTGATGTGATAAATAAGATGATTGTATTTCCTCTTTGCTTGTGTGTCTCAGATATTTGCTGTTTGACATTGATTATGTTTTTAAATAGATAACTTTTTAAAATGTATTTTAACAGCTAGTTGTATTGTTTTGTTTTCTTTTCAAGTTCACAAGATTCTAGCTTTTCTATAGTGTGTTTGTTATTTCCAAAGAAAATACAGTTCCTCAAGAATATTTCAGCTGAGATTGGATAATATCCAAAGAAACTCACCAAAAAAGTTTTTTTAAGTGAATAGCAGTCTCCCTTAAAATTTTTTTATTAGGTCACATAAATTTTACAGCAGGAAGAGTTTTAGTCTAATCTGAAAGATGCAAGAACTGTTTGTCCCTAATTTATGTAAAATTAGGCAGAAACATAAAACAGGTCAACATGCCAAGTTATTGTAACTCTGAATGTAAAACTTAAAAAAGTCAAAGCCTATACATTCTCACTTCTAGTTTGATCTCCAAATAACTGTTTATTCTTGTAAAAAGAAGATAGATCCTGAAAAAGAATATGCTAAATGCCAAGTATATAAGAGAAAAGTAGGTAAAACAAACTTTTGCATAACTTCATTGAAAATCTGCCATATAAGTTTCCCTGAAAACTTTCTGAAGACAATAGAAATTTTATTCCATATTTAGCAGTTTACAGGAAACTGAAATATCTGATATTTTCAAATAACAGATAAAATATTTCTAATTTTTTTCTTTTATATGAACGTAACTTTTCCTTCCACTATGAAATTTGGTCTTAATGATACATATTTAAGTTGATAATATTCAAAGATTATTCTTAAAATCTATAGCCCATGTACAAATGAAGCTTCACCACCAGTGGGTTATTCCCATTAAGCTAGCTAGAATCCTTCTACCAGTCATTTTATTTGCTGGTATGTCCAGTAACTTGCTATCTGTTATTCATGCAGACAGAACCAGCCAATACTTAGCAAATAAATACATCTTGAATTTAGTAAGGTGCTGTTGAGGCTTGGTTTTGTTGGACCACATGCTGATGAATGCATTATTAGCTGCTGGAGTCCTGTCTGTGTGCTTCTGTATTCATACACACTTCTATTAATTTTCTAAGTAGCTGATGATTAGATTCAACATCTGGCTAGCCTGATGCTACACTGATTCAATTTCAAATTTAGTGAGATCTTTTACCTGCCAGATACTTGTTTAACATTTTCTCACTAGCTCTTATTATTATTAAAAAAAAAAAAAAGGAAGCCCTCAACAGAAGGGTTTGCTTATTTGCATTTTCTAAGATAAAAGCATGATCTCACCCAATTTGCTTCTGCACTTGCTGTGGCCAGTATCTACTCAACTGAAATAATAACATTCTTCAGTATTTTTTCTAGATATGATTTTGTTTTCATCTAATACTCATCAAATATTTGCTTCTGAGGACCACGTCCCCTTATTTCTATGTCATGGCATTTTCTTATTTTGAATACCAGGTATTAAAGAAAAGATATGATTACTTAACAAAGAATGGATTTTAAATGTTGAGTGTATCCAATTTGACACCCCATATTTTGGTTGTTAAATTTTTGACTACCCTGTTTCATGGGAATGCAAAATCTTTTCCTCTTTCAGTCTGTTCTGTGATTTTTTTCTGTGTAACTTCCATAAAATTTCATCAGACATGTAAGCATCTGTGCTGATTTTGACTGGAGTGGAGTTAATTCTCTTCATGCTGATTAATATGGACTATGTTTTGTATTTGTGCTGAAAACAGTGTGATAATATAGGGATGTTTTTGTTCTTGCTGGGCAGTGTCTTTGCTGTTTCCTGTCCTGTCATGCTGGTGAGCGGGCTGGGGGTGAATGGGAAGCTGGGAGGAAACACAGCCAGGATAGCTGACTCCAAACAACCCAAGGGATATCCCCTATCAACAAGGTGCCTTGCTCATTATATGAAGCTGGGGAAGAAGAAGGAGGGAGAGATGCTTGGAATGATGGTGTTTGTCTTCTCAAGTCACCATTACTCCTCATGGGACCCTGCTCTCCTGGAGGTGGCTGAACGCTTGGCTGCCTGTGGGAAGTGGTGAATTAATTCCTTGTTTTGCTTGCCTGTGTGTATGGCTTTGCCTATAAAACTGTCTTTGTCCCAGTCCATGACTTTTATCACTTTTACTCTTCCATTTCTCTTTCTCTTTCCACCGGTGAGGGAGTGAGAGAGTGGCTGTGTGGTGCTTAGTTGCCAGCTGGGTTTAAACAGTAACAGCCTCTGATCTCTAAACAGCAAACTGAGCATCCACCAGTAGAAAGTTTCAAAAGCTCTGAAAACTATTTATGGAGAAACAGCAGTCAGCCATAAATGGTAATCAACAGAAAAACTAAGAAAATATGCTTTTAAAATATGCTTTTTAGGTAACATGATTTTAAAAATTATGTATTTCATTAAAAAAAAAAGATGAAACAAAATATCTTCTATGTCATTAAATACATTATTTAAATATCAACTTTTTTAATATATGAAAGAGTAACCAAACAAATTATTTTTAAAAGTAAATTCACCCAGAACTGTTAACTGCAAATATCTTTACTTTTGAATAAAACCTTTAAAGCGGTCAAGAACATATTTACCTATGCCTCTCCTCCTTCTCAGAAACTGAATCCATATGCCATATCCAAAGGCAATACAGAGCATTCAGTTTGAAGCACATCTCATCCTACTGGATTTCTCTATCAAATTCCACAGCCTAGTGCTTGAGACACAGCTCCAGTGATTTTAGTGTTTTTTTTATCATCTCTATATCCACTGTAAAGTAGCATGAATGCCACAAAAGAAAGGAGATTTTTTTTCACTCCTGTTATGGTTCTCCCTTGCAGGTTACCAAAATTACATTAATCATCTCAAATAAATAAATAGGAAAGTTTTTATACTGAAAATATAAAAAAATACATGTGAAACTAACAGTAAAAATATTGCTTGGATACAAAAAATATTCATTTCAAAGCACTAGATAACAGGATATCAAACAGAGCAGGGGCAGGTCTGTGGTCAAAACAGGTTGTTCAGGGTTTTATATAGCTGAGTCCTGAAAATCTGCAAGGAAGGAGGTATGTCAGCCTTGGGCAGTCAGATTCAGTCCTTCAAGAGACACACTATATCAGATTCAAATTATTTTGTGTGATAATAGCCTCGGTCACCTGATCTAAGTAACAGACCTAAGTAATCAGAGGGTCATTGTGATAAACTCATAAATACCACAAGAGAGAGAACCTTGCAATTCTAACGTGCTTAGTCTGATAACACATATCAAAGTCAGAAAGTGCTGTTCATCCAATGATTGAACAGGTACAAAGAATTGGATACCAGGATTCACGCTTGTTTTAAAAGCTGTAATCTCTGTAGAGAGTTCTTTTTCACAGTCCTTACAATAAATAAAGTCATAGAAGCATAGAAAGCTTTGGGTTGTAATGCACCTTCAAGGGTCATCTAGTCCAAGTGCTTTGTGATAAGCAGAGACATAATCAACTGGATGATGCTGCTCAGAGCCTCCTCTAACCTTACCTTGAATATTTCCAGGGATGATACATCTACCACTTCTCTGGGAAATGTGATGCATTGTTTCACCATCCTCACTTCATTATATCTAGCCTGAATCTCACACCTTTTACTTTAAAACCATCAACCTTTTTCCTGTCACTACAGGCCCTACTGAGAGTGTGTTCCCATCTTTCCTAAAAGCCCCACTTAAGAACTGAAAGACCACAATAAAGTGTCCCTGGAACCTCTAACTGAGGGGAGGGAAAAAATCCCAAATCTTTGTTAGTACTATCACTATTTATTTATTACATAAATTTTACAAGAGTGTTTCTACATCAAGTAGATGTACAAAGTGCATCTAGTACAGCATTAATTGCCAGTTGAGGGAGTTTGTTGTCCCACATTATTCTGCACTGGTGTGGCCTCAACCTGAGTACTCCATGCAGTTTTGGGGACCACAATATAAAAAGGATATAAAGCTATTAGAAAGAGCTTCTGAAGGAGGGAAGCAAAGATGTTGAAGAGGCTTGAGAAGAAGCCATATGAGGAGCAGCTGAGGTCACTTGGTCTGTTCAACCTGGAGAAGAGGAGACTGAGGGGGGACCTCATCACAGCCTACAACTTCTTCAAGAGGGGAAGAGGAAGGACAGACACTGATCTCCTTCTGTGGTGACCAGTGACAGGACTCAAGGGAACACAATGATTCTATGATTCTACTTGCACACAAAAGCATCCTATTTTTCTTAGTTTATAGTCTATGTTTGGGATGGGTTTTCTGAATTATTTTTAATTTTTTTTCCTTTTCTAGATAGAAGAATGACAAGAAAAGAAGTTTTACTTTTTTTTTTTAAAAAGTCAATATTTTAATATTAGTACACTACAACATTTCTTAGAACAAAATAATAGTGTTTATGTTTCACATATGAAGTTAAGTTTCTGAAGATTTGAGAATTCTGTATCTAATCTACTTACTAGATAACATCAATAATATTTCCATGATTTTATCTTTCTGATGACTCTTCTAAGTGTCAGAGTGAAATTAATCTCCCATTAACTCTTCCATGCCTTGGCTTTTTCTCACATCTATGTTTTATGCACTCACCTATGCAGCAATGCCTTTTTGAGCTTTGAGCAGAAAAGATCATATCCTAATGGCAAGTTCAAAGAATCACAAGGGTTTAAAAGAAAAAAAACATTAGTAGCTAATCCAAGTGAGAATCAAATAAACTCCAAAAGAATTCTAAGGATTTGGATCACACAATCACTCACATTTATTAATTAAACTGAAAAGTGTCAAACTAAAACTGGTAAGATGAAGTTCAGTTACCTCGCTGAACTAAGTGTGCAATTAATCCAAAAGTTAAAAAGTATTCAGAAATGGATTATACACGTAAGTAATAAGTAAATTCAGAGTTCAGAAATATATCACTGACAGAATTGCTAAAGCAATGCATAGGATATGAAAATCCCATGATTCAAGAAATCAATGACCTTTTAGGCAGTGAATTAAACTGAGGCTCTGTCATGTGTAAATTTCATGTGTACATTGGGTCCTGGTGTAGAGGTAAGATCTCCTCATCTTCGTCTTGACCCAGGTTTTTCATCTTTTTTTCTCTGCTGGTCTGCTGTTGAGAGGGAGGGATGGAGTGGCTGAAGGGCGTCTGGCAGCCAGCCAAAGTCAGTCCAGCACAACTTCTAATGCTCTTTCTCTCACACCAATTCAGAGCATCTTTTAAATCTCAGGAGTGTGATGGAAAAGACTAACACTTATCTACTGAGTAATAGACAATTAAGTTCAATTCTCTTTAGGGTTTTTGTTTTTGGATGTGCTTGTGTGCATTCATGTGTATATGTTGAGAGGTTAATAAAGGTGTTAAATTGCAGTTGAGAGTATTGCAAGATTGAACTGCAACATCCTGGTAAAATACAGCTTGTCTTTCAAATTGTTTTCTAAAGAAACAGTAACTTAACCATTGAATCAGGAAGAAAGCAAGAAATGCAAAGGCTTCTTTAAGAGTATGCCAATTAAAATATGAATAGGAGTAACTCCCACAGTTTTTATATGTCTATTCAATTGGTTTAAAATAAATAAACAGAATTTAATAGTCTATAAAACAAAACAAACTCGACTGAGCAGAAGTGGTCAGCTAGATCCAAGTTTTTCTCTCACCGAAAATAGTAATAAAAATACTTTGTTCAACAAGTCGTTAACAAACTGACATATGATTTATGAACTAATTTATTTTTGTCAAATGATAATTTTCCCTGTCAAAATCCAAAACTGCTCATGCAATCTATTATTTTAAAATAACGATCATAGGTCAAGGCTGAACATTGCTAATTGAACAGTTGCCTTGAACTAAACAATAAAGTACTCATCAGGTTCTGGTATGATTATTATATTCTGTGCAAAACATGTTTCTAAAAACTGCCATCATCCATTATCAGTGTAAAACTTTTATTATACAACTCTCTGCTTTTTTTTATCATCATAAATGAAACAGATTTTATAAATAATTCTGTTTTCTAAAGCAGTCAATTTGTTTTAAGACATAAAACTCTCAAGAAGTACTTCAAATGATAGGTAAGAAGAACCAGACATTACACTACAGTATAAATATTCTTTAAAAATCTGTAGGATGTGCATTTGCCTGCTTCTTGAAGAGAAAAACTGATAAGAACAAAACACATGAAAACAATAATCTTTAGAGAATTTGAAAACATCCTAGGTCCTTAAAGTAACAAGAAATAATAATAAAAAAAAAAAAGCAAGCAGTACATATTTTGAAAGTTGAGCAGCTGGAACATTGTGACAATATAGTTTATTGTGCTCATCTTAAAGCTGGGTGAAGATTTATAGTACATTTTAGCAGATTTTGGAGGTTTCAAAGCACCAAAGGAGATGAACCTGCTCCTTCCAATTTTCCCAGAGTTCTAACACTGACTTCACACTGGTTCTAGTCATTTGCACCTTTCTCTCTGAATTTATTTAGCCATCCCAATGAAGAACTATTGCTTTAAAAATAAACCCGAGTCAATTCAGTTAGCAAAGGGAAGCACATCCTCAAAGTGGTTTGCCTGATGAGTGCCAGAGCCAATGGAAAAAAGAGAAAGATCACACAGCCAAAGTCAGAGGAACACGGGAGACGAGTTTGCTTCTGTGAGTGACAACAAGCTTTTAGATGAGTTGGACTATCTTTTGTAACTTTGCCTTAATGTGTGAAAATAGCACAATATGGAAAGGAGAGATGCCATATTTTGCTTCTCACCATTGTAGGTGCCAGGAACTTCCAGAACAGCTTCAACTTAAACTAAATATTCTGTATCATTTTGGAATTCCTCCATGAGCAAAAGGCTTGTGACATTATCACCACACTCTTTATTTCTGTGCTGGTATAGAGATAAATTTGTAGTAGCAGGCCATGTAAAAGAGGACAAACTATATACATATATTTCAGAATCTATGCTTTTAATATGAAAAATTCAGTCCTTTAAAACCGAGTAATGGCAACAAACAGAATAAACCCAACTGATTCATCAGCT
The DNA here is from genome assembly GCA_035048155.1 of Cinnycerthia olivascens. Taxonomy (NCBI): domain Eukaryota; kingdom Metazoa; phylum Chordata; class Aves; order Passeriformes; family Certhiidae; genus Cinnycerthia; species Cinnycerthia olivascens. The sequence continues at coordinate 135,545,529 of JAWWMU010000106.1, forward strand.
AAATTAGCAGCAATACCTAAAAAACCCAAGCAAACAAAAAACTCCATGGATTTTATGTCATTCATTTTCTTCCAGAAAACTTTCACTGACGCAGGAACAACTTAGTTTTCTCACAGGCCCCTGTTCACTTTAAAGGAGAACATATAAGCAGAGTTTGCCAGAAAGAGCAAGAGAGGGAAGAGAGGATGCTGGAGTAAAGGTGTCTCTCCTCCAACACTGGCTATGTCTATCTTTATCCTTAGAGGTCTGCAGCATATGGTGTTTCAAGGCAGAGCCTGAATCCACTGCACTGAAGGAATAAGTACGAATAAAGTCTTACTTTTTTGACCATTGTGGTGAAAAATTAAACTCTCAACTTCTCTCAAATGCCCTTGGAGTTGGGGTAGGTAAAAAAGCAACAAAACAGACAATCAAATTAAACACAAAGTGGAAGACAAGAAAACCAGGCTGTAATGGAAAACATTTTACATTTTCACATCTAAAATTCTGGAAAAGACAGATCTAGGAAAAATGGTTGTGGCACTTGAGGTTTTTTTATCCTATCAAACCAGAAATGTGACCCTATAATGATTTTTTAAAATGCAGAGAAATAAAATATTCTAAATTAATGTATCTATTACATAAATACAATTTATATTCTATATAAATATAAATAATAAAAACATGTCATTTTAAGTCTCATAGAAGGTAAATTATTAATTCTATATTGATTACTACATATGAAATACCATAGAAAAACTTCTGGCAAGAAAATGAAAAGCATTATTTAAGAAAAGGACACTTGAGTTTAAAACAGAAGCTAAGGTCCACTTCCCAGGGAGAAAAATCTAAATTAAAAATTTGGACTTGGAAAACATAGACAATATCAATATAGCAGAAGTGTGTCAGGTAACTTGTTCTAACCTCCACTTTTCATAATCTTCTAATAACTGATCAAACAAAGAAAAAATACTTCCAAAATGAACAAGAAATATCACAATAATTTCAGAAAAGAGGTTTTAAAAGATTCTGTTACTTTTGCAGAAATCAGAAAAGAAAATGCAATTAATATTTTTCTTTGTATTTACGATTAGGTATTATCTATGGGTACATAAAATGCACATCTGTAAATAGTTATGGGACTGACTGGTCTGCAACTAGAATTTGTCTTTTAATAAATAGATTTAAATAAAAATAAAGTTATAATCGAAATACCAGTGCACTTAGCTGATCTATTTTGCAATCATCAAAGGATTGTTTATCTGTGTTATCTTGATTCTGTGGACATGATTCTATATCAGAGCCATGTTGACTGACATTAACAGAATCAGATAATGAAGTAAACAAGACTATTAAAAGGAAACAATTGTTTCTGCAAACAGGATATCTCACAAAGAGGAAGATGAGTTGGCTGCCCACATTTCATATCAAAATAAAGAGTTAGAGTTGTTACTTTTTAGTACTGTAATTGATAAAGACAATGAAAACCCTAAGTAGATGGTTTAAATCCTTCCAATTTCCCTTTTATTTTAGGGATATATGTTTTATAAAAATACTAAATATAAGTTCTTCAAACCACTGCATCTCATAATGCAAAGTGAGAAATAAGTTCAAAATTATTCTTCAAACACAACTCATTGAACAAGACATAAAGTGAACAAGGTTTTTTAGGACATTCAAAGTTGGCCTTGCTTTGAACATTTCTTGAAATTTTACTTTTTTATTCAATATCAAGATTAACTGGGCACTACTCTAAATACCAATCTGAAAAAAAAAAACAACTTTGTTTAAGAAAACAAATTTTTTACTAAAAAAGCTCCAACCAAACATAAAGCACAATAAATAAATTTGTTTGTATATTGAAGGTTATAATTATTTTTTTTTTCAAAAAGTAACTCATGTTTTTGATTTGACTTCTTCATGGCTTACTATCAGTTAAAACATTTCTTACAGCTGCATCTCATAAAACAGTGTTAAGATCCACTTCCATATATATCTGGAACACATTACCATAATAATGAAACCTGGTGTTACAGCATATTGATCAATAACTTAGTGCAGCTCTATATAACAAAATATTTAGACAAAAACCTATGTCAAATAACAGACTGGGAAAAAATCCAAACAAACAAGACTTAATTTCCCTAGACAACCATCAAGAAAACCTTAGATACAGAAAGATTAAATCTACTTCATCCAAAACATAGGGCAAGAGAAAAGGTTTAAAACCTCGACATAAAATTGTCGAATCATGTCGAATGCAATTCCAACTTTCAATAAACCCAGAGCTGAAAGCCTACCAGCATATTGCTAATTACAGGTGCAAATACTATGAAAGAAAGAAAAGCTGGTCTAAAGTTTTTGTAGTTGAGGGATTTTTGTAATTTTAGTAACTTAGTTGAAATCCTGGAAAAAAAATTGATGTTAAAAAAAATTATTCACAGATAGAACTGCAAATGGGAAATGGTTGTTAAAAAAGAGAATTATATGGCAATGCTTAATTAGAGTGGTCTTAGAAAGTTAGGATAGAAATGGATAAAACAATTTGACAAAGGAGTGTGCAATGGAATGAAATAAGAGATAAATTGTAGAAAATAGTCTGATAGTGAAAGTAATATTATGAAAAGAGGAAGTTAGAAATACATTCAGTACTTATTTTTCATGTAAAACCATAGACAAATCCATACTTTTTCATTTTAACTTCTCTAAAGCAAGATATGTCCATTTTAATATTTACATTTTTTTCTTTCCCTATAACCACAATTGTAGAATTTATGACACATCCAGATAATGAGACTTGTCCACAGTATTTATATGTGGAAACATAGCACTTTTTTGTAATTCTTACTATAGTCTTCCATTTGGGGAAAAAACTTTAACTGATTTACATAATGGATAATATAATTTTTCATATTTCTTTGTATTTTGGATTTGTGTGTATGTGTGTGTGTGTGTGTTTGTGGGTATAGAGGACTTTTTGAATATTTTTTCAATTCTATATTTAAATATATTTTCCTTTCCATTATTCATTTGAAATCACAGAGGAAATAAAAATAATTAATACAAACTATTACAGACATGATTCTTTTTCGCATGGTCTGGTATAACAACCTTACAATGCAACTAGGCAAAAGATATTTTTACAATTAGCAATATTCAAATGGCTATGAAGTAAATCACCTTGATGAGCAAGTCACTGTGCTTTTTACATCCAGATTAAATTTATAGAGGTGGATTATAAAATAGTATGTAATGAAGGCAGTAACCTAAGAAATTACTTTGCTTAAAATTGGGAAAAAACGTCAAAAGTTACTTTGACTTAATTCCAGATTTTGCCATAGTAGAAAACATGTGTCAGTGGTTTCTATTTGAAAATTATGTCCTTTATCATTTACTGTTTCCTTCAAACTATATGAATATTTTTCAAATTACGGACAACTACTTTCTAAATGACAACAAAAATACTGCAATATATGAAAATTTACAGTCCAAAAATAGCTTAAAAATACAGTTGTTGTCACCATTCATGACTTTCTGGTGTGTGTACAGCTCCCTTTAGGAGTACATAGGTCTGCTATGCCACTTACAGCATCTCCTCTCATTCTCGTATCTCCCTCATGTACTATCTTTCCAAAACATTCTTCAATTCTATATGTATCATTTGCTAATTAAATCATCACACTAGACCCTCTTCATTTCACTTTTTGCAGTACCCAATATTCTACCCAAATAGAGGAGCTCAATTCTTTCTGTAGAGATGTTGGTTACTCTTGAGAAGCACTCATAAACTTTAACCACCTTGTAAAAAAGTGTGAAAGTTCACCTGCAGACTTGAGCAATAGAAGTTTTTATTTGTTTCTTTCAAACAACAGTTAAGAATGAACAGCTTTTGTCTGAGGAAAGATTTCTCTTTTATAGTATTAGAAAGTCTCAGTTAAACTTAGTCTACTAATATAATTTTAGAATGGCAGATATGTGGAAGGTGTCAGCAAGAAAAGCAAATCTACTTTACCTTAAAGGAACTTCTAATATTGTTTAAAACTAGATAAAACACACTCATTTCTGTGCACAGCTTGTTTCATATTATAAGACAGAAACATTCAATGAGCAAAATTATCTCAGTCCTTTGTAAATACATTACAGATGTATAAAAGTTAAATTTTTTATATAATTTGAAAACTAGATGTGTAGGATGGACATTTTAAAATGCTAAATACATGCATATTGGACCATATAAGAAAAATGTCTAATTTCATGGCTGAATTTGTAAGTTCTAATGAAAAAACTACTTCTGCATAACTATCTGTGTTGCTATATTTAGGTCCTCAAGATTTAGGTCCTAAAGACTTGCACTGACTACAGAACTGATATCTGATTTGGAAATAATTTTTGATGTTAGTAACCGTTAGGAAGGATCTCTGGGGATTTTTCTTTATTTTTTTGACATTGTTTTCTGGGGTTTCTTTGGGGGGTTTTTTTTGGGTTTTTGTGTTGTTTGTTTGTTTGTTTGTTTGGGAGGTGTGTGTGGGAGGTGGGGGTGTGTGTGCGTGTGTGGTTTTTTTGTTTGGGTTTTTTTGTTAGGCAAAGTCTCTCATCCATATCCACATATTCTGGGATTTCCAGTATATTATTGATATTAATTTGCTCTTAAATTCTAGGCATAAAAATAATTGAATGACAAAATATTCACTTCCAACTGTGCAATGTAACATAATCTATAGGAGTCACTTTTCAGCAATAAGGTATCACAATCACAATGTAATACAAATATTAGAGAGACAGACAGAAAAGTTCTCTAGGTAAAGCCACATGCCTGATGTTCTTTTTAATTAGTGTATATGTAAATACACACACACACAAACATGTATTTGCACAAAATTTCAAAGGATTCTTTTAGTTTTCTGCAGATATACCAGTTAAACTAGAAGGATCATGCCTTTCTTCAAACATAATAGAAATAGTCTAGTCATACAGGAACCAATTGTTCAAGATTTAGTTTAGTAACAATATATGGTTGTTCCCGATATATTCTGATTCAATTATCAACTTTATAAGGCAATTTTATTGATACTGTTAACTGCAACAATACGAGGTGAATTTAACAGCTGGTTTAAGAGTTACCTTTCTGTCATGTAAACAGGTCTAACAGTTAGAAAACTCTGTAACAGAATGATACTTTCCCAAAGACTATAACTTTCTAGGACAAGACTATTATTGTGATCATTCTTTTCCTTTTTATAACTGAAATATAAATGGAAATGAATGGCCACAGACAGTGCTGGCATGTTGTGTTACAGGGTATAAATAGCCTCCACAACAAAAATCAGCTTTTCTCCCTAGGGTGTTTCAAATCCCATTGAGCAATTAAACAACACAAAGAATAGTGAATAAGTAAAATTTTTGTTTTTCAGAAATGACCATACTTATCTCACAATAAAACTAGCTAGTGCACAGGTGGTTACCAGTGTAAACTAATTACTAGTTTATGCAAAGAAGATAGATAATAAATCTCAGAGGCTGTGAAAGAGGTTTTTGTTGCATTACAGAAGTAAACAAGCTAGTCCAATATCCATCAGCCAATTCAAAGTAGCCAAAGTGGCCATCCAGTTCAGAGAAAGATATTCTATGGAAAGCTGATAATGGGAAAGTCTCTTCCTAAGGTCAGTCACTAGAAAGTTGCCTCAGCCTTCAAATATAGCCAAAATTTTTGTTGATTGCTTGGGTATCATTTAGTTTGACTTGGTTTGGGTTTGGTTTTTAAATCCTTACTAGTTAACTTTAGATTTCCATTCTAGCTAGTTACTTTTTCCAAACCTGCAAAAACATTGGCTTCTTTGCAGTAATGTAAGCATAAATCCAAGAGACAAGTGGCACCTTGTCTAGGCAAGCACTTTCTTTTATCAGTTTTAATTATCTACCTTTCTCTCTCTATCAGCGTTTAGACTTTTAACATCATATAAAAATATTCCTAAGAGTATAGAACAATTGATATGTTCTTTCAGCTTTGTATTTATAAGCACAGTGCCAAAAAATTTATTGCTTCAATGTATTTATTCATAAAACAACCTTTTCAGGTTGAAAAAAAAAATCTCTGTTTAAATGTTTTTTCTACTCAGAATTTCCCTCAGAGCTGAATATCTGTTTACTAACACATTTCTTTCTGTTACGTTTCTTTCAATTATCTGTTTCCTTTATCTACAAGTTTTTCTGTATTTATAGTTGTGTCCCTACCAATCTTCAGTTCAAGATTCTACATATCTTCAGTTCACAACTTTGCAGTATTTATTTTGGTTATTTGTGCAGTAAAAATTTTCCTAGTAAGAATTATCCAGTTCTATTACCTGTCTCATAATTTTCCACTTTCGTTGCTGGTTCCTTCTATCTTTTTTTTAATTGCCTTTGTTCTCTCCTTCATCTGCTTTGTTATATGTTCCTGTTGTTTTCTGTATCCTTATCTCCTCATTGGTCTTTCTCAAGGACTTATACCTTTTTTATTTTCTCTTTCTTTGTGAAAGGAGAGTATAATCCAGTTGGTTTTGTTCACTAGTCCCTAAATTCTCAAACGAAATTCCGTTCTTTCTTCCCTTTCCAGTTAAATAATGGCAAAATCTAAAGAACCGTGGAGCAGCTGAAATAAAAATCTGTGATAAGAGACTTGAAGTTATTTCCAAAGTGGAGAATACCTAATTTGATCCTAATCAGCTCACAGTATGTTGAAAATTTGGACAGGAAGTGAACAGTGATGAGAGAAGAAAAATGTGTATTCTTAGGGCACATAAAACAGCCTGAGCTGAAAAAAATCAGAGCTACAATTGATGATGGAAACTTTCTGAGGTACAGTAAATGATTCATTGTCTCCCTATCAACAAGTCCTTTACATCAATATCCAAAAAGACATAAACAGGAGAGTGAAAAAGAAAACTGTAATTTTCAATTGTCAAGGTTAGTTGTGAATGAAGGCTGCAAACATTCCATTCTGACATGTCTTAAAGCCCTAATAACCAAACAGTCAGAGAGAGCTTGTCTTTGTCAGATTTCATCTAGAATCTCACAGAGCTGACTTTTTTTCTTTATTTTATTAGTGGTCTCCTAATTTGAGCAACAGTTAGTAGATGAAAGGTACAGAATTAACTTGTAGTTAGATACTCCAACTGCTGTTTGAAATGGCAATAATCTAAATTAACTGATAAAATACTCTGAAAGAGTCTTTATATGGTTTAAGAAGGAATTGTTCACATGAGAAACAACTTACAAAGAAAGAAAAGGATACACACACATGAAGTAAAATGGATCTACCTACAACAAAATTTGGATTTAGGAAGGAGAATCAACACCCCTTCATGGTATTTTGCCCAGACAAGACATTGGCACTAGTTCTGGGCACCATGCACTACATCTCGCAGTACTATAGATCACCTAAAGAGAGAGGAAGCGAAAAAAGACAGAGCAAGAAAAACAAGTCTTAAAGTCAGGAAATTCTTTAAGTCGAAACCCTGACAGAGCAGAAATGGAGGAAGAAGGAGGCAAAAGCAAGGCAAAAATGTGGGGTTTTTTTTGCCTTCTGGATTTGATGAGAATCAGTATGAGAAAGAGTGGAACACTTGCTCCAATGATAATATATAGTGAATATATAAAAATATAATATAAATCTATTATGACAGCATCATAGTTTCCCAAAACTATGAGGTAAAGAGTTTGGCTGGGAGATATATAGAATCCAAGATACATATAAATGTTCATAAAGAAATATGGATACATTTCTGAGGACCAGGAGGAGGAAAGGAACTGAGTCAGAAGAAGAGGTTTACTGGAGCTACCAGGGTGGTACTAGTTGAGGGAACATTAACAGAATAGTCTAATAGCTGCCTGTTTGACACAGACTGATATCTATTAAAAGGAGAAACACACATGCATCAGAATAAGAAATGCAAAAGCAAGCAGAATTATTAAATGAGGGCACTGGAAGTTTCTGGTAGTGCCAACACTTATTCTTTTGCTAACCTTTCTTCAGAAAATTTTGCCAGATAAATTTGACAATTTAGCACGTGAAAGGTGTAAATTATAATTCTGGCACTTTAAAAATATAAACTTTTAGAGGCAAAATTCAGAAGTATAGTTTTTGCTTTTTAAAATTGGGCATTATTAACATTTTACGTTGTGCTATTTATTTTTTAAGTAAGAACCTAAAATTAATAAAGTACTCTTGGTTTTGTTTTGGATTTTGTTGTTGGTTTTGTTTTGATTTGGTTTTATTTATCCAATGTCCTGAATGGTTTTCCATTAAAATTCAGACGTGGAGAAAAGGATGGATAATTCTTTGATTTCAGAGCTCTAAAATAATAATAAGAAAAAGAAAATTATTCAGAGAATATATACCTTAGATTTGTGATTGGATTTGAGCTAAAACACAGTGTCTGCTTATGTTGTCAGTAATACCTGGCACACTTATCGTGGAGAGACAGGCATCTCAGAAGGTTTTCAGGCCAGGAGCAGGCACTGGCGGAGTGCTCAGCTCACCCATGTGGGTGTTCCCCGCCCTCACCCATTCTGCTCCTTGTGTGAGATCACTGAGACAGCTCCAACTCCTGTGTACGGCCAGACAAGCCAGGCTGACTTCTTATTTCTGGCATGTTTGATGGTTTTCCATGCCCTTCTTAGTTACCATAACCCCACCCCAGAGCCAAGTAAACAGACACCTAACCTACCTGCAATTGTAACAGTATTTAATATGAACGAATATTAAAGATTATTTGTAATTTTACATATTTTTACAGTAATTTTTTTCTCTGCTTTTGCCAAAGATGGACAAAAGAAATTAATTTTAATTTTATAGTAAGTATCAGTCTGTTGGTTAAGTACCACTTTCAAACCTTTGGAAGTACTTGAGTGAGTAGCCAATACTAAATTATATTTAATTCTAGGAGCATGCTGAAATTTTAAAGATATGCTTATTAATCTACTGAAATTTTTTTTTTTTTTTTTGTGTAAGGAGAGTAAAAGTTAAAAATGTAGGCATAATCAGGGAGTCAGATGTTTCAGGAGAGCAATTCACCAACAGAGAAAAGGTAGCAGATGTCTCCAGTAATTTCAGTTAATTTCTCCTATTCAGCTCAGCAGCACTGATCAGTTAACCTGTACACTTAATTCTTGGTGGCCTCAGCAGGGAGTGTAGATGAAAGGTTGATTTATCTTGCTTAAATACAAGAGATTAAAAACTATGAGTATTAACTCCCCTTTTAAACACTATGCTTAAAGCTTCCTTCCATTAAAGTTCCTAAGAGAAAATTAACCACAAGTCGCAGGAGAAAAGATTTTAATATAATTAAATCTTTGGACATGGTGATGTTATCAGCATTTAAAAATATCTTTGCAGATACATGCTGATCTTGCAGGCTCTCAATACAAGGAAAAAATATATATTTATTTATTTATTTATTCAGTGATCAAAAATTCCATTTTGTGGCAGTTTCTTACAACTCCACTCATCTTTTTTTTTTTTTAAATAAACATTTTCATAGTTTTTTAACTTTACAAACAAATGAATAGCTGTCACAAGTGATTATACCATGTTTCTAAGAGTGGAGCTTTCCAAACTTCCATACCATGTCTGTCCTTATGAAGATACACAGGATGGAATTTTATCATGATTTTTACCAGAACATTATGGCAATTTTCTGAATAATTTTATTTTTAACTTTGTAGAATACATAGTTTTGGCTACTAAAAAAATTGCTTCCTGAGCATAAACATATGAAAAATTACTTTACTCAGCATAAATAGATAGAAATATACTGACTTAAATGCTTCCATTTAACCAAGCAAAATTGCAGACAGGGTGCATTTTATTTCTCCCTCTAAAGTAGATCTGAAATTATCTCATTGATTTCAATGCAATATTAATTTTTTCATGAATATTTAACCGTTAATTAAATTTACTGGTTAAATTAATTAACCGGTTAAGTACTAGCAAATTTGGAAACATATTTTCTTGGAACTGTGAAGAATTTGGGTATATAAACACATAATTATTATTATAATATTTAAAGCTATTTTGAATACTACACTGCAAGCTGGGGTGGTTAATTAGAAAAACAATGTTTTAGACAACTGCTGAAAATCTTTTCAAATTAGTATTCAATTCTAATCACCTAACTCCTTAATTATCAAAAGAAAGAAAAATAGGAACATACTTTTTGATATTTACTGACAATATATTAGGTCTTATGATCAGCAATTTCCTTTAAAAAGAAAGAAGAAAACAAGATATTATCCCAGTTGTAAAGTAAAATAATTGCAAAGAAATGTCAGGGTCCATATTGCCATTCATTCATCCACCTACATATGCACCATTTCACTGCCACAAAACCTGTGGTTTAAAATTAATCATGGCTTCCACTTGACTTTTCAAGTCTGTCAAGAAAAGTACACAATGAAGAATTCAGCTAGTTAGGTCTGTACCTTTTGTTTTACAGGCAGGTGTTAAATAATTTTTTCCCACGTTCTTTTATGCAGAGTCAGGACTCTGAGAAAACCAATAGCCCTTCCTGGCCCTGGCAAGCCTCAGCTGGTGGGACTGGCCCCCACCACTGTCCAGGGTCCCTGGGGCCCTGTTTCAGCCCACCTGCTGCAGCTCTGTCCCTGTCCCTGCCTCCCACCTGAGTCTCTGAGCCCTGCTCTCAGGGAGCTGGGCTGGCCCTGCTCCCCTTGCTCCCGGCTGCTCTGCCTGCCGGCCCTGGAGCTGCTCCAGGCTCTGTAGGAGCCGGGCTGGACCCGAGTCCCAGCTCTGCTCCCTGTGCTCAGCCCTGCACAGCCTGGCTGGCGTCTCCTCGGCTCCTGCCTGGTGCCTGTGTGGAGCAGCTCTCTTCCCACCACTCCCTGAGGTAAGGCTACTACACTGAATTATTTACAGGTTCCACTAAAGATTATTTTCGCACCATGCAAAAGGTATCATCAGGTGACTCCAACTGGCCTTGCAAAACAGTTGATTTATGTCATCTTTTATTGGTTCAAGCATACCTTCTGCTAACTTCATTGGAGTATGGGATTTCTTATCACTGGTGCAAAAGCATCCATTTTTTCTCAGGCTGGGCACTCAGAAAATTGAAAACATATTATAAGCTTCAATGAAATAATTCTTCTTGTGCCACACATAAAAATGAGAAAGAAAGAGATATGCAAAAAATGGAACAGGAGGTTTAAACTGGAAATGCAACACTTTTATCCCGAACAGGAGGCTACTTGCCAAAATAAGGTCTAAACAATGTTTTTAAAAACAATCATAGAAAATCAAGCCCTGATTCTATTTATTAATTTTTATTTTATTTTGAGGGGAACTGATTGTATAAATATCAAAGAAAGGGTACACAAGAATCACAAATATGCATTTAGGGGAGCAAAAAGAAAGCTATAAAAATAGACTGTGACACGACCCAGAAATACTTCCAACTATGAAATTTTGCTGAAAGCTTGGTTCAAATACAGGAAGCAACACTGTCTTTCTGCAAACAAACTTTTTTCAGGTGATTATAAATATAATTTATTAAAAAAAAAATTTTTTGCATAAAGTTCACAGTTTTAAATTATTCTGTATTTATACTTTGAAGCAAAGATTACCATGTGAAATATACAAAATCAAGCATACACACTAACACAAAGACACAAGTGAAATATTGACAACACTTTCCACACTGGTCATATGTGACATGCTTCTTTTCCATTTATTATTGTTTAGCTGCCATTTAAGTGCCAGGTAAATCAGTTAAAAGCTGTTGAGCATTCCCTGAAGACATTTATGACTATAATTTCAATAAGATTTAATTCTGAGTAGACCAATTAGATGAAGTACAAAACTGGATAAGGAGGGAGTCAAAGGTGACGAGCTTCACAAATAGTTGATCTGCAAAATCATTTAATTCATCTAGAAAGTTATTCCACAATATTAAATTTTAAAAAAGCAAATGTAGTGGCCTTGTCTATCCAAGACAATTTTTTTAGCTGTCCAGGTATGTATTTTTTCAACTACACATGTGCAGTCCCCTGAAAATATTTTTAATGTCACTAAGTAAAATGTCAAAATACATTTGTCATGCTAGAAGGATATTTTCCACAAGCAACTGTACCTCATTAAAACCTCACTTATTTGTAAAAAAGAAAACTCAAGGAAACATCACATACTACAGCAATCTGAGAAAAAAAATGTCACCATAAAAGATTTAGCAAAGCTAGCATAATTTCACTATCATGCTTTCTTAATTTTAAAGCCAATTCTCCACTCACATAAATGTGTACTATTCTACCACACCCACACTCTGGAAAGATCTTTAAGTCTTGCAAAAGTAGTCTATTTCAAGCACTATATTGAGGCTTAATCATCTTTTTCTTTTTAAGTGCTGACTGATTCTATTCTCTTCCACATAACTTCTTACACAGTTCTTCATCAGAATCTAATGGCATCTTAAATACACAACACCGAAAGTTTAAGCATGACAGGTTTCCTTGAATTTCTTCTAAGATATTGACCTTTTAAAAAAACATATTCTAAAGCCCCAGCACTGAAGAATTAATTTAATTTTAAAAGAATCTTGCACACATATATCTATAAATGCATATATAGCTATCTATATATGTATCCAGGTACATATATGTATATATGAATGTACATATGCACACATATATAAACGTTTTCTGCATCTTGAACAAGACATAAAGAAAAATAATTCTGCCCTTACAAGACAATATTTTCATCTTCCTTTTAGCCTGCTAACTATCTTCACCTGTTTTCCTTGATGCTTATTTAAGCAGTAATTCAGTAAGGACCACTGGTTCCTAATTAGAATAATGGTTTTATTTTTTGCATTTGTGCAGAACATTGTTCACATATTCCTTGAGACTGCAGTTTAGAGTAGGTTCACCAACCGAAGTTTTGACTGATAGTGAGGGCCTTTTCAGGCTTCTACATTTGAGAAAATATCAGTTTTATCTTTTGAGGAGTGAATAGAAAGGAGAGAAACTTGTGGAAGACAACTCTCAAATCTTTTATCTGTGGGTTCTCTTTTCTGCAGCTGATATCAGAATTTCATTCAAGCACTCATGAAACAGGAAATAGAAATGAAAACACAGAAGTGCAAAGACAACCAATTTCATTAGAGATGCGTTTCTCCACATCTGCTGACTGTTAAACATTTAAGAGAATTAATATCTTGCACAAATTTGAGACATAGAATTTTTCTCTTCTAGCTTCCTTTTAGTATCAAATTACATATACCCTTTAGTGATCAGATGCCAGATTGTTATGCAATAGTTTAAAAAAATCATTACTGGTGTATCAAGCCTTACCATAAAATATTACGAAAATGCATCCCTTTCTGTGAGCAGCATTATGTAAAGTAAAATGAAACTGAATGTTCCCTGATTAAAAACAGGTATTGCATTCTTTAGCACAGGATAAAATCATGGAATGGAATGGTTTGGTTTGGAAGATCACCTAGTTCCAACCCTACCATCATGGGAAGGGACATCTTTCAGGTTACACAAAGCCAAGGCTTTTCTGGGCAACTTGTTCTAGTATCTTACTGCATTCTTTCTTCCTCATATTCAACTTCAATCATAGATCCATAGAATTTTAAGAGGTTGGAATGGGCCTTTAAGGTCATTTAGTCCCAATACCCCCTGGGACACCTCCCAGTAGACTAGGTTGCTCAAGGCCTTATCCAACTGTATTTGAACACTGCCAGGGTTGGAGCTTCCACAGCCTGTTCCAGTGTCTAACCATCCTCACAGTAAAAAATTTCTTCTTAGTATCAAACCTGAATTTCCCCTCTTTCAGGTTGCACCCATTCCCCCTCAATCTATGACTATAGTTCCTGATGAAGAGTCCCTCTCCAACTTCCCTGTAGGCCTCCTATGGATACCAGGAGGTTGAAAGTCTCCACAAAACCTTCCCTTCTCCAGGATGAACAGCCCCAGCTTTCTCAGCCTGTCTTCATTGTAGAGATGCTCCAGTCCTCATCTATGTTACTGGTTCATGTCCAATTTTTCATCTACCAATATCCCCAAGTCTTTCTTTGCAGGACTGTTATAAATTCATTGATCCTCTAGTCAGTATGGATACTGAGAACTGACCAGGATGTCACACTTGGCCTCATCTCACTGGGCCACTCCTCCAGCCTGTTGATGTCCCTCTGGGTCCCTTCCCTCAAGCAAACCAACTTCACCACTCGTCTTGGTACCATCGGCAAGTTTGCTGAGGGTGCACTCAATTCCACTGTTCATGTCATTAACAGAGATCTTGAATAGTGTTTGTCTGAATACAGAGCCCCTGAGGGACACCACTTGTTGCTGATTTCTAATTAGACTTCAAGCTGTTGACTGCAACGTTTTGAATGTGACCACGTGGGCCACTGTGTTATTCATCAAACAGTCCACCCAATCAAACACAAATTTCTCACATTTAACAACAAGGATGTTGTGTGGCCATGCCAAAGGCCTTACAGAAGTCTAGCTAGAGGAAAAATTGACCTACAGAAATCAAGGTAGATGATNNNATGATAGTGAAGATAACTATCAAATTTATGACTATCTATTATTGTAGAATTATTATGTATTCCATAAGCTGCAGCCTTCCAGAACTGAACATCTGGGCTAAGACTCTGAAGTAGGCTCTGTTAGAAAATGTTCTGTGGCACATCACACTCTTGATATCTCATAATTTTTCAATTTTGTAAACCCTTTTTGTTAGAAGATGTTCATATAAAAAACACACACAAAAAATTACCTAGTCTATCTTAATTAAATTTTCCTGATCTCTATAAAAAGCCCCCTGTTGCAAAGGTTACAAAAGTTCCACTGCTACTACATCATGCAAACTGACACCTCCACAATCTCATATTCACTTTACATTAATTTATCCATGCTCGTATGCTTCTTAATTAATTACATGTTGTTGAGACCAATTTTATCAGGGCTGGATTAATTTCAGCAGTTACTTTAACTAGAATTAAGGCACGATGTACATTTTGACACCTATGATTAATTAGAGGAAGCACACCTTTAAGACTAAATAAGAAAGAATCTGTAATTTTAAAACATTAGCTTTAACAATTTTATAATATATTTTTAATTTATTACTCCAAATGAAAGTTTAATAATATTTATTTTTTACCTTGTCCTAAAGTTCGCAGGGTGAGGGTGCCCATCATATAATGACAAATAATCATATTCTTCTTCTAGAGCAAAAGACTGAAAGACGATCTGTATTCTGTTTCTTTCTTCTGCTATTATAACCCAGGTACAGTTTGCACCATTTGGATATCCATATGGGAAGCCAGGGCTTTCTATAGTGCCATTAAGTCCTTTTAAAGTTCCACCACAGGTATAAATAAATCCTAAAAAAATACCAAGGAAACAAAAGTTAGTAATACATTTTTATATCAACCTTCAATAGAATACATCACTGAAATTAATGAGTTCTGAAAATATATGAAAATATTTCAACTACTGCATTTGGAAAGGTAAACTCCATGTTTTTATACAAATGCTGGCCACTTAATGTAAGACAATCCCACCTACCTAACAAATGTGTTTTCCATACTGTTTATCTAAAGACATATGGTAGCATTTTGAAAATAAATATATTTAACAACATCTATGACTAAATTTGTTTGCATACGAAGTAAAGCATTCACACCAATTCCCTTTTTTTATCAAATGGAGGAGTAAATAAGTCTTTGGGTACAGTTCTGATACAGGTTAAACCTATTAACCTTGTGCTTTTCTCCCATGTATTTTGGCTCTGCAAAATACTGAAAGTCTATTTATAATGAACAAGCTTTATTTTCAATTATTTTCAGTAATTCTGGGTTATGAAAGCTCTGTATGTAAGGGCTCAATCTGAAATAGGTATTTGTTGCATCATTATATTATCTCATGTAAATATAAAGATTAGCAGTTTACATGTTTTGACTGACCCTATGTGGATGTTGTTTAACTGCAGGGATCAGGTAGGGCCCCAGAGCTGCCCCCTCACACACCACACCCACACCCCCAATCACTTCCCCATAATGGGATGGAGGAGACAAAGAGTAACAGTGAGAAAAATTGTGGGTTGAGACAAAGACAGTTTAATAGGTACAGCAAAAGCTGTGCATGCAAGCAAAGCAGATGAAGGAATTCATTGGCTGCTTTGGCAGGGGAGTGTTCAGCCCCTCCAGGAAAGCAGGCCTACATCAGTCCTAATGGTTACATGGGGAGACAAACACCATAACCCTGAATGTGATCCCTTTCTCCTTCCTTCCATCACTGTGGTCCTTTCCTCCTTCTTTCCATCACCTTTTGTCACTGAGCATGCTGCCTTATGTTCTAGAATATCTTTTCTATTGGTTGGGGTCTTCTGTGTCCCCTCCCAACTTCTTGCCCATTCCCAGAAGAACGAGAAGCAGAGGAAGCCTGGATGATGTGTTTGCACTGATAAAATGTTCAGCACTGTTTTGGTCACAAATCTAAAACATAAGACCGTAGGATCTACCATGAATACAATTAAGTCTATCCCAGCCAAATTTGGTCAAATCTGAAAAGCTGCTCTGCTGATAGATACTTTTTAAAATGAAGATCCTCAAATGTCAGAAATTACCCCTACATTCAAACCCTAATTTTTCTTGGACTATAACGAATTTCCTTTTTATAGAGAAAATCAACTTCCTGAGAAAAATAAGAGAAAAAAAAAAATTATAAAAGTCTCTCCCAAGTCACTGTGCACTGGCAGGCAGGGCAGATCCTTTTCTATACTTTTGTTTCAAGGTCTAATGCTCAGTTATGGCAGTTCTAAACACTTTTGGGACTTTAGGTTATTTTTTATTTTCCACCAGCTATGTAGTCTAAATGTAGGTCTACATCCCCTCTCCAGGGTTTCTGCTCTCTTATCCCTTAAATATTAGATCAGCTTTCCTGCTTTGCCTTTTGCACCCCTGAAGCTTCTCCTCCTCAACAATGCTCAGAGCAAACCCCCTCTTTTAGTGGAGGGATTTCATGTGAGAGAAAGCACAAAGTGCTGAGTTGCTCTTTCACAGAAACATGATTCACATTTCATAGCAAACTACAAACAAACAAACCAGATGCCAACTCTTAAATTATACACACATGTATAAATTTGAGCTCGTTAAATCATCTTCTTCATGGCACATTCACAAGCTTGTCTTCACGTTGAGCATTTAAATGTAGAGACCCCTTTCTCTGGAGTACTAAGCAGAAATCTCTTGAGATTTTACTCTTTGTATTGCTATGCTGTAAAGTATCTTTTCTTGACAACAGATGAGCGGCATGTATAATTTTTTTACCTTGGCTTTTTCATATATATTTACAATGGTGAGAAAACATGCCTCTTATGAAGTATGACTGCTTTTTAAACACAATTATCAGTGTATCATAGATATATAGGACAAAAAGGGAAGAGAACATATTCTTAGAAAGTAATTAGGTTTTTGTTTACCTCATCTGACAAGTATAGCAAATTTTACCTTCTACTGCAAATTGCCTTAGAGAATTCTTCTCATATCAGTGCCTGCACAACCTTCATTGTTAGGAGTCTGTTTTATTTATCTCTTTCTGCATCTCCCTCATATACTTGAACTATTTTTAAACCCTCTTTATGTGTTATTATTTATTATTTAAGCTCATCTGTTTTATTTAGTGCTTTAAAAATCTTTTGGAATACAGTTTTTGCACAAGACACTTTGGAAAATCAAAGTAGTTACTCATAAGGCCTACGTCCCAGAACTTTAACACTTCCTACCAAATACAATCACCGTAATAAGTCTTTTTAAATAGTTGTGTGCACATATTTATCAATCTATTTTTTCCTTGAAATCTCTTACTGAGGCCTACTTCAATAGAATTAGAGAAAAAACTTAGAGAGAGACTTGAAAACTAAATTGCATATACTGTTAATTTTCATCCATCTCTCCAGACCAAGCGTGGAAAGCACAGTATAAACTTTGAATCAAGATCATAATACAGCTCCATAATTCAGAACCTTTGTTCTGTACCTATTTCATGAAAGCTTTCAATTACGTATGGAATATTCTGTTAACTCAATACAAAATACAAAAAAAAAATCTATAATAGGTCTACTATTACCAAAATAAAATTATATTTAAAAAAACCCAGAAAAAAAATCACCCCTAAAAAAATGCACAAAAACCCCCAACCAACCAAATGAATAAACAAATACAAAAATGAAAATATGAACAAAAACAAACAAACAAACAAAAAAACCAAAAAACAAAAAAAAAACACCAACCCAAAAACCCCAGAGCCACAACTATGAGGGAACAGAGCTTTGTGAGATAACATGCTACTTATTAAGGACTATAATGCTTCATACTCAATGCAATAATTAGTCCTATTCATACATAGATATGAAATGTAAACATGCATGACATATAAAAGGTCCAATTACGCCTTTAATTCCATATTCAAACTGTAACAAAAGAGAATAATTCATATGCTGCAGGATGATACAACTTGGATGTTTTTCAGAGATGACTAGAAGAATGTAGCACAGCTATGCACGTGTCAGAAGATATGTTTTTGACTCCAAGAATGGAAAAAAACAAACCAAATGAACCTACAGTGAAGTTTGATTTTGATAGATCTACTCTTTTTGTCTGTAAATAAAAAATCGTGCCAACAGAATCCATGTGCACAACATGCACTTTAATCTCTGCTTTCATATGTTAATACATTCTGTGATGCTCTTCACCTTGGCAGTCCAACTTGGGTATGATCAAAATAAACAGTGTGCATTAACTGACTGGTCTGATCAAATGTGGAAAACATGACATTTATTTTCAAGAGGTAAAATTCATGCTGAAATAACTAGTAGCATATACTGTGATCTTTTTCATTTAGATTTCAGAACCAGCATTCCAAGCAGAATTTACTTGCAAACTGCTTTTCATTTAAGGGAAGGTTTTATTCAAAGCACACAATAAAGAATTTTGAAAAGCTTGAAGTTAGACTACAAAAGAAAAATTCTTGTTGAAATGAGTATGAAGATGAACAACACCACTTATGAGATTCTCTTAATAGCTAGTATGATTCAAAGTTTCTGTTGCATTGTTTCCTACCAGATTTTAAAATTCAGATATTTAATTCTCATCAATTTTACATAGATAAATACTTCTTGAAATCAGAAAACACAGCTCCTCTTCCTGATTTCAGTCATTCTTTGATTCATTGTGGGATTATTATGTGCATCAGTAACAGCAGTTCTTAATCCATTTTTTTAACTTTCACTGTCTTCTAACAAAGCAAGTAGTTCTTACATTGTGTCCATAACCCTTGCCCTTGAATGTCCCATAATTATACTCACTCAATACACAACAAGATTGTCTTTGGCTTTTTCTCTTCCTCCTGACCATTCAATTACACTGTTTAATAACATATTTCCACACCTTTCACCTTCCAAGTACTCCAAACCTTTCATTTATTCTTAATCTTTGTTTAGTGTGTTCTTTAATAATAGTCGTTACCATAAGATAATTATACTGCATTGATTAACACATTTGTACATTTCTAAGTTGCTTGTGTATTTCCTTTTAATTAAGTTTTTAATACTTTCTTTTATTTTAAGAGAAAAACAAGGAAATGGAAGATGGTTTGTTCATACGCTGCATTTTTCTCCGATATCTTTTCTGATAACATGATCTCTTTCATTTCTTTCACTTGCACCTATCTTAAAACATGATCAATCCCATCCTAAAGTATTCCTTAGCCATGTCATCCACGTTCATGTCCCTTTATTTTGTGCAATATACTTATTTGTAAAATTATTCTTGTTGCCCTAAGTGGTAGTCATCTTCCTTTCAGAATGTATCTACTTTATTCACTTGTCTTTCCTCATGTTCATTGTATGTTTCTGCAACACCTTTGTTTGTTTGTGATCTTTGAGCACCTGACTAAATTTGGAAGCAAAGAGTTTTTTTTCATGCTGACCATAAATCAGTACAGACTGTTCTGCTGATTCTTTTCTGTTTTGCTGGATTCTCTTTCTGTTCGCTTGTGTTATCATCACCTCAGATTTTGTGGTTCCCCCTATGTTCATCCTTTTTATTAGCATTTCAAAGAACCTACTGGATACAGATATAGATATCATACAGAGATAGATTTCATAGTGATGTGAACCCATCCCTATGCTGTGAATCCTTTTCTTCTGCTATCAGTTTTGAAAAATATATACTCAGTATTTACTTCTAATATTCTAGTATTTATTTCTATCTCATCTTTAACTTCCCTGACATCTCACCCCCAGATCTTTAAGTCCATTTATAAAACTGAGAATAGGATGCTCTCATCAGATGTGATGAGTGCATTTTACTTTGAAGTGTGTTTGAAATTTACCTTTTTATCACTTCCCATGTCTTAATTCTCTTTAATTCATGCTTTTCCATTCCTAATATGCCTCTCTTCTGCATAAAAAGAACCTCCTTTCACTAACTTTAACTTCCAATAAAACAAAGTTTTATTGACTTTTTCACATGAGTACAAATGTGAAAGGTAATCATCTCCCTTAATGTACTGGACTTAGTGCCTTCTTACTCTCCACCTTTTTGTTTTCCTACCCCATGTATCCAGCAGCTTGCAAGCTTCTTACTTACTCTTCTGTGTTTCCATATGAAAAGACTGTTGACTGTTTGTCCCGGTTTGAGACACCCTAGGACACACTTAGGACACTCACTGCTGTCCCTTCCTACCGGAACATTCCAGCCTCCCCTTTCTTCACGAGTTTCCTGGTTCCCCTGTGCTGGTGTGGGAGGCGTGGGTGCAAGCAGCACCCCTGCACCACAGCACACCAGGACAGAGCTCTGCACCTGGGGAGCAGGAATCCATGCCAGCACAAGGCCTTAGAGCTGCTGCTATTTCAGAAAAGACTGTGTTCCTTGTGTTCTTGTGTTCCTATAGATCTCTATGTCTGTTTAACTCAATATTCTGTACTTCAGTTAATTCTCACTTCTATCTCAGCTCCAACAGCAGCTTTTATAATGAGCTTTCTACCAGCTGAGAAAAGTATACATTTAATATTTTGCCTGACCAAATGTAACTGTCACCATCTTATGTTTTAATTTTGCCAAAGTAATAAAAAACCTGGAATCATAAAATAATCTGGGTTGGAAGGGACCTTAAAGGTCATATATTTCCAAACCCTTGTGGTGGGCAGGGACACTTTCCTTTAGACCAGATTGCCCAATCTGGCCTTGAACGCTACAATGGTGGAAAATCTACAAGTTGGGGGATCTTGTTCCAGTATCTCACCACCTCGCAGTGAAGAATTTCTTCCTAATATCTAATCCTCTGGCAGTTTAAAGTCATTTCCCTTTGTGCTATTAGTACACATCCTTCTAAAAAATCCTGCTCCGTCTTTCTTAGGTACTGCAAGGTTTTTATAAGGTGCCTCTGGAACCTAAACCACTCCAACTCTCACGGTTACAACTTATTCTATCTTAGTAATATCTATTTTTTGGGTTGTTTTTTACTTTCTATTTTTGTAAATAATTCTGTAAATAATTATTTTGTAAATAATTCATATAATGCTAATTTCCATGATTGAAGAGACTTTTCTTTATCCCAAAGAAATACCAGACCTGCTTAGTAAAGCCTTATTACAAAAACTAACAAGAAACCACAAAAATACTGTGTTTACGAAGTGCACAAAGAACATGGAAGAACCTCTCTGAAAATCAGTTCTTAGGAATTCCAAGTAAATGAGGATTTCTTAACTAAATTGCCATTTTATTTCAATTTGTTTTTAAAAGCATTTGCTTTCTCAAACAAGATATTCTGATGCCTATTCTTTGCACAGCTTACTGGAAATTGGGACACCATGAAGTTTTCAAGAAGTTTAACTTTTATCTGTGATTTGTAACATTTTAAGGCTATAAGAAAAGATGGTTATACTTCTTGGTAAATAACTGAGTAAGATAGATTTTCTTGCCCTTGAATAAGCTATAACAAGGTGCCAAAATGACTTTTCCAATCTTTTGGTAGAGTTGACTGGAAACTCTCTAACTTAATCAGTGGAACTGGCACAGAATATCAGTCAAAAAGAAACAATCACTGTATATTATCACTATATTTGAAACACTTTCTAGAGGTATTGCTTTTCCTCCAGAGAGGAAAAATTTCTTGTCTCTGTTACAGACACATTTTCTGAAAGAGGTTTAGAAATACATTTTAGGCTTGTCTTCCACTTGTCTTAGTTGTGAAAACTACTAAAAGGACAAAATTTTCAGTTCTCTCCTGTCAACCTTGAGCATGTTATTTCTTTGAAGAAACATAAGGTCTAAAAAACAGTAGGACTACTCATGTTCACATGGAATACATTCTGAGCTGCAGGAGACTTAAATTGGAAAGGTAACAAAATAAGAAACTGGATCTCATGTAACAAAAGTACCCATATAATTTTTATTACATGTAATTTTTATTACATGTATTGAAATAAATATTTATTTCCATTGTTTGCATTTCTTGTTACACAACAGAAGACTGTTTATAATTTCCTACAACTGAAAATGGAGGACTTAACTTCAATCGTGTTGTCAGTCTTTGAGGAATTTTTTAAAAAAAGATGAAACATAAATCTAGAAACCTCTAAGTTCTTCAGTAGAAGATTATCACCTTCACAGGAAAATAGAAGGAGTTTTAACTCACCTTTAGGCATTTAATTACTTTGGTTAATACATAATTCTTACACACAGCATAGTCTTCTGCTTCTATTTTAAAAGCATTGCTAGTACCACCACAGATGAAAGTCTGGTTTCAACAAATTCAGCTGAAATACACCCAGGATTTTATACCCAGTATATAATTAACTTTCCTTCTAAGGATATTTCAATACTTCTCTCCTATTCTTCACATAAAATCTCAATGCTTTGTAGACAAGGGATCATCTGCTCCGAAACAACTGCCTCCTTGCTCATGCAGCCTGATAAGGGTAATCTCTCAGATGTGACAAGCATCTGGGCAATAGAACTAGACATAAAAACAAAAGAGGACATGTGGAATCTCATCACAGAACAAAATAAAAATATTCTCTGGGCTTGAAATCCTGCCATATTTAATACCCCTCATACATGTGAGTGCTACAGAATTACAGGGCAATCATATTTTTTATGCTTGAGGAGAGTGTAGAGAGATTAAAGAGTTTTCAGGGTTTTTTAAAACATAATTTTAATTTAAAATAATGGAATTTCTCATCTTAGTGGTATTGGCCATCCTTCTTCTCACTCCTATGTTTAAGAATAAACATTTTTGAGCTATGACTTCCTCATTTTAGGAGAATTAATTGTGAAAAGTGTCTTCATTAATATTCTGAGCTTACACTCTTTCTTCATCTACCTGCTCTTCCTGCAATTCTTCCACTTGAAAAGTGGAAAGTAACCATCACACAATCAGAAATTGTACCAGGAATCTTCCCAGCAGCCCTAAAGAGAACATCATATCAAAGGCATGTCCAAAAATCAATTCATGCAAATTTTGTGTTTGATAAAATAGGAAATCTACTCTGTGGAAAAAACAAGAACAGAGATTCCATTTCAAAGATAAGTTGTTGAAAGAATTATATTTATTTTGTTTCCTTTTCACTGTTCCTTTCTCTGTAATGCTAACTACATGTCTAAAGATTTTTAATGTTCTTTATTTGCTGTATTTTTTATTCAAATGTATGATCTGAGAAACTGTTAAGTTCATAATTAACTTGTAATATTTGTAAAGGTAGCTTAAAACCATTTCCCAGTAAGTCAAAATGACAGGGAAGACCACTCAGAGAATACTATGTACTGACAATAGTATTTTGAAGTATTCTGTTCTTCTAGAAATAAAATCTTAACTTGCAGAGATTTCCTAACAGATTTGTAAATATAATACATTAGAGTAAAATTTTAATTTTATTAACATATGCTGATAAGTAGCCAGTTTTTTTCATGAGAACTTCATGAAGAAAATTTTAAGATACAACCACTACAGTATCAGGTCAAACTACAGCTTCTAGACCAGTTTGTACTTTGCTTTAAAGTAAAGATCTTTGGGCCTCTAAGATATAAATAGATATCAGGGCTTGAAGAAATTTTATTTGTAAAAATACAAAGAGTAAATTGAATTTTCCATATCAGAATAATTAACAATACTGTAAAATTGGTGAATAAGAAAATTCTTAATAAAGGGGAACAGTCACTTAATAAGGTGTTTGAAGAGTCTTTGCTTGGCAATAGTGGAATATAAGGAAATATCCTCGACAAAGTAATGATTGAAACAAAGGTAACTTCTGAAGAAATTAAGATAGATTTAGTACTATACTTTTAAATTAAAGTTCAAATGTCCCATAGCATTAATTAGCATCAACCCAGGACAGTTTTCAAATTAATTGCAATGTGACAGGAAAACAGATAATATAATGCTGAGCTGAATCCCCTAAATTTAAAGCCCATTGGTATACACAGTAAACCAACCTCTGTCATTATATACCTGATTCATTAAAATCTCATATCTGGCATATGGACCCCTGTAAAGAGATTTATGCAGAGATATAGTGAAGAGAAGAAATGAAAGGAGGAAGGGGGGAAAAAGGAAGGCAAGGCAAGGCAAGGGTATTTCCTTTGGTGTTGGAAATGTTGCAGCAGTTTCAGGTGAGTGAAAGAAAATATTCTTGTAAATATAAGTAATCTGCTGAAATTCATACATAGCTTTAGAGAAAGAAAGAAACAGTTCCCATAAACCTAAAACATCATAGATTTAGTCAAACTCAAAATGGGAGTGGGGGGAAGGGGTAAAAACTCAGAATAAGTATAAAATTTTTAGTAAGGATTCAGATAGGAAATAAGCACTATGAAATAAATACAATGCTGGTTTCAAGTGACTTCATCCAGACTAGAAAAGATTTTGAAGACTCAATGCTTGGAAAATCAGGACAAAATTAAAGCTCTGTTTAAAGTTTCTTCCAATAGAAATTGAATATTTACTGAACAATACCACAGATGGTCTTCCTATATTGTGTTTCCTTCTTCCTAAAAGACTTCTATAGCAGTTCAGATTACTTCAGATGTAAACAGCCTAGAAGTTCTCCTCATTCACTCACAGGGATGATCTTCAAAAATAGAAATTTAAAAAAAGTAAAATAAAACCATTCCTACTTTCGATGATATGGAAATTCAGACCTTTGAGACTCTATAAACTTGAGAAGAAATAATTACCTAACTAGTGTTTCATGCTTCTGAAAAATTACCTTCTCCAGTGAAACATCAGCTTTCACAGTGATACATCTATAAAACAGTGTCAATAGATACTCTGCAATGCCATTACCGTGGGATTTGGACCATTATACCAAATGTACTCTACAATAACCTAAACTATCTGAGGGTAGCAAAATTAAAGTTTTATTGAGAATTAAAGGAAGCAGCAGCAGGAAAATCCAACTATAGTCTTTGATATACTCCAGACTCCAGGGGGTTTTCTGCCTTTCATTTTCTGGATCACATAATAGTGAAAAAAAACCAAAAACACTTCAAAGAGATACAAGCTATATAAGGGTCAACTGAATGAAGGGAGATCAGGCAAACTTCTCCTGAAGACTTTTACATTATAGGACAGTTTCTGTCAGTTCTTAAAAATGAAGGGAGCACAATTTAAACATCTTGGAAAAATTTAAACACGTCTTATAACCAGTAATTAAATCTGTCTTTTGCACTTAAAATTTCTAAAAAATGTAATTTTTGAGTGAAGCAGTGTTTTATTATTTAAAAAAAATAATTCTTTTAGTATAAAAATCTACAGACTGCTCTGATTTCTTTCAATGGTTTCAGGTGTCTGAATCCAAAAGCAATTTTTCAAATATTGTCGATTCTGCTCAATTTTTAACTTTGAATTTATTTATGTTGTACATTTCTGAATTTGCAGGAGGCCAAAGGATAGACATCTTTACCATGTACTTTTATGTGTCATAAATAAATATTTATTATTTTTATCATAATCTAGAATCTAAATTTTAGTAGTGTATTGAGGCAGTTTAGGCTAAGGAAACATCAAAAGATAAAGACCACTGTTAGTTACTGCAATATCTGAGCTTATAAGATTTTTAATGGTACCTAATTTATTGATATCATGAAAACAATAACTTTAGTACTATCAATATTGTTTTTATTATAGGTAATATCTATATTATTTATATATATATATATGTGTGTGTGTATACCCATTACTTCCATTTAGAAAGCAAATATCATCACTGGAGGGTTTAACTTTAAAAATATGTAGTATTTAACAAATAAAATAATTTTCTAAAAAGTAAATCAGAAGTTTGTTTCTCCATACTATAGAAACTACTTCAAAGTTATGAAATATTTCTAGAAAAGGTATTAAAACTGTTCCACAACAAAAAGCATACAAATGTGTCCAACTCTCTGGCACTGATATCTTCTTGATTTCTTTTACACTATTTAGTAGAGATAAGAATGCTAAAATGTTATAGAGCTGAGCAATACAATCAAGTGTTGTTTCAGATTTTATTTTGATCCCAATAGTCACAGGACTATTGAAGCTGTTGCTATTACTCTATATATTTGTTCTGATCCTTCCCAGAGAAAACCTGCTTCATTGCAGAGGCAAACAGGTGAACTTCATACCCCGAGCTGATAAGGAGGAAATCAGCATATTATGTCAAAATGTGAGGCGCTGATGTGAACAGCTCCTCACATTTTGTGCTGAGAGGTACCCCTGGCCAGCTGCCCCTACTATGACTGTGAGGTAAAGAGACACAACATGAACTGGTTCATCCACCCCAGCTGATGTTTCCAGCCTGCCTTGTGAGATAAACATCCCCATGCAGAATTATCACCATCAAGAAAAGTATAATTATCTTTCTACCTCTTTTGGTAGAACTTGAAGCTACACTGTGACCATTTGCACAAAGGGAAAAGAGGGATAAATATTTAACAGCATCATTGGTGTCTTCTTTTCCCTGGTCCACTGAAAATAGCAAACAGAGAAACAAACAAAAACCCAACCACACCTGCATCAAAGAAAAACCCATTTGATCTCCAGAAATGATCAGCTACCCTTTTCCATATTCCTGCTAACAACATCTTCTGGCCAAAATTGCTGGATTACCTAAACTGGCTAGGCAGAAAAAAGTCACAAAAAAGTTATGTGAAAAGTCATAAGAAAGAAGTTTATACAAAATGTTTAAGAATTAAAAAAAATAAATAAACCAAAAGAATAAAGTCAAGCAGTGTAGCACTGAAGTAACAGGAACAGGAAGAAAAAGTATTTAGATAAGTAGTTATGACTTGGATAGCATACTTGGAATGTAAAATTGTTTAAGAGGAAAGTTATGCCAATTTATTTTTAAAAATTATTCTTGTAAATACTGAGATATTGTTAGCAAAATGTCTTCATGTTCATTTGTATGGGACAAAGGAATCTGGCACATTACTTACTTTCTGCCATATCTGCTGATTGGAATTTGGACATACTTTACTAATCTGCTAGGTATTCACTAATGCCTCCTACATACTATGACATCATAACTGCTCATTTGCCAACAATTTATGCATGGGAAAAATGCATATGTCTAGACTGAGTCTCTCTTCTTGGGTTTCAGCTTATATCAGCAGGGAAAAAAACAAAAAAAAAAAAAGAGAAAGTGCTAATTATTTCTTGACACTTAATGATAATTTGTTATATAATAGCCCAAGTCTCGGACATTCAGTTCCCCCCTCTCAATCATTAATACTCAGCAGGGTCCAGTGTTTTTCTGATCAAGTAAGCAAATCACGTCACTTTCTATTACATTGGGTGACTTTATATCAGTAATTGATTTGTTCCCGGGTTTTAGCTTATTTCACGTTTTGGCAACTGTTACTCGAAGTGTCTCATCCATTCTGCAGTACTGATGTCTGCTTTCAGTAGCTAATATTTCTGAAATTAATCAGTACCCTACATTTTTTAAAAATTGCTGGTAATATTGCCAGTGGCTTATCATGAATAATCATCCCCTCTGACATGACAAACTAGCTCTAACAGGAAAGCTATTACTTTGAAACAAATTGTACTGCATTGAAATATCCCCAGTAGTAAAGAACCTCAGTAGAGTATTAAAGCTTGTTCAATTGAAAACAATGAGGAGAGAAACCTTTGTGTCTTTCTCAGGTCATATTCTTTTTATTAAATATCAGATAATAGCAGTGTCTTACCTAACAAAATTTTCAGGAGGGAGGCACATTTTTTTAACTTTGATTTATATTTTGGCATTAAAAAAATAAGCACTCAGTCCTCTTAGAATAGATATTAGGGACCTCACCTTTTTTTTATGCTTTCTTTCCCTACACCAAAGATATGTTACCTACTGATTCTCTACTTTTTTGCAGCAAAGGCCAATGTCTGCTTAAAAAAGAGCAAATATGAATACAGAGACAGCCTTTTTCATAGAAAATATTTTTAAAATATTTGATATCTGTATATATGCATATGTTTGAATGTAGATAGATAGATAGATGATAGACAGATAGATGATAGATAGATAGATAGATAGATAGATAGATAGATAGATAGATAGATATAGATAGATAGATAGATAGATAGATAGATAGATAGATAGGAAACACATATGCCTATAATACTTCTCTACTTCTCCAGGGAATCAAATATTCTTTTTAATAGCCCACAATGATCCTTGTCATGAGGAAATGCTCAGTCTCACCTTGCATATGGTGAAATAATAAAATTCGGATTGAGTTTTGGTAAAAAAATACCCGAGAAGTGGGGCATGGTAAAAGACTGCACCAGAGTGAATAATATTTGATTGTATCAAAGTACCTGCCTCAGAGGAGATATGACCACCTTGTGTGGCTCTCTCTTCAGTCAGTTACAGTTGAAGCAGAATTGAAAGCAGAATTGATTGGAATGTTTGGGTATAACTATTTATCTCTTTTTTTCCCTTCCATATAATAAAAGTTTGTTAAATCAAATGTATATCCAAATACATTTTTATTATGGTTTCTTAGTGCCAACATGAACTGCTGGTCTAACTAAGAGTGACATGCCATGAAATAGCTAGCTGTTCAAAGTAATTACTGCGGTATACTAAACTCAATTTCAAGTCCTCGATCTCTGTGTTGTCCCAATTTATGTGTCCCACAGAGTATTTGACACAGGTTAATTGCAAGTCAGCTTCATGCTCGTATTTTCTAGAGAGTCTTAGTTTTCATTAAATTTGTTACTTAGGATCTAATCCAAATTTGCAAATTGTGCTTCTGTAAAAGCAGATTTCATTTTCAGCCTTTGCTTCAGGTCCAGTAACTTTTCTGCCAGTGTAGTCAGTCCTCCAGCTACTGAATGCAGTCCAAGGGCTTAAGCCATCTTTATGTTCCAGTACTGACATTTATTCTTCTCTCATCTGCTTACAAATGAGATATAAAGAGCACAATTTGACTAAATGTGGGTGTTTACAACGTCCTAACAGCAAGGCTCCTGTTATTATCAGTCAAGTCCTGGACAATAGATTCAGTCATGCTTAGTCCTGTATATAAGACTGCAATCAAATAAACTAACTCCATTTTGTTGGCTATAACAGAAATTTAAATATCTAGTTCAGCTTGGACACTTGTTCCACAGGTGCCTAAGATCAAGGGAAGGAATCCTGCCAAAGATACATCTATAGTTTAGTTCTTTCCAATTATTATCTATTATGGCCTTTTTTCTTCTCAAGCAAGACAAGGACAGGAGTAAATTCATGGAAAAGTGGACAGTTACTTATTGCTCAGTATTTATTTGTATTTTTACCTGTAAGGTTCACAGTGTTTTCTTCTCCTCTGCCTTTTCTGAAAGAGATACTGCCAGGTACCTGAGCAGTGCATACTCAATGGCTGGTCACCATTTCCTACTTGCACATTACAACACAGAGCTGGTGCCATCACTGTAGTATGTGCAGAAAGGTGCAACGTGGCCAGCACAGCAAGGCAAACTCTGCCAGCTTGTTCTGACAGCAGGAACTGAAACCATCACATCTTGGTAATGGCAGGAGAGTCAAACTGGTTTGTTTCAACTCTGTGTAACAGTTTCTGCCCCAGATCCAAGAAGTGCAGAAGGTAAGTAGGCTGCTCAACTGCTCTCTGCCTCTGTCTCAAATTCTAAATCAGATCTTTCTGTGTGCAAAGTGGAGTTGATGGAGACATGGCAGTGAAAAAATCAGTCCATAATAGCAATACAGCTTAACCAGCTCTTCAAGAGAAACTGAAAATTGTATTAGCTCTGCAGATTGCAGATGAATGCTCCACACTGTTTTTCGAGAGTGCCCCAGCTCACATTACCCCAGAGACCAACAGCAGCAACTTTGTGGGAACAATCTGAAGCATTTGAACAAGTGCTAGAGAGAAAGAATAGTACTCACTGAAAAGCATTCAATCAGAACCTTCTGACTCCTTCCTTCCCACATAGGCTTTTGTTACAAAACTTCTGTATTGGTGCAAAATGTGATGCAATAATGAATTTTAATTAGTCCTTAGTGTGCCAGTAGAAATTTCTTTAGGAGTAAGGGGTGGTATATTCTTTTCTCTCTTATTTACTATCTCTATAATTAGTATTATGTGATTATGCTATCAGTGCAATAAAGCAAAAACGAAATCTACATCCAGTATGAATAATTTACCCAGTCTGCATGGAAATTACAGAATTTTCAAACAAAACATAATTATATTTTTATGTTTCTCTTAATTACTTTGTTGCAATTTGAGGGATGTTACTAAGGTATTAATGCTGTAATACACTGAAGTTAATGCACAATGAACCAAACAACTTCTAAAAAATAGCACTTACTTCTTGGGTGTAAAGGATTAATTGACTGCTGAATTATGGTGGCAAACTGCATATGATTGATGCTGCAGTGATGGGAATACAACTTCTGCTCAGTGCATTCAAAAATCCAATTGCTAGGCTATAAAAAAGTGGTGTCTTACTAAGATAGTGTGATCATTAATACTGGAAAGGCTTTTTGATTGTGTAATACTATACACGGTTAAACACTGATTTGAGTTGATTAATAGAGTAACTTAGAACTCAGCAGAAAGCAGAGAGAGTGTCCATTTAAAGAACAGATATCTCCGTGCCCAGATTCTGCAACTTTTTTCAAAGTTTAGAAGTTCATTAAAGCTCTCTGAAACTTCATCATACGTGCAATATGAAACTTCAGAAAGGACTTCTCAGTAATTCAAAAACAAAACAAATCACCACTCCATGTTGTTAAATTTGAAAAGAATAATGCTAGAATTCATTGCATCTGTCTTTGCCTGATAAATGTTATAAGAACAAAAAGAGGAAACAAAATCAATTTTAATTGTGCTTTAATTTTTTTAAGTGCCACTGGACTTAGCATATTAGCCACCAAATGAAAATAACCCCTTAGCTTTAATTTGAAATAGAAAATTAGATAACAAAAATATATATACCAAATATTCAGAAATGCTGAGAATAAGGCTGTTCCTGATAAGAATAAGAGTAGATATTACCATGAAAAATGTAATATATTTTTAGATTTCATTTAGAAAGCATGAGACATGTTGTCTAGATCCTTTTTATACTTTGTGATTCTGTTTAAAAAATAGCCTCACAAAAATTATTCACTTGCCCTCAAAACTCCTGATAATGCAGTGGGAATTTTAAAACAATGATCTCCAACCCTATCCATCTAATAAAACATACAGTTTAAAAATACTGAAATATATTTCAAAATTTTATTCAATATGGAAAATCTGAATATTTTACTTAGTTTCTTTCTTTTCATTTTATCATCACCACAGAAAAAATCTGTATTTATTCTTATTAACAATGCTTGGTCAAAAACAATTTATCAATAATTATGGATAACACCTTCCTAGATGGTCCTGTTCAACAAAACATTTATGCAAACTCTCAGCCTGAGACGTTCTAGTCTGCTTTGCCTCTAGATTTGATTAATGTTTTTCTTGTGTAAATCTATAATCCTAAATTTTCATAGGGTTAATGACCCCATTCAGACTAATAAACAGCAAGAATAATTGAAATAATCTATTTAAAATTGTTCACGCCTCTGTGAAATTTTGAATTGATTTTTTTCATGTGAGCAGGAATAAATCAAAACAACTTGTTTCTTGCAATTCACAACCAATTAAAGATTCTGGTTTTATAGAGAGACAAGATATAGATTTTATTTTAATTTAAAATCCATAAATATTGACAGCTCTAATACTATATTAAACATATGCTTTGGGAAAATACCAGGTAATTCCAGTCTGTTAAACTGATTTCCTTCTAAGTGTTAAGCCCTGTACTAAATACGTCTCAATTTTTGAAATAACACAGCACCCAATTTGTGCCATTCAAAAAATTAATTTCTTGAATGACCATTTAAGTAAAAATATTCTGTTCCAGTTACCTTAATATACTATAGACAATACAAGAAAAAAAATTAAATAAAATTATATTATTTTTTGACAATTTATATATATTCTTATGTTTTGTAATTAATTTTATTTAGGACACCAAATACTAAAATTCCTGCATAATGAAAAATTGTAAAGATTGCTATATTTATACCAGTTTATGATGGACAATATTTTAACCTCTAGATAACACTCTGTTTTTATATTTACTACTTTATTTTTTTTCATCACATATTCGTTGCAATCAGCTACTTAATTTTTTTCAGTATTTTCTTTTAACTTCTGCACGAATTCTTTTCTTTAACAAGTCTTCATTGTAATAAGTTGTATACTTCATTTTTGGACAGTTTGTTTAAATGCTGCTTCTCTAATCTTTGTATTATTTTGGAAATGAAGAAAAAAAGTAGAGATAAATAGTTTTAGGAATGAGATAAAAAACAATGATTGTCAACAGTAACTCTTTTAAAACATATAATGAGAAAAAAACCTCTCTTAATCTGCCTTTGAAAGTTCATTTTATGGGAATTTATTGCCTACTTAAGCTAGTAACCTTTCTGTGACTTGCATTACCTGCTACAGGGGAAGATGACATTGAGATAATGTCGAGAAACAAGCTGGAATATTCCATCTGGCTGAGTTACAAGATTTCCAAAATGCCTAAGGAATAATGCAGAAGCATTAGCTACAGTTACCCTTCTCATCAGTCCTTGGATGTCAAAAAAATTGTCTTAACAACAGGTAAATATAATCATATCCCTGAGAGTTTTACACTTCAATGACTGACCCAGAATCAGGAAGACTATTACAGCTAATGAGCTCAAGAGAGATGAAAGAACTCTTAAAGATTTACACTGAACTGTTACTGGGTTCACAAATTATGACATTCCTGGTCACTTTTCTCTTTAATTTTCTCTAACATAATGTTCCTTGGGATTCTATATGGCAAAACATTTATATAAAAAGTTAAGACAAAGGAGTTCAGAGATCATTATCATTAATTCATAAGGATCAGACCTAACTGATAACAGTATGACATAGCAACATTGACTTTGAACTAAGATAACCATTGCCACCTTGCCTTAGGTAAAAAAAAAACAGAGAAGAAAAGATACTACAGATATACACAATGATATCTATAAAGTTCACTGCCCTTCAAACAGCTGTAAATGCCTCATTAGAAAAAACACTCTCCAAAAGAAGGGAAAGGAGATATTTCTTACCTGCAAAATCATAAAGCACTTCCAAATGAGACATGCCTTTCTTTTCTACCACTATTATTTTTCCTCCTTTATTACACTACAAAATTACTGATATCTGCTTTATTGTTGAAGCTAAAATACATGTGGAGCAAGACAGCAGAATTGCATGTGTTGCAGTCTTTCACAGTCTGGCTGTAGAGACTTGATTAGCAACTAGAACATAAACATTAGATGTGGAACACCTCTGTTCAAAAAATGCTCAATG
Source organism: Cinnycerthia olivascens (assembly GCA_035048155.1). Lineage (NCBI taxonomy): Eukaryota > Metazoa > Chordata > Aves > Passeriformes > Certhiidae > Cinnycerthia > Cinnycerthia olivascens. The sequence goes on from JAWWMU010000106.1 coordinate 135,579,428, forward strand.
GGTAACTTTCATGCCCCTCACTCCACTCTTCTGCCTTCAGGAAAAGAAAACAAAACCCATGTGCTATTCAGTTTGTTTCTTTTCCAGTAATATTGGTATAAAATCCACTGAGAATAATTTTTTTTTCAAATGACATTCAAAAGACATTTAAGATGCAATGTATTAGATAGCTCTATAATTTCAACAAGACTACTAAGGAAAACTGGTAGTTAAAGGGCCATTAATACACTGGGTTTTGGAAAACTGATAAAAATAATAATGAAAGTCATGACATTCAGAAGGGTACAATCCAGACAGTAAAAAAAAAAAAAAAAGTTTGAAGATGGCAGTCTTCAAAAAAGTGTCACAGAGGAGAAAGAGCATGTATGACTTCTCTGAATGCCTGAAAAGCTTAGAATAAAATCCTTTACAAAAGCCAAACAGCACTGCCATGTCCACCACTAAACCATGTCCCTAAACATCACATCTACCACCAAATCTACGTATCTTTTATAATCTCCTGGGATGCTGACTCCACAAATTGTCTGAGTAGGGTCTTCCAATGCTTGACAACATTTTTGGGGAAAAAAATTTCCTTTATATTCCATCTAAATGCCCTGTGACACAAGTCAGAGCCATTTTATATTGTTCTATCAATTTTTACTTGGAAGAAACTGACTCCCACCTCACTGCACCCTCCTTTCAGGTAGTTCTGAAGAGTCATGAGGTCACCCCGACCCTCCTTTTCTCCAGACTAAACACTCACAGCTCCCTCAGCAGCTCTATTCCTCTTCTTTGGACACACTTCAGTGCCTCAATATCATTCTTGTAGTGAATGGACCAAAACTGGACACAGGATTGGAGGTGTAGCCTCACCAGTGCCAAGTACAGGAGAATCATCACTACCTTGGTACCAAAGGCCACACTATTGCTGATACAAAGCAGGATGCCACTGGCCTTCTTGGCCTGATGGGTACATGCTAGACCACGTTCAGTCCCAGATCTTTACTGATGGGCAGCTTTCAAGATGCTCTGTCCTAAGCCTGTAGCACTGCATGGGTTTGTTGTGCCCCAAGTGCAGGATATGACACTTGGCCATGATGAATGTGATACAATTGGCATTGACCTTGGTCCAGGTTGCACAGATCCCTTGTAGAGCTTTCCTATCTTCCATAACATCAAGACTCCCACCCAACTTGGTGTCATCTTCAAACTGAAAGATCACTCAATCCACTTGACCAAATACTTAAGATATTAAACAGAACTGGCCCCAGTACTGAGCCCCAGTACTGGGGAACACAACTTAACAACTGGCCATCAGATAGATTTAACTCCATTTACCACCACCCTCTGGGCACAGACATAGAGAGTAGTTTAGAGTGCACCCATCCAAGCCATAAACAGTTTCTCCAGGAGAATGATATGGGAAACTGTTGTGTAATGTTTTTTACTTAAGTCCAGGTAGACACATCCACAACATTTCCCCCATTCAAAAAGTAGGTCATCCTGTCACAGAAGAAGATCAGGTTTGCCAAGCAGAACCTGCCTTTCATAAACCCCCACTGACTTGGCCTCCTCCTGTGAGGTGCTGTGTCATGATACTGAACATGATCTGCTCTAGGACCTTTCTTGTCTCAGAGGTCAGGCTGACAGGCCTATACTTCTCTGAATCCTTCTTTTTGACCTTTCCTGTAGATGCATTTCATATTTTGCTGTGATGTAGCATGTCACTGATCATTTCCTCTGGGATTACAGGGGCTTCGTTCTGCTCCCCATCCCTGTCTTCCAGCTCCAGGGTCTGAGAACCAGAGAAGAGATGGGTGCTACTGTTAAAGACCAAGGCAAAGAAGTCATTAACTGCCTCAGTCCTTTCCTCATCTTTTGTCACTAGGCATTTCTCCAGATCCAAAAAAGGATGGAGGTTCTCCTTAGCCCTCAATTTTTTGCTACTGTGCTTCTTTAGAAACATATTGTATTTTACAACAGTAGCCGAATTAAGTTTTAGTCGGGCTTCGGCCATCCTAATTCTCCCTGCATAAACTCACAACATCTTTGTGGTCCTCCTGAGTTGTCTGGCCCTTCTTCCAAAGGCCATAAACTCTCCTTAGATTCATGAGTTCTAAACAAAGCTCTTTGTTCATTTAGAATGGTCTTCCCCCCAGCTTGTCTTTCAGTGAATGAGGATGGCCTGCTCCTGTAATCAAGATTTCCTTATTGAGGAATGTCATGTCTTCCTGGACTTCTTTGCCCTTCAGGACTACCTCCCAAACAACTCTGTCAACCAGTCTCCCAGACAGCCAGAGTCTGCCTTTCTGAAGTCCAAGGCAGCAGTTCTACCAGGCCTGCTTCTTACTTCTTTGGGAACAGAAATCTATAATTTCATGATCCTTATGTCCAAGTTGGTCTGCAAACATCACATCTCCCACAGATTCTTCGTTCTCAAACAGGTTCCTTCCGTCCCTCACCAGCTGGGTGAGGAGGTTATTGTCCACAGATACGAGGAATCTCCTAGACTGCTTCCTTTCTACTGTATTTTATTTCCAGCAGACTTCTGTAAAGTGGAACTCCTCCACAAGAGCTACCAATCATGATAGTTCTCCCATTTGCTTATAGAATATTTTATCCATCTCTTCATCCTGGTGTGTGATCTGTAACAGCCTCCCACCATGATACCATCTTTCTTGGTCTTCTCCTGATTCTTACCTAGAAGCACTCAAACCTATTAGCAGCAGCACCAAACTCTAGAAAACTGAAACTCAACTTACAGGGCTACACCACTGCTTTTCTTTCCTTGCCTACCCCCTCTTAAGAGTTTATACCATCTATGAACAAATAAAAAATTGAATTTCTTTGTTCTAAATTTGTGTGAATACAGATACCTTCAAAAGTTGGTGTACATAATACCTACTTGTATCAGGCTGTAAGTTGTGTTGTCATGCAAATAGAGGAAAGAATGCTGTACTGTAGCTCTTTTTTCTTGAAATGAATACTGATTCTTGAAAATAGCAAAGGTATATCAGTATTTTACAGAGATTAAATCATTTGAGAAATGGAGGATGGAAAAAATCAGGAGGATGTTTGTAAGGACCACAAAAATGTATTTGAGAAAATGAAAGCGAATGAAAAAGGACATAGCTTGATATGATTTAACACACTTCTGAATGAAAATTAACTGGTTTAGCTGGACATAATTTTGTCTGAATAAAATCTTAATTACACTGAAAAATTTATCTAAAATATATTTTTAATTAAAAATTTACATGTGAACACACAAAATTCATTTAATGTTTTTATTTTGAATTAATGCACCTGAAAATTTTTCCCCTGAAGTACTAAATCACACCCTCTTCTGATACACATTGGAATAAATCCAGTGAAGCCCAAAAAGTTACACTGATATAAGACAGCTGATAACTGACATTCATTTCTCTTTAGAAATAATACAGAAATGATGAGAAAAAAAAAGGGCAGAGACACTGTGAGAATGAATGTAAGGAAGCAATTTAAAACAGATAAATAAGAATCGGGTCCATGAAATGGAGTGATTAAATGATAGGTCAGGCAGTTCAGATAAGGTGCTCTGAAATGATTATTTTACCTAATTCTTGAGTACTAAAAGAAGATAATTAGATATTGTAAAGTTCTGTTTAACCAGTGTTCTGTAGAAGTTGTTCATGCAAGAAAAGACTTAGCACATAAATTTAGTAAAAATGCAAGATAAGCTATCTCAATGGAAAGAAAATGGTTCCCACTATTACATTACATAGGCATACAAACAGTTATGGTCCAGATGCCAATACCTATCACTACATTATGTGATTACAAAATTACAGCAGCTGAATTTTATGGCATAATTTCTCTAGTTTTATAATTTCTAAGATTAAAAAAGATACCAAAGCCCTTTCTTCAGAAATCTCTTCCTCTCCTAAACCTGGAGCATCTTACAAAAACCTTTTGGATTAACTACTGACTGAGACTGGCAGTTGTAGCTTCATCACAAAGCACTCTGGAGTAAACATCACTATGAGTTACTCTTTCCTTTCCCAACTACACAATGATAATGAGCATGAAATTATACAGTCCAAATAATAAATGAAACACAACTATTGTGACTACATCCAGGTCTCTGAATCACTGTATATTGTTAATCAATTCAACAAAAGATAAGGGAATAAAATACAAATTTATATATGTTTTTCCAATATTTCTTCTCTACATTAATGCAATACCACATCATTATACCAGATTATAGACTCATTTTGATGGCAACCATTGTCACTACAAGATCTGCATACCTACTTCTTTTTTATTTTCTTTTTTTAGTAAATATTCTGCTATTTTTTTTAGATTACTTTATTCTATACTCAAAGAGCTGCCTTCTCTTTTCCTTAGCGTTGCATACAATCCTCCCAACCAAACAGTAGAGGTTCTCACTGATGGCCTCTAAGACACCAAAGGAAATGAAGAATTGATGAAAAACTCCTTGTATTGGCTGAAATAATAGGAAAACTCATATCTCTGACTTCACTCAGATTCTCATAAACATATCGGAGAAAATAAAATGTTTTAACAACTTTCTTTCTTTCTATAAAATCTTGAAGAGTTCTAACATGCTTTTTTTCAAAAACACTTATCTTGAAATCTGGATAAGATTTGACCTTTTCAGTATGAATAACTTTGAACTGATTTGTGAATCTGCTGTCAGCATTGCCTTTTTACATCTCCTTCCCTGATTTGAAAGAGAGAGATAAAACCAATTGTATAGCAACTCCTGCAGAACAGGAACATTTGTTTTTGTTTCTCTCCAAGTAATGATTCCACCAATGAACCATGACAAACATATGAACTCATATCTTCCTACACAAAAACAATAGATATCATCATTGTTATGCATCATATTTTTTTCTTATGCTATTATCCTTTTGATTTATTTTTACTCAAGAGAAAATGCAGCATTTTAATTCAAAACTGATTGTGCAAATCTTTTCAGAGAGCTGAATGGTGTTAAGCTTGACATTTTGTTAACATTGTTTTCCTATCACTGTTAATTTAAAAAATATTTTTGAGATAAAACATCTGAGTTTTGGGTTTATGAATTCAAATTGTAAGAACAGGAAATACAGTAAGTTATACAAAAATGTCAGTGGAAAATAATTTACTAGAGACACAAAAATAGCTGATGTGATAAAAATCATATTGCAAAAATATTTCTGTTCCACCTTGCATACAAGATTTATTCACAGAAGCATTCCTCCAGAGAAAATCAATATTAGTCAGATAAGGAAAGTTATACATTAACATGATTCCTTCTATCATTATAAACTTTAAAAATGAAAGGTACCTTTGTCTTTGTAAACTGACTACTCTTAAAAAAATCCAGACATTTTTTGGAGAGGGTTTGTTTTCTTTGTAGAGTGTTATGGCCTTAATGCCATCAAGCACTGGTAAGTCCATAAGTTTAAATGGGCCCAGGAGCTATAAATCCAAATAGGAAGAAAAAGGTAAAAAAAAATAAAATAAAATCTATGTTTCTAATTTTTTGAAACCTAAATTTTCCTCCCAAATTAAAGAAAACACCATCCCTCAAACAAGACCAGAAACCCCCATACCGGTATGATAATTTTTTAGCTTACTTTCAATTTAAAAGGAGAAGATAGCCTTTGCATTTCTGAAGGATTTTTCTTAATACAGAGAGCATAACTGATGTTTCTTCATAAGAAGTCAAACAAATATCAAGATAGAGTAGCATCACAATTTTATTTTTGTATGAGTTTATGACCAACAAGTTAGAGGTCCCAGTCATCTCCTCTGCAATGAGAGATTGCTTTGCAATGGGGAGGGGAGGTAGGGGTAGCAAAGGGTTACTGGATCTTTGATGTCTGAGTTTCTTAGATTAGCTAATGGGGGGATTTCAGGGTGTGATTCATATTTCAATATACAAATTAATTTTAAAATTATACATGAGACCAATAGAGAAATGAAGATTAAATTTTACGCATCACACTGCTTTACCCTAGCTCTATATTAAAGGTAAAGCCTATTTTAGTCTCTAGAAATTAAACAAATCATAATATCTGCTATACGGTACATGGAAGATCTATTGAACTGAACACTGACCTGGAATAGAGACTAGACAGAGCAAGAGGATAAAATAGATATTTATTAAAAGGCCTCAATGGGTACACCTGGGGCACACAAGAGTCCAGCCAGACCACACCCAAGATGCCCAAAAATGGTCACAAAATGGATGCCTGATCACGAGGTCCCACACTTTTATAAGTTCTGGTCCTTTAGCATGTTAGAATCAATTGTCCGACCATAGCTTCAGGTTATGAAGTTCCATCTTCCTGGCTTTTTTCTTCTCACTTCACCATTGTTTTCGTTCTTAGACCTGAAAGTTGTCCTTTGTATCAAGCTAGAGAAGGAATTGTTTTGTCTATCTACTGTGTAAAGAGAACTCAGTAGCATTTAATATGAAACCTAAAACTATCCACTAAAACAGCACAGGATCTAAAAACTATAAAAGTTAAAACCGAAGGCACCACTAAAATAATCAAGAAAACAAAAGGCTAAGACTACTGCATAATGAATATGATGTAAAATGAATTAAAAAAAAAAAAAGGTCCTTTCCAGAAAAGATGCAGTATAATTGAAAGATAGAAAGACAGATTTTTGCAAGGGATTAGATTGTTTGCATAACATTTACATAAACCAACTTAAATTTAGGGAACGTACAGAAAGTATACTTGACGCATTCACACTTAATAATATTATAGAAATAATATTTGGATGCTTTTCAGCATTTTGTGCTCAAAGGCGGGGTGCGGGAGCCGCGCTGGCCGTGACTGACACGGCTCCATCTGGCGGCTCTCGGGAGCGCGGCGCGGATGCAGAACCGCCCGCTCTAGAGAAGGATGTTCTCACTCCCCTCTCAGTCTCCTCTCACTCTCACTCCCCTCTCAGTCTCCTCTCACTCCCCTCTGCGAACCTACACTGCGCAGCAGCATCGGTGATCTCCATCACAAGCACACTATGGGTGTCATCTCGAACTTCTAGCATCCATAGGATCATATATCAAACGATGCACGTTCAGCCATTCATAACTGGCAAATATCTAAGTGTTCCACAAGTTAGAATATAACGGATTTCCATGTTATGGAAATGCCAAAACATCTGAAACAGTCACAAGTAAAAGTTAACAGGGTCTAAAACACCAGAATTATTTTTATCTCCCCTTTTGTCCAATTCCTATCAGAATTTCATCCAACAAATAATCTGATTTCCTGATCAGAATTTAATAAATGGTTGCGGTTGTAAAACTTCATTAATCCACACTATGTAATACATATTTCTCGGAGACAGATGTGTTCCTTGTAGCCCTCTACCAATAAGGGCCCTCATCTCATTCCTTCTCTTTTATATCTGCTAAGAAAAATAATGTTATTGAAGGACCTCAAACCCAGCTCTGGGAATAAATAAATTTGGTAACAACAAAGGGCTGCATAAGTCAGCCAAGCAAAAATCTGCATCATTATATCAAACGTCAAAATATCTCCAGACAGAAGTTTCCATATGTATATTCTACTTTTGAGGTCTAGGCAAGTGCAGATGACAGAGTTTCATGTCATGTAGCAAAGGACAAGAGGAAAAAAGCACTTCAGAGGTAGGAAACAGCTAAATACTAGAGAAGGATGCTGTTACTGCACAATTGCAAGCATCACTATCTCTCTGTACTGGATTCTTTTCTTAGTTTTACTGAAAGATTCTGAGAAAGATGCCTGTGCAATTTCAAGTAGAAGCCTATAATGAGTTTGAATTTTAGTACTTCATAAACATCAGTATTTTTCTTCTGATTTTTCTTTGAAGGCAGAGTACCATGAACTTGATTCAAATATTTATTGGAATAAAAATTTATGAAAATTGTGTGCAGCTATCCTGTGCTACATATTACTTTCTCTGGTATATTTTTAAAACTGAAAACCAAACTTTATCTGGAAATGCACACAGAAGTTTCAAAACTGCTCTGACAGGTTCCTTAATTTGCAAGCTTAGACACGTTAAAATAATGTAAACTAAGCTGTCATACTTATTTACTTACATATAGCAACTGCTAGAAAATAATAAACGGGGATTTTATGAAAAGGGAGTTCAGTATGGATCTGTAATTCTCCTTTTCGTAATCATCTCGAGTAGTTCCACTGAAATCATTGCAGGTTTGACTTTACATGGGCAGACAGTAAATACTTCAAGTTTTTTTAAGAATAATTCATTTTTCTTACATATATTTGAAAGATAAATTCAAGAGAAAAATAAAAAGGAAAACAGAAGCTGTATTTTAGTGCTTCTTTGTATTTGAACAATTGCAGACAGATGGTAGAAAAATACTATATTATTTTCACAATTATTCTAGTTATTAAATGCTAGAAAATGTGAGTAGTTAGTTTTACAATTCATACCACATGCATACTTAATTACATGCCAAGTACATACTTCTGTCTGTGCCAATCTGCTTTTATAAAATTCTCAGCAATTGCAAAAGCAGAGAGAAAGCATAAATACAAAAACATGTTAAGAAAGGCAAGAATAATGTAAGTGCTACGAGTAGAAACAAGGATTAGAAAAGGAGAGCACTGAGTATATGAGAAAATTTCTATGACTGAAAGAACTTAATAACAAGTAAATCACTGAGATTTCTTTAAGGTTTACTCTCAGTTCTTATTCCATCACTTTTTATACTATGTTGTGGTCTTAAATAAATTTCTGTGACTGCATCTGATTTACAGAAATAGATTAAAAATAAATCTGTCCCTCAGGCTTAGATATTTAAATTTTTAGTTCCACAAAGCATAAGCTAAGTATTTTTTCATGTCTTCCATTTCCTCCAGTACTGTTTGGGGGAAAGGTACTACTGCCAAATATTGAAGGTCACTGCTGATAAATTATCTGATGCTAGGAAAGGTACTACTGTAAACCTCGAAAAAATCCACGTCCACAAATATGTATGTAAATAAATTTTTTGCAAGCTCAACTTTCATATTAAAAATTCAATAATCTTCAAGACTGATACTAAAGTATTAAGAAATCTTAACTTCTTTTTAATGTAAACCATAATGGGCTGTTTTGGGTGGTTTTGGTGTTTTTTGGGGGATTGGGTTTTTTGAGTTTTTTTTGCTAGTTTGTTTTGGGGTTTTTGGGGTTTTTTGGTTTTTTTGGGGGGGAGAGGGAGTTTTTTGGATGTAGTCGGTCATATTGGCAATAACCAACTAAGATCAAATGGTCAACTTCACCAAATTTTTTTATATTTAAAATAGTATAGCTAGTTTTATATTCAATGTCATAGGTGAATATAAACAATACTTCACATTTTTTAAACAAGTGAAATTATTCAGTAACGTTAGTTTAGTTTATTCAGTTAATTTTATGAAAACTGAAGGTTCCAATGTTGTGTTCCTTTCCAAAGTGGAAGCAGGTTCTGAAACCACAATATTTACTTCAAAATCGTTTGTGAATGACACCCATCTCAAATAGCTTTTTATGTGTGTCATTTAATATAGTTTTCTTAAAATATATAACATCATTATGTGGGCAAGAATGTTACTAATGTGTTGCACTCCATCTATTTAGCAGTTAATGTAATGTATCTCAGGCTTTGTTTATGTGTGTAAGGATGCCTTGCACCTTGGGGCACTTGTAATACTTGGCACTACTTTCACTTACAGGAATGGAAATTAATTTTGTCATCTTGGGATATGAGAACCCTAATTGTGTCTGCTCAGCAGCAGTTCAAGACCTGTCACTTTCAGCCATGGTGATACCATTCCCACTTGGGCCAGCCTAACAAATTGGCCCTGTCTTGAATTGCATGCCATTCTTCTTAAGCAAAGATCAGGAGTGAACATCCAGAATTAGTTTGTTTGTTTTTTTTTTAATTTGTAGGTAAAACAATATGAAAAGAGTAGAAAAAAGTCTGCAAAGAGACAATTTCACTACTGAAATACAGTGCCTGTGCCTGTGCCTCAGATAGTGCAACCCTTCTACAAGTATCAGGTACCAAAACTGTAAACATGGCTTCACCTAAACATATCCATGCTAGATTCATTAATACTGTTTATAGGAGAGGAATTTAATCACACAGCCTTCTAATCCAAAAATAATTACAAAGCTTATATTTAAAGTCATCACATTTTTCTCACTACTTAGCAGTCTGTAACGTTTCATGAGTTCATCCAAGTTCAAAATCATTGTACTACCAGTTCTATTGGAAGTGTAAGTCTTAGTGCTCCTGAAAACTCAGCCTCTGGGACCTTGGTTCTGTTACTGGCAAAAACAACAATTGACTCCCTTTAAAGTTTGTTTTAAGTCACTTATCTTTAAGGACTCTGGATCACAGGAAATGTATAGGGATTTTAGGCACCTAAGTCCAGATTTCTGATCCTGAAAATCCTCACTCAGCTTAACACAGGAGGTGCCTGCATTTCATTGACAAATTAATTTATCACTTCAAACTCTTTAGAGGCTTAAAAAGACAATCTTCTCCTATGATGATTTCCAATCTAAATAGTGTGCCAGTTTGTCCTAATTATTTCTCTGTGGAGCCATACTTGTTTTCTGTTCATATCTGGGAGTAATTTGTTGCAGAGCTTTGTTGCTTCATGTTATTAAGGGGCTTTATAAGCTTCTAAAGGAACTGTTATAGATGTGTGAAGTGTTACTGGGATTCACATGTTTTCTTTGTAAAGAAGTGAAAGTAACTTGCAAAGTTCCACTTCTACTTTGTAAAATATGAAAATCCTGAAACTAAAATATTATATATATTAAGAATTCTAAGTGGTGCCTACCTTGTGACCAGTGTTATTTGTCCCAAATGCAACCATTTCATTGTTGTGTTTAAGTGTCAATTCTTCTTTCCAACCCTTTCATAATTCTATGCATATTATGCATCTCTTACTGCTCTTAGTACACAACAAAACATCCATTGATGCAGAAAAATACAAAAATTATTGGTTTTTTATCATTGACAAAAATTAATTGTAGGACCATTTTGCCAATGGACCGTACAGTATGTTATTTTCCTTTCATGTTTTTGTCCCATCTGTAGCTGTATTCTCTGAAAGTACAAGGAAGAATAAAAAGCTTCAAATAGAAACTTTGAAAAGTTGTATTAATGTTCCTGTTTAACTTTCCTTGTCTTGGCGGAACCTGAAGAGCCATGTATGCTTATCCAGCACCGTTTAAAAATAGTTCTTTCTTTTAAACACAAAAGGTTAAAGAGTCTAAAGGATCTGAGGTTGCAATCCCTGAAATACTTTCTCTGCTGTCCTGGGAGTCTGACAGTCAGCAGAGATGAGCTGCTTCTCGCTCCCGTTGCTAAGAAACCTCTGTGGCATCCCACGAGCTCAAATGGCTCTGTCCTGCACTTCATGCACAAAATGGGGAGAAGAGCTGTCAGCTTTGGGGGTTTTATCAGTATTTTCTGCTTACTGTTCAGCCAAGAGAATTTGTGTAGAAAAATCTAGAAAACTGAAAGACAGAAGGAAACTTCAACCGTGAGCAACATGATCTTAAAAACAATCTCTATCAGTAATTTATATGAATAGCCAAATAGCACTTTGTTCACTTGAATCCTTACTGGGTTTTTCAATGACTTGTAACAAAAACTGGAGAGAGATTTTTTTTCTTTTTTTTTTTTCTGAACATCCTGTAGAATCTACATTTCCAACAATATTCCCATTTGGAGAAAAAGAAGCTGAGCTGAAAATAAGAACATAAGAGCAAGAATAAGATAGGAAAACAAGGAAAAGGAAAACAGGAGCTTTCATTTTTCTCTCCTGCACCTCAATCTTCATTTCATTGACTGTTACATTTCTAATTTTCTAATTAAAATAGCACAATTTTTCTGTTAAAAAAAAAAAAGGCTGAATTATGAACAGAAAGTTTTTTTTCTTTTTATTATGCCTGGGGAAGTCTCCTTGTGGGTCTTCATTCCTGCTTCTTACTGTGCTTCTACAGATGATTTTACAAGTAGCTTAACTTTATAGTAATGTGTGCAGTCTCTAAGCTACTTCAGTTCACCTGCATTCATTATGGAATATAAGCTACTTGGAAACTTTATAGGAAATTATATGTTACCATCTAATTTTATCAAGAACTGGCACCAAAGTTACTAACTCCATGTGCAGTTAAACCTGAATGTTTTATGGCAATGAAGCTCAAATAAATGATAGTAGACAAATCTAGTTTTATGCACATATTATGATAAACCTTACCAAAACATCTGAAAATTAACTTCAGATGCATAGCATTGGCATTCAAGAGAAAACAAAAAAAAAAAAAAAGAGCTATTTAACTTTGTGTTTCTTCAGTTATAAGAGCAAAATAGCTTAAGCCTCAAATCTAGCAGTCTCTATAATCACTAACTGTGTAATATCCACTGTAATATCACATTTTGCTTTAGTTTTCTCCTCCATTAAAAAAACTTTCAGACTGAAATGTTCCACTGAAAGTCTATGCACTGTGTGAGGCCAATCAGAAGCAGGTTTGGTTCATAAAAGTTTATAAGGTTTTTAAAACAAAGTCTGCATTAACAGCAACTGTGCTGTTAAAGGTGTAAAAGACAGTCATGGGTTTCACATGGTAAATATCAAAGGAATTTATTTCTTTTAAAAGAAGTAGAGAAAAAGGAATCATTTTTAGAAGTTTATCTACAAATTCAGTGCGAAAGTCTGTGTTCCCAAACTGGAAATTTAAGTCACATATTCAGATCATTACCTACGTATTTGGAATAGTTTTATTTAGGTCCTATTTACATTTCCAAAACTTGATCATTTGAAATTGAGTTCTGGAAAAATATTTCTCCTATATTCTTATTAAATGAAGTAACATAGAGAATGACCTATGAGTTGTAGCTGCACTATGTTTATCTTTTTGTAGATTCTGCATCTTTCTGAATACATAATTTGCTGTATTTTATAATAGAATAATGAAGTAATCTCATATCCAGATTAATTCACCCTATTATTGCCAATATATCCTAAGTTATTTAGTTTTTGTGGTGAATTACATTATTTTAAAAGAGGTTTTACTAAGTATTGGTTTTTACAGTTATTTTCCTCCCACTTTGGTGTCACCTAGAAGCTCCACAACTTTCTTCCAGTCATAGATAAAGGTGGCAGATAAGACCCTGCCCTTGTTATCAGCATCTGCAATGTCCAACCCATTAACCACTGTTCTCAGAGTCTAAAACAGTTTTTACCCATCTGATTTTCCACAGATCCAGATCATAGCGTTTAATGTGGGTGAGAGTATTATAGGTTTTGCTAAAGTCAGTTTGAATGACGTCCACTGCTCTCTACCCGTCTGCATACCCAGTCATTTTATCATAGAAGAAAATCAGATCAGTCAGGTGTAATTTACCCCTGGTAATTATGGCCCAGATTCTCTGCTGAGCTACACATCATATTTTACCTCTTTGAAATTACCTTGGACTGACTTCTAGCAGTCCTGATCACCTCCTTTTTTCATCTTTCCCTAAAAAGTCTCTCAGATAATTTAAACCCAGAATTTACTGAATTTACATTAATGTAATAGAAAACAATCATTATTTGATTTTGCATCCCTTGCTGCCCAAACTACATCTGCACTGAAGGCTATGGCTATATAGTCACATAAACATAAATATATATTTATATAGAGAGAATTTTCCACAGCAAGAAAAGACTCCTTATTGCAGGCTTTGATAGAAATAAATTAGGAACCAACAAATTTCAATTCCCCTAATATAGCATAAATATTGTATAGCAATGTTTAATGCATCAAATTACAAGGTAGATTTGAAATGAGTTTTTTTCTTAACAATCGTAAGAGAAGGAAATGGAACACATTTAATTAGCGTTATTATTTAGGAACTGATACAGAAATAGGGTTTTAAAGACAATGTCAGCATTTGTGAGGAACTTTGTCCTACACAGATGAGACTTAGAGTATCTACTGTCTTGATCTTGAAGTGTACTGTACAAGTGTACAAGTTTAAATCATTGTCCACCCATATGTTTAGACATTCTATTCACCACAGGGTTGAGTTTTATTTTTATCATTGCACTTTGTTTTTCTTCCACTGCTCTGACATTTTGTCCAATTCTGATAATGTTTCTTTTCATGGGAGAATCAGATAATGTTTAAGTGAAATTTTGTTATCTCTCAGATGATCAGGTTGCAGAGGATGCTTCTTTCCCCTTGTGTGACTATTTTAAGAGAGAACCAGGTACCTTTAAAGGTACCTTTAATTAAGGAAGATAAGTGGTTGACTAGATCCCTTTCCTTGGCTTATTGAAGACTTGAATAAAGAAACAAGGTTAAAGAAAAAAAAAAAAAAAAAGCTTTAGAAAATGTATTCTGATGGGTATTGCTAGTTCACCTTCTATACTCTCAGAGTCAGAAAGACAATGTGCATAGAATAGATATGTCAGATTTAAAAACCGATGCATTCAAATACAAGAAAATCCATAACTTATCTGATTGTACAGGTAAACTGTTGATAAAATTATTATAATTTTAACTTATTTGAAAGGAATTTCAGCAGGTCTGGTCAAAACCTGTGTGCAAGTTATAGGCAATCCAGGGACAAGGATTAAATGCCTCTGACCAGCTTACTTTCCCACCTTGATTGTAATAAAACAAAGCCTTGTTATGAAGTAAATTATAACTACATTTAAGTGTTTTGGATCCTCCAGAAAGACGAAGATGCGGGTTGCCTAACCAAAACATTTACATTTCCTAAAATTACCAAGCCAGTGATACCTGCTAGACTGTAAAGTATTTGTTTAACTTTTTTATTAAGGTCACTTTTTAATAAAAAGGCTTGCTTCTCTTATTAATCCACTGGGTGCAATGGAGGAAGAGACAATGACATGTTTGGCTTCGATGTCCTTCTTACAAGTGGACACAGCTAAAGACATACTATTCATAACTCCAGTTCTCATACCCTTACCTTTATTTTTAGTCAAGTTCTTGACATTTAGTTTTAGACATTTTGAAAATAAAAACTGGAGTTCCAGAACAGCTAATTTCAAAAATATTTAATTGTGTGCAGTTCAAATGCTTAAAACTAGCAATCACAAAAGGGTAGTAAAATTTCTATGATGCAAATAAAAGAGGTAAATTCTCATCCTTATGCTTAATAGAATGTTTAAGTGGACAATTAATACCGTATTCGCAACCTGATTTTTCAGGAAAACTCTTTCCAAATTTCCTTTTAAACATTCGTTCTTCATACATTCTTCAAAACCTTCTACAAACCTTTCCAAAAAATACTACATTATGTAGCAGTTTTCACAGAGCAGCATAAATGTTTCAAAGCTTAGAATGTCAGCATTTCAGAGGCCATTGTTCAAAGGAATAAATTAAATTACACATGTCAATAATGTCAAATATTATTTATAACCCTATGTTTATACATATCTGATGTTACAGTTAGAAGGTCAGAAAACTTTCTAAAGTATCAATATAATGATAAATAAATTATTATTAAAAATTATGGAATCAAAGAAATGCTAATTTTAGGAAGGTATAAGGAAAAAAATGAAGTCTTTAAACAGATAAAAATAATGTATATATTAAATTATATATTGAAATAAATGTGTCTCCATCAAAAAAGTGCACATTCCCACTTCTACATATTATTGTCACTTGATTCCCCAAACCACACAGTTTTCTTTTCTGCTGTCAAATTTGATTGTGCAGTGCTTCATATTTCAACATCTTCCTCTTTATTGAGATTATACTTGCTGAATGGAAAATATGCAGATTGGGGTAGATCAAATCCAGCTTTCATACAGCTATCTGTATTTTTCAATATGTAAAATGGGATATGCACATGCACATACAAGAATGTATGTTTACTCAACTTTGAGGCTTAGTCATCCCTGAATTGCTACTAGAGCTCTCATTCAGAACATTCAGAATACAGAGAATTTGTTTGCATGAGAATACTTTCTCTTGTTATTAGTTCACATGATACTCTATCTTCAGAGATGGAAGAAAAAATCTAAATTCAGTAATACTCACAAAATTTTTGAAATGTGAGCTACAAAGGACAGGAGTTTCACTTTGAGTCTTGGAAACATAGGTAATGACAGCAGCACTCTGCTTCTGCTTCACATGCAGGTTGCCTGTTCCTTCAGAATTCATTAAAAATCACATAAAAATATCACATGGAAAAATCGATTTTCCTTCTTTCATCTGGAAACTGAGCTTCAGGAATTTATTCAGAGAAATAATCCTGAGGAATGGTCTTCTGAGAAACTGCCTGCTGTTTCCTCCCTGCACATTGCCCAGCCACACAGCTTGGTCTCTCCTGTTCTGGTTTAGACAGGCTTCTAAGGCAGCTCTCACAGTCAAGAAGAATGTGAAGATCTAGACTGTAACTTTGTCTTTTCACATAGATTCGCACAGGTTGCACACACAGCCTTTCACACATATTGCATCTAATCACTTTGCAAACACCAACAACCTCGCATGGAAGTCCAGCAGTTCTCCATTATCTTGCACATTGTGGAAATAAAAAATTTTGAATAATTTGGAACTTCTGAATGTCAAATAAGTTCTCAGAATAACTCAAGTACATGACTTCCTGGGAGGATACAAAAGCACAGTATAATTATTAATAATTATCTAGGTCGGTAAAGAACTACTATTGTATAGTCCTCAGAGAGGAATATTAGCAAATATTTCTGAAACAACAACTTGAACATGGAGCCATATGGATGTACAAAAGGCATCTGATATCTCCATGAGGTAACAATAGTTCTGATTTTCTCCTACTACTCTTCTTTTAATCACTTAAATGAATGTTATTCTTTTTCTGAATCTGAATTGTGACCAAGAATCTACACGAGAACAATAAAAAAAAGGAAAAGTAAACCATCTTGACTGAACTGAACTGAAGGAAATAAAAAGAAAGGAATGTTCTAAGATGGTCCTCACTAAGTGACGGAAGCAAACCATCAGTGACTTCAGGACTCAAGTCTTTTGTTGTCTCGGTGCAGGAATGAATGTCTATCTGGAGGATGTGTTACAGACAAACACCACATTGCCTTACGTGCAGAAATAATGAAATCATCTTATTCTAATCCTGTTATGTAAGAATAAAAACTATATAATTTAATTGTAACTTTGACCTTCAAAGCAGCCTGATTCTGACAACGCTAAATTATAATTCCTAAATCAGATTGCAGCACACACACTGAAAATAGTAAGACAATATTTTTTCTTTTATTTAATTTTTAAAGTAAGTTTTTACATAGAGACCTCCAAGAAATAGTTTGAGTCAGATTTGTAGGTAACAAAAATCTTAAGTGCTCCAAATTTAAGAACATCTTATTTGGACTTCAAAAAATAAAAAAAAAATAAAAACAGGGAAAACTCATGTCCTCACTGCCAAATTCTGAAACATGCTGTGATATTTAAAGCTTCTGGTTCTTTAGAGAAAAAGAGACAAGAGTTCAGTAAACATATTTTACCATCTGCTTGGGATTCCATAAATTAAAGATGTCTGGGTATTTTTAACTGCATTCATACAGACTTGGGTATCTTTTCTCTGTTTTGCATCTGTCATGTTTAGCTTCTTGATATAAAACTAGCAGAGGGAGTAGAAAAATACAGAACATGCTCTTCTGGATTGTGATAGAGTGCAAAAAGATACACACAACTTGATTTAAGATGCTAATATTTACTACAAGGTGTTTACTTTTACTTTCTATTAAACCTTAAAATTCTTTGATCACCTATTATCTATTTGTTGACAAATTCCAGAAACATTAGAAAGAGATATAAATGTACAAAGCAAGAACAAACAATATCAAAAACATTTTCATCAAAAAACAAAATGCCATTCACTGACTATGTTATGGTTCTTAAACAAATAAATTATTATCCAGATAATAGATTTAGATTTAAATTTTTGTTTAGCAATTTAGAAACTTAGATTCTAATTTAGAGGTTTTTGATTGTTTTGATACATTGAATAGTAATTTTTTATTTTTAATGCGTTCCTGAAAGACTGGAATTTGGATAATTTTACTACAGTTAGCAACAATTTTCAAAAAGAAACTAGTAAAAAGCCCTGTGTATCTGGAAATTACTGGAATGTAGAAAGTTCCCATTATAGTTCTAAAACAGACCTCCATTACAGATAAAAGATGGTTTCTAATGTTTTTCCGTTTTTTTAGTTGATGTGTGATTACAATAGTTACTTTTTATTTTCTACTGTATGCAATATTAAAAGAATTACAATACAGTGACTGCATTTTCTAGAGGACAATCTTTCTATCATAAGGTACTCCTGAAACACTCCTTTTTCCCAGAGTGATCTCTCCCAGTCCTCACAGAGATGTTGATGAAGTTTGGGCAAGATGAGCAGAGAGTGAGGTGAATTGGATGGCTGGACCCAAAGGGTGGTGATCAGTGGTATGAGCTGTACTCAGAGTACAGGAACTGGTGAAGCACCCCAGGGGTCAATTCAGAGGCAATTCTCTTTACCATCTTCATTAGTTATCTGGATATTTGTGTAGATTATACCCTCACTATATTTGCAGATGAAATGCTAGCAGCATTGGTACTTATTATCTTTCTTCCTATATAGCATACCAAAATTGTGAAGAGGACAGCATAGGAAGAAACTGGAACATTGTGAATAGACTTAAGGATGCAACACTATGTATGTATGCAATATTTCCAGTATGTATGGAAATAGTACTATGTAGTATTTCCATAGGCATCAAAATAAATACAAAAGAAGACCAGGAGGAGGTAGAAAATTTCCAAGACATGCGGAGCTATTGAATGAAACCATGTGTCCATTTGCTCTGGCAGGTGATATTACCAAAGAACACAAAAGAAAAAATCAGTCCTTCAGTTCACATACATTGATATCTTCGCAAAAAGAAATGTGAGAAAACACCAAGTTTTATTTTATGAGGGTGCTTGCACATCACAATCTTTCCTGAATAACTGAAGGAAGTAACCTAAGAAAGACTAAAAGCAGTAATATTAGACTCTCACTAGCTTCATTACAGAAGAAAAAAATGCTACCAACTACCCTTCCTAGGTTTATGAATCCTCTGCTACTAGTGATTTAATAACAACACATGGTTCAAAAGCAAATATTTTGCATAACAAGTTCCCATAAATGTATTCATCCTCTCAAGTGTACATTGGGCAACAAAGTCAATTCCTTTAATGGGCCTTGCATGGATTCCTTTACAATAATCTATGTTTTTACAGTAAGTATTCTCTTAGGAAGTGGTAATTTATACTCTTATCTCAGCTTTTTTTTTTTTTTATCATGGGAAAATAATACAGGTTTTCTTACTACCATGAATATAGCCTGAGGCATGAGTAATATTACATATACGTTTTCTGCATTTGAAAATCATACATTTGTTAAAAACTGTAATTTCCTTCACATTGCTATTACATTTCTAAAAATGAAGCACAGTAAGACTTAGACTGGCCTATATGCATGATATATCATAGTCAATAATATCATAGTCAATAAATTAAATTCTTGGAGAAGGGTACGAAACAAGATAACGTGCAGTAAAACTTCCTTGGCATATTCGCAGTCAAATTCCTTGGAAATTTACAAACTTAAGACATGTTCCTTTATGCTTAATATTTCTCAAGGATTTTATTTCTTAATAGTTTTTAAAGGGGAGAAGAGGACACCCAATTTAAACGTAAGATAGGCATTCAGTAAAGATGTGAATTCACTGATTTTGATACTATAAAAAGTTTTAAAAATATCTCAACAGAAAGTATCTGTATAGGTTGGAAAAATAAAAGCAAATCAAAACACAGTTCTTAAAGAAAGTAGAGAAACATAGCATATTATGTTTAATAGTAATAAATTAGTCTATTTGTAAACAAATGCTTTCAGTTCTTTTCATGGAACACCATGATCCCTTTCCCTAATAAGTGTATTGAGTTTGCATGGCAAGGTTTTGGTGGAGGTTGGGGGGCCTACGGGGCTGGCTTTAGTGGGAAGCTGCTGGAAGCTCCCCCTGTCCCTGTGTCACTGTCAACACCAGCCAGCTCCAAGAACAACCTGTCACTGGCCAAGGCTGAGCCCATCACAGATGGTAATAATGTCTCTGCAGCAGCATATTTAGGAAGGGGAAAAAAAGGGATCACACAGAAATAATTTCAGATAAAGAGTGATATTATATGAGAGAAACAGGGTCAGTGAGGAGGGAGGGGGAGGAGGTGGTTTAGGCACAAGAGCTGAGATTCCCCTGCAGCCTGTGGTGAGACTGATCTGCCCCTGCAGCCCTTGGAGGGCACAGGGCAGCAGGGATCCACCTGCAGCCCCTGGAGGAACCCACACTGGAGCGGGTGGATACACCCAAAAAAGGCTGTGACCCCATGGGAAGCCCATGCTGGAGAAGGCTTCTGGCAGGGATCTGCAGAATCGTGAGGAGAAGAGCCCACACTGGAGCAGGACTGCTGGTAGGAATTACGACCCTGTGGGGGACTGATGTTGAAGCAGCCTGTTTCTGAAAGATTGCACTCCACGGAGAAGTTCATGCAGAATACATCCCATGGGAAGGACTCATTTTTGACAAGTTCATGAACTATTTCCCGTGGGAGGGTGCTCAGGCTGGAGCAGGGGAAGGGCTCTCCCTGAGGAGGAACAACCTGTGATGAACTGACTGTAACCCCCATTCCTTGTCTGTCCGTGCTGCCGAGAGGGAGGAGGCAGAGCTGGGAAACAGGGAGGATTGGAAGGAAGATGTTTTTAAGATTTGCTTTACTTCTCATTATCCTGCTCTGATTTTGCTTGGGAATAAATTCAACTAAATTCCCTAAATCAAGTCTGTTTTGCCTGTGATGGTAATCAGTGAGTGACCTGTCCTGCCCTTGTCGCAACCAGCCCTTCATTGTAATTTTTCACCCCTGTCCAGTTGCAAGGGGAGTGATAGAGTGGTTTTGGTGGGCACCTGGCATCCAGTCAGATTCAGACCACCACAATAAACAAATCTGTTGCTTGCTACTGCTGAATTGATAACATTTCTTTTAATTGTATCCATGATAAACTGAAACTATTTAAAAGTGCTAATTTGCTCCTATTTTGCTATCTTTACTCCGGTTTACTCTCTAATAGTCCAAATTATTTTGGATGAGAACATTACTTTGCATTAAAAATATCTGTTTCATTGAAATTAATCAAGAAAAACAAAAAAGATGTAATGGAGACCAGGTCAAGGAAGAAATGCTGGAAACATCAAGAGGGCTCCTGGATACATGAACTACATAGATATTTTCCCCTCTACTTCCTTAATAAATGATGACATAATATTGTATTTTTATTTCCTAATTTTGCTTTTTAAAGACTTAAATAATTTTGAATCAAAGCTGGTGACAATAAGTATATAGCAAAATTTTTTTAACTCTTTCTTTAATTAAGATTCATTTTCCTTGCCTATACCAAACATATGCTGTTAAGAAACTGTAGTTAAAGCAGCGGAACATCTGTATCCCACAGGCCCTGACTATATACATTAGAGACACATTATTTTCCATAGTTTATAAACCAATTCATTCTTCCATGTGATGACAGTAAGTGCTTGATGAGGGTGGGCATTACAATCAGGGAGGGAAATACCTAAGCAGTGGATTGTTCCGAGTGGTTATCACGCTGAGGCATAAATGGCTGTAGATGAAAAACAAATTCTATGGTTCTGAAAGAGAAGCAGTGCAGCTTTTTTGAACCATGTATTCCTTTTCCATTGACATCCATCTATTTTGATTCTCTAGTTATTAAATGCTTGCTTTGTAGATTGCTTCAAGACTGTGTGCAATAGATCTTTCCCTCATATAGTAGATGCTAATGAGAAAATTCTTTGCAACATTATCTTCAGGCTGAGCAGTAATGTGAAGGCTACTTATCCCTAATCATTTGACTTGTGGATGAATAATGAAAATGCTCCTTACCTTATAACCTTGCTGTGAAACTCTGAAAACTTTTTCACTGTAATCATACATTCCCCCAATATTGTTTCTCAATTTTCCTCTCTGGGTTTTGTTACTTTCCAAGTTTGGTGGTGGGTAAGAAATCTACTCAGTTCTAACATGATCAATTTCATTTCCCATCAAAATACAGCTAGTTTTGAGGAGTGAGCACATCCAGAATTAATTTTCTTTATAATTTGTATTAGGAGGGATTGATGGCATTAGATTTCTGACATTTCTGACAGTGAAAACAATGTATTATACAATAGTGTCAAATTTAAGTCTCAAGTTTACAAAGTAAATTATTCCGTAGTACATATATATATGTGGTACAGATCAGCTATTATCTATATATCATATAAACTAGAAGGGCAATTAAGTACTTCTGTTATCTTCATTCAGTCCTGAAAACAGCATCCTACTAGCAGGATTATTCATATGAGAAAGCAATCTAGCATCTTCTGAAGTCCTGTACCAATATTTTGTTCTGATTTTTCAAACCCTCCTTATTCAAGCCTTGCAAAATGTCAGGAATTCTGTTCAACTTGCTTACCACAGGAAGAGATGGTAAAATCTGAGGCAGGCAGAAGGGATTATTTTAAACTTCTAAGGGACTGAGTAGCTATAAATGTACAAATGTAATGAATCTTAATTTGACATACTTTTATAAGGTCAAATTCACAACATCAGGATATACAGAATACATTTCTTCATGATTAAATACCTGGTTCTTAAAGAGGAAGCGCTTCTGTGGCCATGTAAAAGGGACGGCAATGTTAATACCAGTGCAATTGCTTATCAGAACCACATAAAAATCAGAGAAAGAGCTCAGTGATTTTTGATATCATGATGTCTGAATAAAATAACAAATCATTCAGCCTTAAACTAAGAATTAAATGTGGGTTTTCTACCATTTGCTTCGTTTATCTACATAAAATTTATTGAGCTTTGAATTGAGGGTTAGGCATCTGCTGATGCAGAGAGAGCTGTAAATTAATTATTTAAGCACTATTGATATTATTACTTGATGCATGTCTGCATTTTTTGTCACCTCTCTATCTTTAAAATTTGACAGTTTTTTACTTTAAAGAGGATTGTTATAGAAAAAAAATACATTAGTTGTTATGAAAAAATAAATTAGCTGAGAGTTTATTTCTATGTTTATGAGGGAGAGATTAAGAAACCCCAAAATCTGACCAGCTTGAGCTACACGAATTTGTATCTCCCAATTAGGAGGATGTGTGTGCATGTAAGCGTAGGCTTGAAGTCAGAGAATTAGTTTTCTATGCTGAGATTTTCCTGATGAATATGACAGCTACAATATTCAGTTTTGCAAAATACATTTCCTGTACAAAAATATTTTTATTTTGGAACATAGTTTCATCTCATTGTCTGGTTTTCAAGATTAAAGACGCCCATCCTTAGGAAGCCCTGGAGGAACAAGTCTCTGCAGAGGAAAGGAACCAATTTTCTTTAAAGTTTTCTTTTATCTATTTCTATACAATTTAATTGTGATGACCCAGATAGGTACTTCATGCTATCATTTTTTGTTATATTCTGGACAGAGAATACAGTTTAATGACAGCTACAGAAAATGGCAAAATATTTACCACACATACATAATGTTAGCAAACATCATTATATCTATATCCAGAGGAATTTTTATTTATGGAACAGAGAATAAAACACATTTTGAAAGTAACATATATAAAAATAATTTCTGTGGAGAATACTGTAGACTTTAAAATAAACTTTCAGCTTTAGTCAGCTGAAACAGTCAAAGTTGAGGCACAAGAAACATCCAATATCATAATTTATAGAGCACTGTGATCTGCACCGTTCTTTGCAGGCAATAAGCAAGAATGTGGATTATTTTCCTGGAAAAATCTTAATATTATATAGGACTAGTAAATATAGCCTTATTAGATCTAAAATACCTGATAAATATTTATTTTTAATCTCCAAAACAGTGAAAGACAGCATTAGTTGTGTTTCCTACACATCACTTATAAACCTGAAGCTGCATTTTAACATATCTTCCTAATCTCAGTTTTTATATATATTTTTTTAAGGTTTAGATCAACCACTGCTACTAAAACTCCATGTTAAGGATAATTGCTTTCTGGTTTAGATGAATTTTCAATCTCTTCTAAGTGACTAGAGGTTACCTCTTCTGTTTTAATGGAGTTAAGTAGCAGAAACTGGAAACAAATATACATAATTGAGAATAGTTCTTCAACAAGGCAAAATTAAGAGTGATCCAGACTGTAGCACAGTCACCCAAAAGGGTGATTCCAAATACAGCTACATCTGGTAAAAAATTCTGAAATTAAAAGCAGATGATAGTTTTGTGGGCAGAAGGAAAGATAAAATTTTGATTTAGCTAAATTTTAAAGGCTGTTCAGCTACTTTTTCTTTTACCTATTTGGGATATCATTGTTATCCATCTACAATACAGTTCTGGAATTCTCTAACTGCTTTATTCAAGTAAATAGGGACTGTGAATGTTTGTGTCAAGGTTAAATTTAGATGTATAGGGTAAATTATGCTCTCAGTTTCATTTCACTGTAAATACAGAGTAATTGAAATCAATGGACCTACTCTTGATTTATAGGAGTGTTACTAAAGGCAGAATTTGATGTCTCTCAGGTCAATACCAAGGGTCTTGCACACAAACAATTCCATTAGCCTACATCAGCTCTGCAGCCATGTCAAGGATATCACCATGTGTAAAGTTGCAGCATCTTATCCAGAATGCAGATTAACTGAATCCAGAACAATGTTCTCTTAATGGCATTAATAAATTCCCATAATGGAGGTGAAATGAGTTGCAGCAACAGGAGCAACCTTCTGAAACACACAACATAGTCACTTTAGTGCTCATACAGTATACAATGGCAATTAGAAACATAAATGCTACCTGCATGAAGTCATTCCAGCATTGAAAGGATCCTTTGTTTCCTTTCATGACTTAAAAAAACTACAAAGTTTCATAGAAATAAATCACAGTGAATAAGTAACCAAAAAGACAGCAAAGACTAGACACGAGTGGACATTTTTAGCTTCTATTTGAAACCTTATTGTCAAATAAATATCATTGAAAATTATTACAGATGCAAGTAAATTTTATAGATGCAATGATTTACCACCCATTTTAAAAATTAATTTTAGTGTTTAACATTTTACTTAGCTAAACCACTGAAAATTTTAAAATTAAAATTAGACATAGGTAATATTTTCAAATGAGACAGCTAAAATAAAGTGCTTAAATCAATGCCACTTAAATTGTAACAGATTTTTAATAGTAAATTTGATGGGTACTGGAAACAATGCTACAATTCCATACTGCAAATTAGTATATTTCAGTAGCAGAAACCAACCTGCACTAAATTAAGCTGGTCATTGATGGATTCCTAAAGTAAGAATAAATTAGCAATGTCATTGACCTTAGCAAGTAATAGGTGTACTGCTTGCAGCACCATTACGTACCTGACAAACTAATAGGACAAATATCTGGGTCATAAAGCAGAGCTGGTGGATTGGTGAAATGTGAAGAACGTTTATATTTCCAAGACAGAAAGATTAATAACCATTTCCACTGGGGGAAAGCATGAATTTAATGCAGGGCCTACTATGCTTTGTTTCCCTTTTCTTACCTCAGCTTTCCTTGTTATTACACCATAACTGACTTGGATTTTGCACACAGGGTTTTTTTTTTTATTTTGATTTCTATCTAATAAAAATTTTATCTATTATTTTGAAAAGTCGTAGCTTTTCACTCTTTTTATCTAGACTTCTAAGTTGATATTAAGAATCAAAATGATCAGAATGATTTATATATTATTTTAGCCAAATGACAATATGTAATGTGGTCTCTTATTTATTCCATTTCCAAATAATAATAAATATATAAATATATATTAAAAAAAAAAAAACCAGGAAAAAATTTGAATAGATAAGGATTTCTCATCTAGAGCAAATGTGAAAGCTACATTTTAGTTGTCTTCCCATTCCTGCAGTTTTCCCTTTCTTCCCTTGACGTTTACCCTGGCTCACACACACACAAGGAATTCTGCTTGCAGTTGCTCCACAGCAGTCTTTGGCAAGGTCTTCTCTACAGCACAAATTTAAGCCAAAGCCAAGTATCTTCACATTTGGAAAATTGTATAAACACTCCAAAATAAATCAGTCTGCTCTGTATGGAACATGTCTAAGAAAGGTGAGAAGAGCTCTAGCTACCTCTTCAGAAAAGGGGATAGTGAGAAGCACAAACAGAAAGCAGCACAAAAACAGAGAATTAAACAAAACCAGAAATAATTTAAAAGTGAATTCTACAGCTCAAAATAGACTGACTCTTCTGGAAGCTACATGCTTCTGTTTTTCTACACAAAGCATCAATTTAAACTTTTCAATCCTACCCACATTAGTATGACCTGAAGCGGCAACCCCCAGGTCCATCCTTCCTTGTATCAGACCTGTCAGCAACAGCAATATTGGCTGTGTGAATTAATTTGGTACAGTGGATGCCCTCAATGTTTTATTACATTATCCAAAGTATGACACAAATGGGGAAAAAAAAGCTAAAACAAAGTAGGTATTCACTACCAAAAAGCACAAGAAAAGCACTAAGGTGGAATTAATTCTAAAAGGGCCTTTTTCATTAAGAATCCTGCTTACAATTTTCAAGAAAAGTGCAAATGTAGCAGAACATACAGGCAGCTCACCGTCTTTACTCCCTCCCTGAACTTTTCATTCTCTGAACATTTGAACTCTCAAGACTTTCAGGCTCTCTTGTGTTCCTGATTTTGAAATATTTCAAAATGTTGAAAATGCTAAAGAAATTTGATCTGGAGCTCCTCCATGCCAAAATTTCCGTAATAATCTAAAAGTTCTTTTTTACGAAAGACTAAGTTACCTGTCATTCATCTTACTCAAGAAGCTCACTGAGAGAAGGGAGAGAAGGCAGAGAAGTAAATCTGACTGACAGACCATTAGGCAGTGGAATGAAATTTAAATTAGAGAGGTAAATCCAGACAACCTCTAAAAGGTATAGTGGTTATACTTTTCAGCAGTTGAAGATTTTCCCAATTCAAATTGCATAATATACTTTTTAATGAACTCATTCCAAATGCATATCTGAAGATACAGCACAAGAATTCATGAAGGAAATATGGTGGCCTATGTCTGATTAAGAGATTTAAAAGTTCTATACCTTTACTTGAAATTTACTTATCTAAATTACACTATAAAGTGTTTCATTATTAAAAAAATAAAATTTTATTTAAAAATTAAATTAAATTATATTAAATTAAAAAATTGTATTTGCATAAGTTACTGATTATAAAAACTATGATCAGAGTAAGCCTATATTTTGTGGCAAATAAGCATCAAGAACCTTTTGTGTCAGTCTCTCAAAACTATCAACTTATTCATCCTCATTCACTATAGGCAATTTTAACTGAAACGGATAGGTGGCACTTTCAGTATTGAAGTGTTTGTCTGAAGATACAGCTTCACTGTTGGCATTAATGAAATATCTAACTAATAAGTAATGAATTTTTCCATTTTTATATGAGATTTTTTGTATGAGTTTTTTATATGAGATTTTGTATTCATAATACAACACAAAGTGCACAACTAAAAATAATAGATAGGATTTGGGGTAGTGCTCAGGCCTGACAGAAATCTCTTCTTTTGTGGTCACTAGAAGTATCGTAAATGAGAACAAGATTAGGTCAATACTAAGGGCTTTCAAAATCTTACCCATATATTATGCCAAGCTAAAACATATACACCTTGAAAAGGCAGCACAATATCTACATATTGATGTTGTGTCCACAAAGAAAATAATTCTTCTTTTAAAAAGAAAAAAGAAACAAAAACATTCTGTACATTATAACTTAACTCAGTACATTAAAAACTAGCTTGTTTACATAAGCAAGTAGCCTGCATTCTTCAGACACCCTGTTTGGCTGTTTCCAGTGAAATGAATTGCTAGATTTTGCTCTAATTTATCAGTTGGACTATTGAAGTTGTAACAATGGAAGTTACCAGGGAAAGGGAACCTCAGTCCACCCCACTCCTTCCAGTTTGATGCCAGTGCCAGCAAGAGATGCCCAGAGCCTGGAGAGGGATTGCAGGTCAGCCGGAGAACACCTGAAGAGCAGCACAAAGGAATTCCAGCCACTCCAGACTGTAGGGCAGCTTCACTGAGGCTCCAACTCAAATGCCTCTATGCAAGCACAAGTAGCATGGGGAATAAACAAGGGGAGCTAGAGATGTGCATGTGCCTACAGGGATGTGATCTTACTTGCATGACATGCAGACCTCGTGGGATAGATATCTCCTACGAATGGAGTGTTGAAATTAAAGGACACAAGGTCTTCAGGAAGGACAGGTAGAGGAATAAAGGATGGTATTTTGCCCCCTTTGTCAAAGACCAGACAGAGTTCATGAAGGTCTGCTTGAGAATGATTGAGGAGTAGACCAAGGGCCTATGCATCCTCAGAATTAAAGGAAGGGCAAGGGCAGGTGACAAAGTCACAGGGGTCTGCTGTAGGCCACACAACCAGGAAGACCGAGTGTGTGAGGTCCTCTAGAGACAAATGGGAGCAGCCTTACACTGACAAGTCCTGGTTGTCATGGAGGACTTCAACCAGCAGATACCTGTTGAAGGGACAACACAGAAAGGCATAAGTAATTCAGGAGGTTCCTGGGATGCAACGATGGTAACTACTTTCTCCAAGGGATAGAGGAATCAGCAAGGAGAGGTGCTATGCTTGACCTTGTTCTCATCAAAAAGGAGGGGCTGGTGGGCAATGTGAAGCTCCAAGTTGTGAAGGAATGTGAAGCCTTGGCTGCACTGACCATGAATTGGTAGAGCTTCAGATCCTTAGGGCAGTGGGGAGAATGTACTTCAAGCTCACTCCTGGACTTCGGGAAGAAAACCTTGACTTCTTCAGGGATCTGCTTGGTAGAGTACTATGGGATAAAGTCCTGGAGGCAAAGTGGCCCAAGGAAGTTGGTTAATATTCAAGGATCACTTCCTCCAAGCTCAGGAGCGATGCATTTCAACAAAGAGGAAGTCAGAGGCCAGCATGGATGAACAAGGAGCTCCTGAAAAAACTGAAATACAAAAAGATACAGGATGGAAGCAAGGACAAGTAGCCTAGAAGGAATACAGGGAAATTGTCTGAGCACCAAATGATCATGTTAGGAAAGCTACAGCCTTGACAGAAGTCTGGCCAGGGATGTCAAGGACTATGAGAAAAGCTTCTACAGGTATGTTAGTAGTGAAAGAAAAAGTGGGGAAAACGTAGGCTCTCTATGGAAGGACACAGCAGACCCAGTTACCCAGAATATGGGGAAGGCTGAAGTACTCAACAACTTTTTTGCATCAGTCTTCAGTGGCAAGTGCTCCAGACACACCATCCAAGTCACAAAAGTCAAAGGAAGTGACTGGGAGAACAAATAAATGTCCAGTGTATTAGAAGATCAAGTTCAAAACTACACAAGGAACCTCAAGGTGGACAAGTCATGATGATATGCGTCTGGATGGGCATGATGATATGCATCTGGAAGTCCTGTGGGAATAGGCAGAAAAAATTGCAAAGCCACTATCCAGCAGGGTGGAAAAGTGAGGTTCCCACTAACTGGAAAATGGAAACAAAACTCCCATTTTAAAAAAAAGGCAAATAGGAAGACCCAGGAAACTACAGGCTGGTCAATCTCACCCCTGTGCTTGACAAGATCACAGAGCACAACCTGCTGGAAGCTATTCTAAGATAAGTAGATGATTGGTGACCACCAACATCCAACATGGATTCACTATAAGGTCAAATTGTGCCAAAAAATTTGATGACCTTCTATGACAGGACTACAGTGTTGATGGGTAAGGGAAGAACAAGTGCCATCATCTGTCTGGACTTGAACAAAGTATTTTACACTGTCCTGCACAATTTCCTTGTCTCTGAATTGGAGAGGCAGGGATTTGTGTTGACCACTTAGTGGATAAGGAATTAGCAAGACTGTCACACTCAAAGATCTTTTGTCAGTGGTTCACTGTCCAGTTGGAGACCTGTAATGAGTGTTATTCCTCAGGAGTCACCACTGGGGCTGGTGCTCTCCAGTGACATTGGCAGGAGATCCGGTACACTCTCAGCAAGTTTGCTGACAACACCAAGCTGTGTGATGTCTTCAGCACTCTGGAGGGAAGGGATGCCA
Organism: Cinnycerthia olivascens; assembly: GCA_035048155.1. NCBI lineage: Eukaryota > Metazoa > Chordata > Aves > Passeriformes > Certhiidae > Cinnycerthia > Cinnycerthia olivascens. Next base: position 135,609,635 of record JAWWMU010000106.1, read on the forward strand.
TCCAGCAGAACCTGGACAGGTTTGAGAGGTGGATCCTTGTGAACCTCATGAAGTTCAGCAAGACCATATGCAAGGTCTTGCCCCTGGATCAAGACAATCACAAACACAAATACAGGCTGGGCAGAGAATGTATTAAGAGCAGCCCTGAGGAGAAGCCACATATGGAGATGTTGGCAGATGAGTAGCTCAACATGAGCTGGCAATGTGCACCTGTAACCCAGAAAACCAACTGTGTCCTACATCAAAAGGAACATGACCAACAGATCTAGAGTGGTAATTCTCCTCCTCTCCTCTGCTCTTTTGAGATTTCACCTGGAGATCCAACTCTGAACGCTAAAAGAGAGAGTTCAGGGGATGGCCACTGAGATGATCAGAGTGCTGGAATTCCTCTCCTGTGAAGAGGGACTGAGAGAGTTGGGATTCCATAGCCTGAAGCTCATGTTCCAATACCATCAGGGAGCCTACAAGAGGCCTGAACAGGGACTTTTTGCAGGGACATGTGGTAATAGGATAAGGGTATATGGCTTTAAATAGAAAGAGGGTAGGTTTAGAATAGATATTTCTTTACTGTAAGAGTGATGAGACACTGGAACACATCTCCGAGAGAAGCTGTGGACACCCCATACCTGGTGATGTTCAAGGCCAGCCTGGTTGGGGCTCTGAGCAACCTGGTCTAGTGGAAAGTGTCCTTGTCCAATGCAGAGGGCGTTTGGAACCAGATGATGTTTAAGGTCCCTTCCAACACAAACAATTCTATAATTCTTAGATTCTATGAGACAGGCTGTTCCCCTGCAGCTCATGGAAGGCCAGTGTGAAGAAAATCATCACCTGCAACCTGTGGAAGACCCAGTGTTGGATTAGGTGGATGTGCCTGAAGGATGTGGGAAGACTGTGCTTGAGCAGGCTCCAGGCAGGATCTGTGGTCTCATGGAGAGAGGAGCCCACCCTGGAGAAGGTTTCCTGGCAGGAATTGTGACCCTGGGGGGGACCCACACTGAAGCAGTTTGTGAAGAACTGCATCCCACGGGAGTGACACACATCAGAGGAGTTTTTGAGGTCTGTCTCCCATGGAAGGGATTCCACACAGAAGCAGGGAAAGAGGGTGAGGAGTCCTCCTCCTGAGGATGAAGGATTGGCAGAGACATATGATGAACTGACCACAGGCCCCATTCCTCATCTCCCTTCACCATTGAGGAAAAGCAGGGAGACAACCTGGTTGTGAAATTGAGCCCAGGAAGAGGGAATGGGTGGGGAGAAGGTGCTTTAAGATTTGGTTTTATTTCCCATTATGCTTCTCTGATTTGATTGGTGATTAAATTAATTTCCCTATGTCGAATCTGTTTTGCCTATGATGGTAACTGGTGAGTGGCCTCTCCCTGCCTTGATCTCAACCCATGAGCCTTTTTTTTATATTTTCTCCCCCCTGCCCAGTCAGAGAAGGGAGTGATAGAGCAGCTTTAATGGGTTCCTGGTGTCCAACCAGGGGTGAACCCACCACAAGTTTTTTTTAATACCACATGAGTAGAAAAAGCTGTCTGTTGTGCAGAACTATTTCATACGATAATAACAGAAACTTCTGGAAAAAGTAGAAAAAATTCCTGCAATTCAAGGAAGTACATCAATTCAATTGCTTAATTTTAAGTATGTGCTGAACTATTATGTATTTCAATGAAACCTCAGCCAATTACATAAGGCTATTGAAGACATTTTCTGCTGACAAATGGGAGCAAGGTATTGCTGTAAAGGGTTAATAACTGTTTACTCTGATTTTCCTTGCTTTCCTTTGCTTTTCTCCTCCCTGTTCCTTTGTTTGTACTGTCAAGTGGTTTTTTATATATCCACTTTACCTAATAAGCTTTGAAAATCATCTTCTTAAAAAATAAGAAGAAAAGAAATTGGATTTTTTTTTTCAGATAGAATTGCTTTTGCTCTAAAATATTCCGGGAAATAGTCTCTGGGAAACACGCTCTTGCATGCAACACTGAAATGTTCTATATTATAATAATTAAAACATTGCTTCAGATTTATAATTGTATAATTGATGGGTACATGAAAAATATTCTTACTCAAGGCTTTTTTTTTGTCAGCACATTTGTTTATTATGTTGGTTAATTTCTGAAAAGAAAAACAATCCTGTTCATATGCACATATTGCATGTCCATTTTACGGCTTTTTAAGTGCTTGGTAAAAGTAGATGCAGAGACTGCCAGGTGATCTCTGTGAAATCTATAAAATCTAGATGAAAGCACTATTGAATTGTTGGGAGAAAAAAAAAAAAGGGCTTGAGGCAATCTAAGCTTTTACCTAAGTTAAACACAAGACACAAACAGACAGGAGTAGAACAGCTCTGTTCTAGCTTACAACACGCTTTTTTTAGATGGCCTCTGGAAGGGAAGGAGGGAAGGCAACAGTATTAAGGGAGCAAGTAAATGCTGTTTATTCTATGATACCCATGAAATTGAATCTAGGCACACAATTAACTTTACATATTAAGGAATTTGTCTGGTTCTTCAAGTCCTGTGGGAATTTTGCCATTCAGATCAACAGGAAGAGAACAGGAAAGAGTTAGGAAGATTATTTCACTCTAAATTAAATTAAACTTTTGTGTGCAGGATCAGACATAAAAGTAAAAACATATAGATAGGTATTATGTTGCATAATGGATATTTAATCTTTTCCCTAATATTTTGGCTCATAATCATAGAATCACTTGCAAATATTATTTGGTCTCTATGATATATTTTTAGGGAATGAAAAGGAATTTTCTCTGCTTACAAATTTTTCAGTAAAAGCTGCATGAATGAATTATCAAAATTTCCATAAGTTTTGAGCATTTATTTTATTATATTATTTTATAATGTTTTAGAACTTTTAAACAAGAAAATCTATATGTCACTAGTAAAAAGAATGTTTTACATATGATGAAACTGATGCAATTCAGAATTCACATGCTCAATTCATCTCATACATTTTAGACCCACAAACAGAGACTTTTGGAGAAGTTGGCTTTATGAGGATGTATTGTCAAATGCAGGATAAATAATATCAGAAGCCTGTGAAGAGCAGCAGACTAAAGAGATGAGAGACTGACTTCCCATTATCAAAATGCACTGACAACAGAGGATTAACTGTATCCACTATTTCTTGAATACTGGAAAATTTAATAATATTTTTGTGAACATTTCCTCTTAAAAACAAACAATCAAACAATCAAACCAACAAAAAGCCCCAAACAACAAACTCACACCAAAACCAAGGTCCAGCTGGTTTAGTTTCAGCAGCCGTGTACAGTAAATGAAAGCAGTTTTCTTTCCCAGCAATATAGATGACAAACAAGGTCCATGTGCATGCCAAGTTTTTCTGCAGACGTTGTAGCACAAAATAGAGAAGGTTTAATCCCTAACAGCACAAAGAGTTGCATTGGCTTGAACTCAGCTATGAGAAACAGAGCAGTTACTGTGTTTTCGCACGTAGCTGTTTCATGCACGGCCAGTGAATTACTTCTGATGCATTCATATTTTGGGAATTTACAAAACTAGAGGGAAGGAAGGAATAAACATCCACAGGAAAACAAGATACACACACTTCTTTAAATACTCATCCAGTAAACAGACAAAACTCATCAGTAAATTGAATTCCTTCAACAAACCATATATTATTTGGCAATAGTTGTTTAATTCTCGTAATTTAAAAAAAAATACAGTGTAAGAAATTTAAGCCAAGGTATTTAAATCCAAATGCTTTTCATAATTATTAAGATGTATCACTACTACATGAAATTTTGACTAATTAAAAACCTCAATAAAACATTTTCCAATTTTTCCACCTACAGATCTCCCAAACACATAGTGATGGATCCATATATAAAGATATATAGCAAATCACATTCATGACTTTTTCTGTCTACTGGGTAAGTATTGATGTTATCCAAATATCCTTTTTGGGTACAGGATTTTTAGAAAGTATTTGGCATACAGAAGTTCTGTGCTAAATTGGGGATTAAATAAATTATTTAAAAGCTACTGAAGCAACTGGAACTGGAGTCAAAATACCTCTGAAGATTTGAGAATTTTGAATGTGAAACATTCAACATCTGCTTGGCCACCATTAAAAAATCCAAAACAACAAGGACAGAATAAACATAAAAGCTTGGGGTTTAGTATGATGGAATTGAGACACTGAGAAGTTCTCTGATACTCAGCCTGGACTAAAACCATCCTTTTTTTTCTGTCTTCAGAACATCTAGTAGGCATCCACAAAATACATCTAATAGACTAGATCTCTAGTCTGTACTCATCTTTTGTGTCCAAAAAAAGGGTAACAAAGATGGTGAAGGATCTAGAGAACATCAGGAGTGGCTGAGGGAGCTGGAATAGTTTTGTCTGGAGAGTAGGAGGCTCAGGACACCTCATTGCTCTGTACAACAACCTGAAAGGAGGTTATACTGAAGTAGGGATTTGTTCTTTTCTGGCATGTCTCAAGGGAAAGAAGGGAGAGGAAATGGTCTTAAGTTGTACCAGGGGACATTCAGATTAGTTATTAGTAAAAAACAATCACTGAATTAGTAGTTAGGCGCTGGAAGAAGTTTCCCAGGGAGGTGATATGGAGTCAGTCTCTGGAGCGTTCAAGGAGGATCTGCGTGTGTCACTTGTGGTTATGGCTTAGAGGTTATTACTGCTGTTAGACATTTATTACTGCTTATTATTGCCTATTATTATTATTATTGTTAGATATATGTTATTATATATTTACTGTTATTATATGTTTATCTGATGTTAGATATTTATTTACCCTTAGATATTTATCTCATGTTAGATGATTATTTTAGATTGTTAGGTACTTGTATTTAGAATAGATACTCAACGAGGTAAAGGCTTTATCAAGCCTCTAAAGGGGGGAAATGATGCCTTAGGTTTTAGCTTTTATAGTTTTTAGATCCTGTACTGTTTTAGTGGGTAGCTTTAGGTTTCATATTAAGTGCTACTAACCTCACTTCACAGAGTAGATAGACAAAACAATTCCATCTCTAGCTCAGTACCAAGGACAACTTTCAGGCCTAAGAACGAAAACAATGGTGAAGTGAGAAGAAAAAAACAGGAGGATGGAGCTTCATAACCTGAAGCTATGTTTGGACAATTGATTCTAACATGCTAAAGAACCAGAACTTATAAAAGTGTGGGACTTCATGATCAGGCCTCCATTTTGTGACTATTTTGGGGCACCTTGGGTGTGGTCCAGCTGGACTCGTGTGGCCCAGGTGTACCCATTGAGGCTTTTTAATAAATAACTACTTTATCCTCTTGCTCTGTCCAGTCTCTGTTCTTCAGCGTCCTGAAGGCATCAGTTTGATGGTGCTGGACAGATGGACTGGATGGTTTTACAACCTTGATGGCTCTGTGATTCTGTGATTTTTAGAAAATATTCTGAGAGTCATAACTTTACTCAAAATACATCAATTGAATGTAATGCTCTGTTCATCTTTCTAGTCTAAAAAATCTCTCAAAGAGAAAAAAAATAAGCAGAAATACTACAATGAAGCTTATAACTATAGTATTCTTCCTGATCCAGAAATTTTTGATTCTTCATGAAGCAATTCACTTGTTTTCTATATTTTTCTAAACACCAGGCTATGATTTTTGGACATTCTCCAGTCTTTCATTTGTAGACACTCTATTGCAATTTGGCAAAAAAAAGCACAGGGAAAAAAGAAAAAAAAAAAAAAAAAAATACATTTGGACAGAAAAGGAAGATCAAGAATATAAGCCAGAAAATGTTCTTGGCTTAAGCACTAATAACTATTTTAAATAAATTTTCTTTCTGTATCTCATGAGTTATACACCAAACCAAAAGACAGCTATAAAATCATAAGTAGAATCTCCTGCTTTGAGTATTAATAATAGTTGTTGGTCAATACAACTATAACAAACATGGACAAAATCCTCTAAATCTCAGGGAAAAAAAAAAGATAATTTGAAGTTTATATTAATTTGAAGTTGTAATGGATATAGCAAATACCTATCAAGACAGAATATTTACATACACCTGAGACACCACTATGCAAAAGTGCAAGATAAATACCAGAACCTAAGTCTTCATTACTTTGGTCTGATTTTCTACAACCTTGAAACCCCTTTTATTTCTTATAAAATTTTATAAAACATTCTTAAAAAATTTTTATAAGAACAGTGTAAAGATGGAGCTAAAAAATAATTAGCATCTTACAGACATGACTAAACAATAGCAATGTGGAGAAGCATATCAATAATAAATACTTTAGTATGTGCTTTATTACAAGAGCGAATTCCATACTGGCTGGTTGGTTGGCCTCTTTACATACATAGTAGAATGGATACTAAGGGGCTAAAGAAAGTTTGGTTCTTTTTTTTTTTTTCTGAGATTTCTACATGTTTTAGCATATTGTGCAGCCAGTTGCATTTTTCTGTGATCCAGGGATGGAAATTCAGTGTGTGTAAACATCAAAATTATCATTAATGTTTGGCAAAGATGCGTTCCACTTTGATTAGATGGAATGTGGACAAGAATGCAGACCTTCACAATGTATATTTGAGAAATCAGAATATTTACAGACTGGTAAGCATATTTTAACTGCATTTCTAGCATATAATGTGACAATTCATTATTTAAAATTTATGCTTAAAAATAAAAACATTCAAGAAACCACCAAACTTTTAAATTGCAAATTGATAATTGATTTAATATGAAAAAGTTTCAGTTAAAGTATGAAGTTGTTTGTGACATTCAAGATAAATATTTTCCATTTTGGACTTTAATATAATTAATAAATCCCAGCAAAAACTAAACTAACTTTGAAGATAATTAGATTATTGTTAAATGCATTTTGATTTATCATTAATCAGACTACTGAAACATGCTTAAGAGATTAAAAACTTTTGAAGTCCAGTTTATTTACAGGCCAAGAATCCCACAGAGATGAGGTTTGATCTTTCATTTCTATGAATGTCCTTTTGCCATTAATGTCTTTGAAAAATGGACATATGTTGCTATTGTATGCAAAATTATGATTTGGTTGTATTTTATAACAACTCTGCCTTTCAAAAAAAGACAAGCATTCAATAATTAGACCCACTGAATCAACTACATGCATAGTTTCAGCCATTACTTTGTGACAATATTTCCAAAATATTGACATACACAAGGTACCTGTTGTGCTACACGCTCCACTGAGACGGAAAAGACACTAATTTCAGTTTGAAAAGACTGCAGGATAAACAGAATGCAGGATAGTGCAAGTGCATGCAGACTAGACAGCACAAGAACATGCAGACTAGGGAGCACAAGGAAAAATGCAATGGTGCCAATTGCACCATAAAGTGCAGTGCTTTCAGTTCAGCACCTGCCAGACTGAGAAATTGTAACAAAGAAACATTTCAAAAAGAAATCATTCTTAGTGCATGTTAAAAAACCCTATATAAATTCTATTTTTACTAGTCTCATTTACCAGATCCTGCACATATGTTATGGAAGTACAGTTATTTGTATATTTTAGTCAACATTAATAATTCCCATATGCATTCATTGTATATCTGTCCTTTTCCAATGGCTTTGACTGTATGTAAGTTTATATCTCCACTTAAATTTCAAAGTTTTTCAGAGAAAGTAATGCCTAGTAATTAAAGACTAAAGTCACTTACATTTTATGAATTATTGCACTAGGCTGATTATTTAGTATGGAAGGCAGACCAGTACTAAAAAGTGGCATAAAACCTAACATCTTATTAGAAAAAAGTAGCAATTTATGATAATATAAAAACCCCCTTGGATATTGTTCCTTTATACCTAGTAACAACATGGTTAGTATTTTATATTTCCTCAGAAAAGGAGAGGATTTATCGTGGATCACTGTTGACAGAAGTATCCTGGAATCAGGAGACATGGCCTCATCTTTCTACTTGGCAAAAGACTTCTGTAACTTTGGGAAGTCACTTGGGACATTTTAAAAATTCTTTAAGATTTTTAAAAGGTATTTTCCAGATCGGGCACAGCATGACTTTGAAAAATGTAGTACCTAATACCTACTGAAATAATGGGTCTTACACATCCATGCTTCTGTCAGTTCCGCTAGGAACTTGCCTGGATCATTAGGTACCTAAATACCCCGAACAAATCTGGCCCCTAACTGACTTGCAAAAAGATTTTCTATCTGCAAGAAAGGTAACAGGTAATAGTATTCCCTTATGACATTGGTATAAGGAAACATGCATTAAAGATTATAGCACTGCTAGAAATTAAAGCATAGGATGGTATCAATATGCAAGACAGATCATTAAAAAATGTCATTACATAATATTAATGGTGCAGTAGAATCTAGAAAACTGCAGACAGTAGTGCCCAGCCTGTACCAGGGATGACACTGCAGAATTAAAGGTGCTTTAAAGACTGAGACAAAAAGGATTAAGTGCATTGAGAAAAGGTGTGAACAGAACTTGAGAAGAGTTGAAAGAATTTCAGAGACTGAAAAACAAAAAGGAAACCAAACTTTCGATCAAGATCTTAAATGATCTGGTATGCTCACTGTTCTAATCACCTGTACTTTGTACCAATTTTCTTGCATTCACACATTAGACTAACACTTTAGGTATCATCCTTTTCTTTTTTTGTTTTGATGCACTGTTTATCAGATATTCTGTAGTAACAAAGGTAATTTATATTAGAAACCAATATATGTATGTGTTCAATTTCAAAGCATATCTTTGTCTCTGCTGTTTTGTTTGTTTGTCCTGAGTTAGCCATCCTCTTTTCTCTATCACTACTGATCAGATCAAAAGAACACTTAAAATGTCCATTGAACCAGGTGTGAGCTCAATGTATGGCACTGCTAATGACTGAAGATTTTGCGTGGACTTATTGTACTGGTGAAATAACAATTGTTAATAACCTGTATGATAGAAGATAATAAAAAATGCAATGCCTGAGAGAGTTAAAAAGGTCATAAATACTCTTACAACATGACAGACTATGTCTAACCAATCTGTTCTGCATCAGTTACCTTTAGAAGGTTTTCTGGAAATCTTTTCCATATTTTTTTTTTTCTTCTCACTTGTTCTGCTTCACATATACCATATTTGTATTTTACTAACACTTCATATTATCTTAGAGGTCTTTTAGACCAGGATTTCTCACAAAAGCATCTTTGTGTTACTGTTGCTTTGTCAGTATTTAAAAGTAAGGCTGTTATCCTGAAATGGAGAAATCTGCTTTTGGCATGTGAGCAAAACAATTCCATTAGAAATGGGTAAGGTAAGGCAGCTCTTATTAGGAAAGAGAGCAAATCTAAAATAGTCTCAGTTTTAATAAATCATTTTGAAATAGAGAATACAATGAGGAAAAATCACTAAGAAAATTGGACCTGAATTTTAATTATCACCAAATGTGTTACATCCCACTAAGCATTTTAAATTTATATGACAGCTAACATATTGACAGAGACTGGAAAAACAATTGCAATTAAAACCCTAATAATCAACTTGAAAGTTTTTAAAACATACTTCAACATTCACCAACTAGAAATGACTATCACATTTTTTTATATCTAAGCAGCATTATTAAAATCCTTGAAGAAGTTAACTGCCAGAGATTATTGGAAACAGTATTCTGTGAAAGATAATGTTTCTTTACTCACATCTCAAAACAGTAACAATATTTAGCTGATGCCACATGAATTGCAGCTTTTAAATGCGCTGTTCCTAATCAGTGGTAGAGAGAACTTGTATTTTGGAATAAAAATAACCAAATAATTTTCTTCCCTACACATCTATTTTCCTTTCCATTACTTCAAACATAGAACATTTGTGGTTTATTTTGAACACCAAACCATGATTATATGATCTCAAACCATGATCATATGATCATACATTGTAATTCCTTTTTACCAATGGAAAGGAAATATCTTTGTCTTTTATAGTTCTAAGAAATCAGATGGATTTACATGTGTTTCACAATTCATATCTGTGATGTCTGTTTTGCTATGGACCTGAAAGCCTGTGAAGTCAGCAACAGGCCCAATGAACTTTGCCGTGCTAAGTGTAGCGATGTTTGGTTCAGTACTTGACAGTGAAAGGAGCTGCCTGAAATCCAGAAACAGTGTGGCATGTATTGCAACCTTTGTGAGACACTTTGTTTTAAAGACTTGCCATAGGATCTTTTATTTCATTGTATTTTTTATCACTTTAAAGTTCTTACCATATGTAGAATATATGAGGCAAATAACAGTTTAGTTAAACAAGTATTTAATTACATTCTGAGCATGCCTTAGGTCCTTGTCATGTAGAGAAAGGAAGCAATGGACAGAATTCTACTTCAAAGAACATTTTACCTTTTTCTCAGTCCTAACACTGTAAGGTTCTGACACTTCCCTTTAGAAATACTAATAACACCTGAGATATTTTTCAGGTAGTGAACTCCAAAATATGTAAGTCAAGGAATGTCATAATTACATATTTCCCTATGTTTCAAAAGCTGAAATGAAAATGTCCTTTTAGGAATAACATTAACATTTTCTTGATGAGAGGTACAATGTTAATGTTATGTACTGCATGAAAACCAAATCATTGCCTAGAGGAGTTTGGTCAAGACAAAGAAGAAATAAGGTAGAGTTGAAATCTATTGTAATCTCTTTTAATCTTCCTTAGAAAGTCTTTTCCTAGCTGAAGGAAAAAACCTCCAAATAGATCTGCTTCTGCTTTAACTTTGCTGGGTTGAATGGTTTTGCATTGAGATCTACAGATGGCTCCCCGAAGCTGTGATTCCCCATTACATCTCAGCACGTCTGCAGTTCAGACATTGTCAGCAGTGAAAGCACTTGTAACTGTACATAGATTAACTTGTTTTCATTATGTTCCTTTTAGAAAAATCACCTCCCATTCCTTTATCCCTCAAAGTGTGTGTCCCTCAAAGTACAAATTTTTCATATAACACAAAAACAATACAATCACTGGCATGAGCCAAAGACACCCATGAACACTGTAGGCTAAGGAAGTCTTTTCTTCTTTTCTGTGGGAGGGGAAGGCATCGGGCTGCTGCCTAAGACATTGTGAGCCTAAGAAATTTTCTGTAAGTTTTAGGCAAAGTGACAATGATAGGAATATTCAAGCCATCCAAGCATTTCTTATGCAGTGAGAAAGCGAAAAGTTGATTTTTTTTTTTTTTAATTTTGCATCACTTTTTTCTTAGCTTTTCTGACTAGCGTGGTATAAGTTGGTAAAACTTAATCGTGGATTATTGCTGATGTTCTTACCATTGTGTAATTTTGCACTTAAATCCAGGGAGTGAATAAAAGTGGAAAGGAAAATCTGTTATGTTATGCAACAAAACACTAATAGAAGAATGCATATAGAATGAGCAAACTTCATACAGGCAGAAGAAAACATCCTAGGAAAATGAGAACCTTAAAGAAGATAATTTGAAAATAATATGATGTTTGTATGCAAATAAGATACTGATGATCTCCCTTTTCTTACAATATATTCAACTAATTTGCCACGAGGCAATGTAAAAAGCGATAACAGTGAGCTAGTAGAGCAAGGAACCTTTGAATGTTCAAAGGAGACATTCAATCGTTTATGACTCACAGTATAATGTGGTGTGAAATTATTCTAATACTTTGGGAAACGGCCTAGTTAGCACAGAGGACGTTCCACTCTGCGTGGCTGCTTTGTGCTCTGCGGAGGAGCATCCAGTGCTCCCTGCAGGTCCACTTGCTCTCTGTACAGGTGAGCAGCTGGGCTGGCTCACTGGCACATAAACCTTCCAGCTGAGCAGAGAAAAGCAATAGGAAGATACCTGAAAGAATTGTATGACTTCCTCTTGAAGTAATGCATACATGGAAGTAGCAACTTTTAACCCAAAGGACCACAAAGTTTACAACAAACTGAAATTCCAACTGCCCTTTAAGTGTCTCTACAGAGCAGCATCTCTGGACTCAGGCCAGAACAAGTTGCCCTAAACACTCTTGCAAGGATTGTTTGGCTCTTTTTTTCCTTCTTTCTCACTCCCAACAGGGAAAGCCATCTATTGTTTGTGAAATCTTGTAATTATGATGAGACAAAAAGAACTCCTAGACCACTTCTCAAATAAGAGCAGAACTACCAACCAACCAACCAACCACCCACCCAACCAACCAACTAACCAACCGAAAACTTCCCACAATGTTTATAATGAAAACAGCAACAAAAAATTAATTTTAGTGAGGTTGCCTAAGCAATTTTGATAAACAGCTGTTGAGTTGTCTTGGGGAGGAAAAGTAATATACCAAAAGCTTTAATTTGTAATTTAGTTGCAGTTAACCAGCAATATACTGTGCATTCTTATTAAAGTGCAGATACAAGAAACAATTACTTTTCTTTATTATTTTTTGCAAATATAGAACTTATTTTCTCAAATTTTTATTTTAGTCTTTGAAATCTGTAGAATGAGTGGCACTTGAGGAATCCCCTCTTTTTTCTTTCATTTTCTGAAATTCAAACTTTTTTTTAGAAAAAAAAAGAAATAAATTAAAAAAAAACAAACAAGAAGAAAGGTATGCTATTACAGAGGAGTGAATTCACAACTATAAGTGAGAGCAGGAGGAAACAGACATTCTCATATGTCTATTTTGTAGCTGTGTAACAGCAATTCAAGAACTTGCTGCCTCTAAGCTGAAATATGCTGATGGACTGTAGGAAGTAAATTATTTCAGCACTTGTAAATGTGTAAATTTGTTTATACCGTGGTATATCCTGAATTTTAAGAATGGACATGGAGAAATTTTAGAAGCTGATATAGATAGTCAGCAAGCTCAGAAGGGTGGGACGCTGAGCAGATGCATGGGTCTAAATAGCTATGATAATACAGTTGTTTGGCTGTGGTTTTAATTTTTCATATGTTTCAGCATTTTATATAAGAATATTCACTCTGCTAGTCAGCAGATGCAAAACTATGGTCTATCAGTGAGCACAAAATCCAAAATAATCCAAATAAATTGAAATTGAATACAATTATGAAATTGGGGTAATTGTCAGAAAAAAAATCTCTTTCGTGTATGAATGAACTCTTATACTGTCAGTTTTGAAAATGTTGCACAGTTTCATTCTCAGACTGTCCAGTAACAGATTCATAGCCCAACTGCTGAAATATTAGTAAAGTGTACACTAAAATCTCATTGAAGCTGGTAGAAATCAAGCATTATTTGAAAGTTTTTCTGAAAAGAGGTATGTTTTCTTCTCCTAGTGGAAAATCTAATTCCCAGAAACTAATTCCCAGTTGCTCTCTAAACAGTATGTACTAGTGAAACCCAATGATAAAAAAGAAGAAATAATTAGAAGCTTGTAAATAAATCCTTCAATCAAGTTTGATGTCAAACATTAGAAATATTTTTGTGCTGTCTGCACTGGGTTTGGAAACATGGAGTTTCTCAGACCACTTATAAAGCAAACCATTTTTTGCTGTTTCTTAATGTGCAGATAAGAGTTGATATTACTTGCTCTTTTTCACTTTGCTATTTATGTAACTGAAAAAAATCTTGCAATAATAACCCTTGAAAAAGCATATAAAAAGGCTTTTATGAATAATTATTCATGGCTTCCATCTGTTTAAAGTAATTAAAGCAGATGATATTTGACCCACTAGCTTCAAGATTTTATTTTTGTTTTTTCTCTAGCAAAGGATAGTAACAATTCCCTTGAAGCCAATTTCTTACACGACTATAAAGAACAGAAGACTTCAAAGTGCATTTCGAACTGCAATGTATAGACTGAATATTTTTGGCAATGTAGTGTTAAATTGCACACCAAAGTAGTTTGGAACTGTGCATATTGTATTACACTCACATTTGCTAATTTTGTATTCATATAAGAAACTAAGCTAATGAAAATTCTGTACTGAGGAGGCTCCAAAATAGCAGTTAATGCAGTTTTTGGCAACAGTAAGTCATAGCGACGATCAGGCCGAAAAGTTCTCTGTGTTTCGGTAACACCAGGGAGATGGAGATTTCCTTAATCTTCAAGATCGCAATCAACTCAACCACCTGCACTGTAATAACAGAGTTTTCTTAGAATCAGATTTAAATGGTTTCTCAAAGGGCTATAAAGAACCTCTGCTTCCATTCAATCCAGACATGCATCAACACGATGAATACCTAATTTGCACATAACATTATGTAAAATGATCTTGTTATTGTGCTTTTTTAAACAAATTGGACTGAGCTTAGACATAGTTTAAGCACACATGAGTGGGTATGATTTTTTTTCTTGAACTAAAATAATGTCAACAGTACCAGGAGTCATAGAATTATTATCTGGTTGCACTAACTATGTTGTATTGTTCTCTGTAAAACTTCCCCCAAAAAGTTTTACCATGAACCTGTACAGAGTTTTCAAAATGCAGGATAGAACAATCATTAGCAAAAATGTTGACACTGTCGTCTTTTCTTCATGGAGAGCAAAAATCTCTGGGCTTGATAAGAGGGCATACTGTGGGAGGTAAATAAGGTTGGAAGAAATGGTACAGGAGAGGGTTTCTGCTTGTTTAACACATCTGTGACAACAGGCCCCGAGAAAAGATGGAGACAGTGAATATGATAACACTTTTGAGTCAATAGATTTCTGAGGCATTTCTCTGTTTCCTATCTCTTTCTTATTTTGCCGAATGCTGCTACTTACCATGAGGCCAAAGAGGGAGATGCAAACACCACTTTTGATGGACCAATGAGCTGAAGCTTAACAAATTATTCTTAAACTAGTCCCATAATTACACATGTTCAAAAACATGTCAAGCAATTGTGATTAATATTGAATTCCCTTCCCTTCTTTTCTCTTCTCACACAGAAACAAACTGAACTAGTATGTAATTAGCAAAATGCTGTACTCAACTACATCTGAAATGTTTCCTTTTCATCCATTTATTTCAAATCTGGGACTTGACTTCATGACTGGTCCAACTGACCCATTTTCTTCCTTTGATTTTTTTCATATCTGAGGAAGTTCAAAGCTTTGCACAGCTTTGCACTTTTCTATATTCTCCTGTGTACCACAGTTGTGTGTATTAATCCTTCATCTTGAATAAGATATTTTTATTTCAACCTTCAATACCTTGTAACTTTTCCAAAACTTTCTATGTAGATTTCTCCAGGCTCATACTCCTCATCTTGGAAGAGTATATTGCATTGTTTATCTAAAACATTTCCATAAACTCTTAATTAAATTGCAGCAACCTTGTTAAAGAGGTTGTTTCATTATTTTTTTTGTACAGTGCCAAGGAGCATTTCCTACACGAATGCTGCTGTGTAGTTTATCATTGAACACTGAGTAGTCAACGCACTTTCTAAAACAGTTACTTTCCCCTAGCATTTAGAAGCAGCAGCCTTTTAGATTAAATAGATCTACTATTTAATAATTCTCAGAAATGCCCCTCAGAAGATTAGAAAAGGAAGCGTAGAAGGTTATTTAACACACTCTGAGTAGAGAATTTAGATAGCAGACTGTAATTATCCAAATTGGAATTCAGCCAGCAGATGAAGGCTAATAACAATCTTCTGTGAAAAACACCAAGCAATCTTTCAGGACCAGACATGGCAGCAACATAAGAGCTCAGTGTCTTTAACATTTTGCTTGGAATAGTAGTTTATTTCAAATTCTAGAAAGTGCTTCCAACAGAAACAGCACCATTTCCTGCAACTCCAGTAACATATTTTTAAGTCAGCTATTAAAGTACTACACAGTCTCATTGTACCTCAAAAGTACTATGAAAAGTGCCCTGATTTAGAAAATATTTATGGTTCTTCTGTGTAGCAGAGAAGGCAACATATATAGGCAGCTCTTCTCGTGTGGTCTTTGGTTAAAGCTGCCACTGAGGAAGGGAATGTTAAAATCAGAAAAACTGATTAACTGATTTTTAAGTTTAGTCACTGTCAACATGCAAAAATCTCTTGACAAGGCTTGCCACCGAAAGTTGTTAAAAATAGTTTACCACAGATGGAAAGATCCTTTTATGAACTTAAACATGCTAAAATATAAGACACAGAACAGGTGATGATCACTTGCTTAGATCAAAAGTGAGCTTGTTGCTTTCGGATTAGCGGTGGGATCAGTTTTCCTCACATCTCCATCCTCAACAGAGTAAGGAGTACGCAGGGAAATTTGCAGGACTGGAGATGTTAAGATCTTTTGGGTAATCAAATGATGCACCAATGTCAAGGTACTACAGAATGTCCTCACAAAATCAATCGGTGTGCAAATGCAGAAGTAGGCAAGTTTTAGAGGTTATTATGCAGATATTTTAGAGATTATTAGGAAAATATAACTAAATGATACCCGCTGAACTTGGAACTCCGAGTATTGACCTCAGACACATCACTGAAATTTATTTGAAATTATTGACTTCATGTTCCATAGCACTTCCACAATCAGGAAGAGTAAGACAAAGAGAGTGAAGCCTATCAGTGCAGAAAACACTGATGCACCCCTATCTTGAGCACTGCACAGAGTTCTAATCTTATGTTAAGAAAGGCAGAATGATATTAAAGAAGATACAGAAATGGGCAAATAGCTGATCTTGGAACTGAAGTAGTTTCTTCATAAGTAAAAATTAAAATTCCAGGTCTCTTCTTGGAGAAGGTGTCTGGAAAGAAGGTATCAGAGCAGTATGTTTCTCATTTTCATTCAGGATATTTTCTTTGAGATTTGTCAGTCATTGCTCTGGAAACCTTAGAGAAATAGATTTCATTTGGCCAGCAAACCACAAAAGCAAAAATGCTAGAGGATATTCTGTTTCCTTGAAGAACTGCTGCCATGTGTGAAAGCTGCTCTACAGGCATAGATGTGTGCCCTGGCTGGGGCACAGAGATTGTGTGGAACCAGAGCAAGGCTGGTGTGTCTGAGTTAAGCAATCTCTGCAGAGCAAATATGGTCTAGTTTTTCAGGTGGTCATAGCCTGGACAGACGAGGGAAGATTTTCATGGGGGGCATGAAAAAAAATTGAAAAAAAGCTCTTCCAGAAAATCTTAAAGACTCTGTTCTAAAGTTGACAGATAGTGGAGTTTCTACATTACAGAATTTGTAAATTAATGTCCAGACAATGACTTTTCTCTCATATTACCCTCTACTTCCTTCTCCATTCAGTGCAGAAGAGTTAAGCACAAGTACACAGTATTAGGGCAGTAGAATGATAATTTGGGTATTTGTCAGTTGTGACTTTTTTGCCATATCAAGTCAATAAGAAACTTCTTCTATGATAATACCTTATTATCATATTAAAAATGGTTGATTGTATCTGTTCAGTCATACTTTGCCAGAAAGGTGACTCAGAAAGATTGAAAAATGGAGGTTAGTTAAACTTTTCAGCTGCCTTTATATTTGCACAGATAATGCTACATTTTTCTTCAAATAATTTTTTTGTCACTGCTGACTCCATAAATGGATGTCTGGAAAAAATATAGCATTGCTACAGTTCAGGATTTCCAACACAAATTTCCTTTTTTTCCTCCTTTCAAGAATTTATATATTTAACTGCATTGTGAAAGATTAGACAGATAAAGAAGCTTTCAGCAGAATCACAATACAGGTAATTAAGGGTCTGTCAGCATTTCCATTATGAACTCCATTTAGTATTAAGGGCTTAGCATTTTTCCATCATTTCAGAAAATGTCAAGCTGAAAGCTGGCATGCAGATTAGCAGCCTGGATGCAAATTTGTTTACACAAAATATTTAAATCTGCTCAGCTGTTTTAGATTTAGAGATCAGCCAGCAACTTTAAACTCTCAGGGCTTTTCATGTGTTTCTGCCAAATTCTAGACCAAATCAGGAAAAAAAAAAAAAAAAAAGGTGATTGGTTAACAAACTGTTGACTCATTGTCTTCTAAAATTTTCATATCATTCACTTTAAGCTTTAAAAAGGATTTTAGGTTTTTGGTCATTTTGTAACTATAGTCTTTCTCCTGCCATCTTATAAAAAAGTGATGAATTAGAATAGGATTTGAAAACTCTAATAAAACCTGATATTAATCATTATCTGAAACATTGTTTTTGTTGACTCTACCCTCATAAGACAGTGAACAGAAATGGACCAAAGCCTATAAAGTTTTAGAGAGTGTCAATAACTTGGCCATCTAGCTCTAATATCATTTTAGGGTACTGGCAAAAAGAATCTGGTGGAGTTCAACTGTTACAGCTTTTCAGTTTAATTAGTTCAGTCCCATGCAAGGTATAAACAGTTTTGTAGAGCTGTCATATGCTAAATAAACTCCTCTAAACTGAAATGAGTATTTTGCTTTTTAGCATCAATCTGCTCTGTCCTGCTAAAAGCCAATGACAAATATTCAGTTCAGTGGGGACAAGCTCTAAAATAATCTACTGGTAAATATTTCAATAAGGTTATAATTGAATGCACGATCACTCTTTTTCAAAAGTACACTTTTCACTTGAGAAGTAAGAAGCTTTGAATGGGAAGACTTAAAGCCACCAAGCAGTGTGAAAACGAAACATTGTTAGGAACATTAACGGACCCATCAATAGAAATGAAATAAAAATAAAGTACTGTCAGGTAGGGAAAAAAAAACAAACATTAAGATTGTAAAATATGGATATTCAAGTAGATAATGGGCATATTTTTAATACTGGTAAGAGATGGGAAAAGAGGAAAAACCAAAGATACAACTTCTAAAAAGAGTACAATCATTCAAGTGTGCCAGACAAAGAATAGGAACCTTGCCCAGAGCAGTCTGTGAATTCAAAGCACAAAAAATATATGATAAAAAAGAGAAGGTGGAAATAAATTTTGTGCACAGAAAGCATGGAGGAAGCAGATGAGAAGAAACAATTGATCAAATAAATACATTCATATTGGTTTGACCAGAGGAAATTTACCTACAGGATACCACGTACTAGTTTAATAATGCAAAATATTAAAACTTGTAAGAATGAAGAAAACCTTCTTCAGAAAACACCTCAACATCACAATGCAGTTATGTTTTCCAAAGTGATGATTCAATGCTCATTGTATTGCATACGATATTTTAAAATAAACTATCCATTTTCCATATAGCTACCTCAGATTCACCATAAATTCCAGGAGGTAATTAATGTTTTCTTAATAATTACAGTGGTTCTGATGAGCAGTTTCTCTCCTTCGTTGGTATCTGTGGCTCACTCTGACTCTTAGATTTGTGTTAACTCAGCTGTCAATGGATTTCAAAGAGGTGACGAACACAGGAAGTCCCAAAGGGAGCAATTTGGAGCAGTACCTTACACAAGTCAGCAAACTCTCCTGACTTCACTGGAATACACAAAGTCAATGGGAACAAGTGCGTAATAGTATCCCTACAAATCTAGTCCAGTTTTACCTTATGTGATTTTTTTCCTTTTCTATTTAATTATTCTATTATTCTACAATATTATGTAGAATCCAGAGTCCCAACAAGTCAGTTGTGGTCATCCCAGAATGATGATATTAGTAAAGGATACAGGAGTAATATTAGATCTGCAAAATTCCTCTTACCATGCCACAGACAGTTTAACTGTGTACATTACATCTTGAAAAACCAAGTAGATATATCCTGGATTTCCAAGTTCCAGTATCGTGTTCCAGTTTTAACTATCTGATTCTATACTGTTCATTTATACACAAGTAAGTGTAAGAATATCTCTATCAAATTTTGAAATTTTTTTAAATGTGTGTTTTGAAGTTTTCTTCTTTGGAGTGAAGGGGTATTATTTTGGTTACCAAGCAATAATCAGGTAAACAGGCACAATATACTGAGGAATTAAAAGAAATAGAACTGGAAAACCACTCTTCCAGTTTTGCTTTCTTGGAGATGATATAAAATCCAAAGAACTTCCTGAAAAAGTTAGTAAGTCTAATCTATGACTGTAAAGCTGGGAGGCTATTTCATTTCCGAGCATATTACCCTCACATGATTATTACTTTGGGCCAAAAAAGGACTTTACAAATTACATGGAAACTGAAGAGAACTTTCTATATTTTACTGCAGGCTTTATGTTATTGGGACTTCTCCAGCGGTACTTGTGGAGTGGGAAGAGAATTTGGGAAGGGAGCCCAGAAGTGCAGAGGAGGCTGAATAAATTCAGAAAAATTACAGGAGCTAGTTGATGAGCTAGATTTGAGTGTAGTAAAAATATATGGATAGAGCTTAGGAGAATGGTGAGGTTTTTTATGGGTAGTCTAATTTAAAAGTAGCTGAAAATAGTGTAGAAACTCATGCATGTTTCAATGGACTGCAATTGTAGTACTAGAAAAATTTAGGAATTTTGAAACTTATCCTTAGGAAAGTTATGGAGGTAGGCATGCAGGAGTCAGCAATGCCATTGAACTTGTTCTATATTAAACATTGATTCTGTTGCTCATTTCTATATCAGATAAATAGCTTTGCAAATCATAAGTTTGTCAGTACATTTTCAAAAAGACCTTCTTATATGGTTGATTTGGTGCAACTTCCCACTGCTGACAGTGCAAATGCCAATATACTTCAATACATTATACCCATGAAAACTCTCTAAGCAGGTGAGAACTTTTGTGAGCACTATATTGACGCAAAGATTTTGCCCTTTCATTATGAGTTATTAAGTATATCTATTTCTTCTCTTGTGGTCATTAAAACGGCCATATCATGCACGGCGCTCCTCACTCAGCACTGCTGGGATAAAAGTTGGAGCTGATGGTCTCTGGGGACTTTGCCAACCCACCCAATTCTGCCATTCTGTGCAACAAGCGCTGCTCAGGTCAGCAGGAGTCACATAACTGAAGGGTCAGCACAGACATAATCAAGGGAAATCACAGAAGATGAGAGTGGAGTCATGAATTAGGCATAATTCTTCTTGATAGAGGACACAGTTACAGATGCCTGCCACCAGAAGTTCCTGCAAGCCTCTGAAGATGCAAGAAAAAAGCATCTATTACCATAAAGGCAATGGACATGATTATATCAGCTGGCCCAAGACCTATTCTTTTCTTCCCCCAACCTTTGTTTAACCATGTAGGCTTCCCAAAAGTCAGGATTAGGAAATTTGTTTTCCACTATATTTCAGTTCTTTTGATTATGACTCAGCATATTAGACATCTTTAAACAAAGGCAGTAGCAAATACAAAGAATGTTTTAGAAAATAAATACAATAAAACTAACATTGAAACTTTATGATTTTTTTGTTTTGGTTTTATTAGCTAATTCAGCATTTTCAAATGTAACTACATACTGGAATATATGATAACCTGACACAAGTAAAACCAAATTGCATCTATAATTAAATTTGAAATATTTTAAACAGCAATCTGTTTTCTTAAGTCCTCCTAGCTCCTCTGCAGCTACTAGCAGCATTGTGCAAATTCCAAAATGTTTTACTGGAAAACAAAAAACTAATATGAAATCTCAAAACTAGGTTAAAAAATTGCAGTAATTCACCACATCCTGACAAAAACAGGACTATTATGGGTTTCTAAGGAAAAAAACACACACCTGACATTGTATTAGCATATTATCGTTACACTGAATCCAGTGGACTCATCCTGAGAACTGCTGATGTGACCATCAATAAAATGTGGAAAGAGCATTTTCCTACTGTGTCCAAATATATCATTTATTTTACCTTAATCATAAACAACTTATTTGTGTAGTCCTTAGGTTTACAATGTAGTAAGTGCTTTCCAAAGACCACTGATAATTAAAATATCTAGTGTATATTTTAAAATACATGGCATCTGTTATAATTAATATTTATGAATCAAACAAAACATATGTACAGAAGATTGCAATTCAAAACTCCATTCGAAAAGAAAAAGGAAAATCTACTCTCAGAGATCTTACTCTGGAATCTCCTTTCACCTTAAATTGGCTTTAAAAACTGACAGTTTTGAGGCTCTTTTTATATCCAATTTTATAACTTCTATGGACCTTTGGATCAAAGCTCATACACTGAAGCAAAAATGCAACTTTTAGTACATGCTTTTAAAAGAATACTTTTAATTAGACTAAGCTTCAGTTCCCAAATAAAACTGCACAGCAATCAAGAAAGCTAACTATAGTAGATGGTGAAGTTTTCGTTCTGGGTCATATTAAATAGTGGAGGAAAGGTTTTGTAATTCAAGTAGTTCCATCTCAGCACAATGTTCAATGAGAATATCTGTACTTTGCAATTATGTGGTTCATTTTCCCTAAAGACTTCAAACTACACTTGCAGGTATCCACTTGCTGGGTTTGAATACAGCTCTATGAGGAGACAGTGATGGCAGAGGGTTCATTTTACCTGCCACTGAAATACAGTCCCCTCTGAGATATGATATGTCAGCTTCTTCAAATGATAATACTGGTATTAAAATAAACCAGAAGACAGAACAGAAATGTTCTTTTTTTTCTATGCTTAAAAAGTGATTAGAGGTTTACAATCTACTAAAAACAGTTCATAGAAACTATATTTGTTAAAAAACCCCTAAATCAGTAGGAATAAATATGTCAGTTAATTCTTAATGTGCTAGGATCAGTTTTTAATTACTGGTTTTAGTAACTTGTGCTTTTTTATTTTCATCAAGCTTTCCTCCAAACAATTACTCCTAGCTATCACTAAAATAACTCTTCTTTTGTTAGTGAAATCAATTAAGTATTTTAGTAGAACTTCCTTCGGAGATTGTGAATACACAATAAATTAAGAGGCAATAGATAACAAGGTGCACATAAATTTCAAGTTGTTACCTGTGCCTTTGTAAGGCAACAATGATGAATTTCTTCATAAAATAATCAAATATGTGGATATAATTTCTATATATGCATATTATATATGCATGTGTAAACATATAGGTGTACATATTTCCATGATAATTAAATCAAACAAGTTACATGCATAAAGATATATAAGGCTAATAAGATACATAAATAGGGGAAACAGGCAGAATAGAATTCGAGGTCAGAAAT
>JAWWMU010000106.1:135641306-135662174 GCA_035048155.1 Cinnycerthia olivascens
TGGCGCCACCTACCGGCCGCGCCGCCGCGCCGCCGGGGCCGCGCCGCTGCGCGGGGGCGGGGGCGCTGCGCGGGGGCGGAGAGCCCGGCGGGGATAGCGAGGGGACCGGGCGGGGACAGCGAGGGGACCGGGCGGGGATAGCGAGGGGACCGGGCGGGGACAGCGAGGGGCCCGGCGGGGACAGCGAGGGGCCCGGCGGGACCGGCACTGACTGCCCCTGCTTGCGAGACTCGACCCCGCGCTGGGGGCTGCCCTCCTCTGCCCGCCCAACCACGGCGCAAGCTGCGCGGGGCGGCGGTTCGCTCCGCTGCAGGGAGCGTGTGCAGGGGGCGGGCAGGCACCGCCTGCGGTGCGGAGGCGTGCGGAGGGGATGGGTGAGGGGTGTTGTCCCAGGTGTGCGGGGGTGGTGGGGGCGCATTTCTGCGCGTAAGGGCTGCGCGCGTGTGCCGGGCCCCGCAGTGCGTGCGTGGGAGGTTTCTGTTGGGGGCGGAGTGTGTGTTTGGGTGCGCGTGTGCCTGTGAGTGTTTGCGCCTGCACGTGTGAGTGTCTGTGTGCGTGTATGTACTGCCCTGTTGGATGTGAGTGCACGTGTGAGTGTCTGTGTGCGTGTATGTACTGCTCTGTTGGATGTGAGTGCATGTGTGTCTGTGCGTGTGTGTACTGCCCTGTTGGATGTGAGTGCGTGTGTGTCTGTGTGCGTGTGTGTACTGCCCTGTTGGATGTGAGTGCACGTGTGAGTGTCTGTGTGCGTGTGTGTACTGCCCTGTTGGATGTGAGTGCACGTGTGCACACGGGTGCGATTGTGCGTGTGCCCACGTGTGCATGTGTATGCAAGTGCTTGTGTGGTTCAGTGATGGATGTACACACACGAGTTTTGTGCATATGTGCACGCTTCTGTGTGTGAGAGTGGGCACGGATTCTTTCTGGTGCCTCTGTGTACATGTGTATTTTGTGTATGTGTATTTGTGTGAATGTGTTCTTACATGTCAGCATGTGTGCCTCTGACAGGCTTTTGTCTTGCATGTGTGTGCACGTGGGTTTGTTCACACAACTCACATTCCTTCATACAGATTTGTGTGTGTAAGTTTTTACATGGATGTGAACATGCGCATGTGTATAAATGCATGAGCTGTGTAAATGCATAATCCGAAGTGCTGATGGACGTGGGTGTGTGACCTGGGAAATTTTGGCAGCCGGTCATTTGGATCTGTGCAGGTGTGTCCACACAGGGGTTTGCATTTCCCTGTGTTGAAGTGTGTCATGTGTGTGTTACATGATATGGAGTGCCTTTGTGGAAAGTTGTATCCTGGTTAGGAACTTTCAATGTGAACTGGGGCTTTCTGTCTAGGTGTAGGTGCACGTATGAATGTGTATGACCGCATATATTTATATATACACTATATATATATAATAGTACCACAACACCATAGATAACAGTACTGAAATCTGGAAAGGTAATGATTCACCCTTTGCTTCTGAAGCACAATGTAAAAGAGGAGGTTTGTGTGGCTGTAATTCTGCTCCCATGTGGGTGTTGGGGTGAGCCGTATGTGCCTTTCTTCCACCTGTACTTCAAACCCTCTTTCAGTGAGGCCAGCAGGGATTCAGAGTGTGGCTCTGCACATGGCTGGCTGAACTCGCCTCTATAGCTCTAAAGCATGAGGAAGGAACGCCTCCAGCTACAAGTGCTGACACTAACCAGCCCTGCTGGATCCATACATGTTTGTTGACATGTTTGTTGTGGAGAAGCATTTTACAGCCTTGTATACTCTTGCAGATGCATAAGTCTTGAAGTGTGACTGATGTAATTGATACTTGGTAGTCTTGTTTACTTCCTCTTGCAGTGACACAAGAATGTGATCACACAAGTGAAGCGAGCCTTGTGTTGATGTTAAAGGCAATGCCATGTTAGGATCAGTGTTATGACAAAATTTCATTAAAAATTTCAAAGTTTTTTAAAACAAGTGGTCCTTGTTTTAGCGAAAGTGGGATAGGTGAAAATGACTCTGTTCTAACCTGTCAACTGTATTTATTAATTCCAGAATCTCTCTATGTTATACATGTATTTACATTTATGCATGTAACTGGAATCCATTTTTTTCAAGAGAAATTCAAAACTGAGACCTGTGCTTTCAGAACATTATAGATGGCCACACCTCAAGTATTCATATTTTGCGGCGTGTGTCCTTGGAATAAAATTCTGCCTTTATTCTCCCAAGAATACTTTCTGGTTCTGAGAAATTCAAAATTCCTTGGAGTAAATACTTTATCAGTTGTAGAGGATAAGAAATAGATACTGAAGATATAGACTTGTTATTTAGAGATCTTACTTTAATGTCATTAGAAGTTGCATCTGTTTGGCATCCAGCAAGATTTATGCTGCAAGTTATCTGTATTACTTCTGAAAAGTGAAATTTTGGTTCTTCAGTTAGATGTTAAACATGAACAAAGAAATGCTTACTGTTAAAAAAGGGACCAAAGATTTTTTTGTGGTGAAATTCCTACTAATTTTCAATGACCCTTAGGTTTCCAAGTAATTTAGATGCATTTTAAAAATAGCACTTCAGCTACTAATGCAAATGTTAGGCAGATTTGGTAGTATTAATGCTAGAGATGGACTGGAATTTCTTTATAGCTCCCCTGTCACCTCAACCCTCCAACACAGTGATGCTTCATTTTTCTTGTGATTGATTTGCTGTTCAATACTAGCATCCCATAACATTTTGTGTGATTCTGGGTTCAAGTTGTAGGTTATACTGTATGTTTCATATTCATAGTATGTCCTCCTCTTCCATCTTAGTTTTCCTTCCTGTCTTCCTTCTCTCTCTCTCCCCTCCATCTCTCCTTTGTCCCTTCCATCTCTCCTTTCTTCCCTCCATTTCTTCTTTTTCTTTCCCTTCTTTCTTTCTTTCCTTCCTGTACTCTTTTACTCTGTTTTTCTTCCTCCTTTTGTGTTTTATTTTTTCTTACTCTCTTATTTTTCTCTTCTCTCCTTTCTCACTTTTGGCATGGTCAAGCTTATTGATCATTTGGGTATCAGTCAAGGATGAAAGTGACTTGGCAAGGACCATTAAGTCAATCACTATGATTAAATACTCCCAAGAATTTTAAAATGTGCTGAAATCAGAAATGGGCAGATACTTAACTGTCTGACCTGTCAGGCACATGAATATCAGCACTGTTAGTGGAAAACTTGTATCACAGACCTGACAGGCTGTGATGCCTAAGTTACAATATCTGTAAGCAGGCACTCTTGCCTCTGAATCTCCAAGAAATAAATACACCAAAATAGTTCTACAGAATAACGTGTTACTATCGGTATTCACATTTTCCCCGTTCACAGTTCCCTGTTCACTTTGCCAAGGCAGATTGAATTTAAGTTTGATAATTACATTACGAATTCCTCCTACGTTTTCAGCTGCATTTGTTATTCTTCATTCACTGTCATATACTTTTGTGTAAGGTAGCTGTATTTTATTAAATAGCTCCTACATTTTGCTTCCAGATAGCTTCACTCTTGTGAATTGTGAATGATTGCTTTGCTTTAGAAAATGCAGAGGGGTCTTCTGTGACAAATAATGCTGTGAATAATACCGTGCACGATGCTTGCAAGCACAGACAACGTATGTGGGCATGTGTAGGCATGTGTAAAGCATATAGGCACTGATATTTAAAAATGAGTATTTGACTTGGGATACAAACCTCATTGACTCATATGATATAATTCTTCTGAAAATCCTGACTGAATGCAGAATATTCTGTGTTCCCATAACTTAATCCATGTGGTCATAAATGCTGATATAATTGTTGGTCCAAACTCTGACACAGAACCTAGACTGCATGTTTATCAGAGAGACCTACCATTCTTGAAAATGGTAGGAGTGTATTACAAATATGCTGTAAACTTCTATTTCCTCACTTAGGCTTTTGAACATGTGTTGGAGTCCTTCAGGAGAGGTCAAAAAGTGGAGGACACCATTGTGTCACCCCCACTTCACTCAGACTAGAATAATTTTATGGCATGAAACAGATGATGAATTTTCAATAGAAAAGAGTGCATGGAGATCATTCCACAAATACTGGGATACCACTATGTGCTGCTGTTACTGCTTCATATTCACAGTACAGGATACAGTCCTAGGGTGATGACTAATTATAATACAACCCAAACAATGAAAAGATGCCTTAAAGCAAATATAGTGATGGAGACAGCTGGAGGGGAAAGTGCTGTATTACTGACCTCCTCTTGACTACTTAAACTTTCAAAGTAAAGTTCTAAGCTGCCTCTAACACAAAAAAATCTCTATTCAAGAAAACTAAATAACAGCAATATTCAAGAGTACTCACTACAGTCCTGACTTAAAAAATAAAGAATATTTCCTTCAGATGTGCTGTGCACAGGGAGATGGGGTTCATATGTTTCAGTATCGCAATTAGCTGTGATTTTGTTAACTCCCTGTTAAATGTTCTTTGTATTCTGCTAGAGGCTGCATGTGAAATCTGTTTGGAGACATGAGAGAGAATGCAATTCTCTTTTATGCAACGTTTCCTGATTTAGGTGTTGTACCATTTTACACTTAGTTCTCAAGTGAAATCCAAGGAATTAGTTTTGTTCTACTGCTACAAGATTTTTCTTATCTTTGTGACTAAGTTTATTGTATTGTATCAATCACGATCAGTCAAGATGATGTTTGTGTGTAGTTGTGTTTGTCTGAGATTTAGACAGCTGGCATTCTCAGCAAAAGCTGTCACTACTGTAATGTTCTGCCATCTCTTGTCAGCAGAGTCTGATGATTTGGGAATCCTATAGGGTATGTAAAAAGCAGAAGTGTCTGAGTTCTTTACAGGGGCAGAATGACTTTTTACATAGTATGTGCAGTGCAATTAGCTTTGGCAGAATTTATATCTTGATCCC
The DNA here is from genome assembly GCA_035048155.1 of Cinnycerthia olivascens. Lineage (NCBI taxonomy): Eukaryota > Metazoa > Chordata > Aves > Passeriformes > Certhiidae > Cinnycerthia > Cinnycerthia olivascens. The sequence continues at coordinate 135,646,222 of JAWWMU010000106.1, forward strand.
CCCTGTCTTTACTAATGGAGTGGCTTCTGTTCAGGTACCTGTTTGAACACTAGCTTGTGTTACCCCTCAGCTCCAGTAATTTAGGACTTTCGATCTATGGCCAAAAATGGCAATGTTTATTCTGCCCAATGCACTGCTTTTGTGGAGATATAAAGTAAAAGAGAGTATAGCAACAATGTGATAGCTCCCACATGAATGTGATACAGTACAGCATTGTGCAGTGGAAGCTTTCCAAGGGAGGCTTGAATGGTGAAAGTTTAGAAGATACATTTAATATGATCATTGCATCAAATAAAATTATTTAGTATATACTTCAAGACAGATTATCACCTTGAGTTCTCTATACCATGGACATAAAAAAGGGAATTTCCATAATAGGAAATTACTGCACACAGTGTCAGTAGAACAAAAGAGAAGAAAAGGTAAATATTGCAGGGGAAAAAGTGTGCTAGGAAATTGCTATGCTTTGTCACTAAAGTAATAAGCAAAAGGGAATTATCCTCAATTGCATCAAGTATTATCCTTCTGTCATAATAGTACTACTGCAGTATGTAGAGGAAAAGAAATCGGGAAAGAGTAGTGAGGTGCTGAAACAGGAAGAAAAAAATTTTGTTTGTTTAGTGGATTATGTAAGTAATAAAATTGGTGAGCTGGTGGGAGGATGTTAAACTGTCCTTCCAAATTCCACTTTTCTGTTTGCATTGGATTGAGATATAGTTAAGGTGTATTAAACATGTCAGTTCTTTACTGTAATTTGGTACTAATGAAATGCAGTGTATGTACAATCATTCTTCATTGATCAAATCTGAAACGCGTTCCACTAGTGAGCATAGATTTTTCTCACTAAACTTCTATTTGTTAGCTGGTGGGGTGAAAAGAATTGTTTATAAGTTTTCTTGGATCTCAGGTTTTGCTTTAATTCTTTCTGTGATTGCTTTATTTTCTATATTATCTGTTGTAATGTTTTTAATGTCTTTGTATGGTTATTGAAGTTTCATGGAAGATAAGCACTGTAATTAGAAAATTATTAATTGTTCTTGATAATACTTGCAGAAGTTATGGATATAAATATTCTGGCATATGCCAGAGAAGAGAATCAAATCTAGAACAAATCTAGTAGGCCTCTGTTTCTCTGTTATTCTTCTCGAAGGATTCTCCTTGGCTTGAACCAGAATTCTGTGCATGGAGCTGTGCATAAATTGAACCCATAAAATATTGGTAACCCTGACTCTAACTTCAGACTAAAAATTACATGAAGAACATTTTTAAGTAATTTGTAGCTAGAAGAAAGATGGGCATTCTGCCTTCCATATATTCTTTAATAAACACTTAAGAATATAAAGACTATAGACATTGCAGAGAATTGATAGCCTGGTTTACAGACATATTTCTGGGCACACAACTAACATATTCTGATGGCTTTTAGATGCTATATGCTGAGATTATAAAGTTACAGATAGCTTAGAACATTTTGGTAGCAAGTGTTTGTAATTACTAATCTTGAAGGAAAGACAGGCAAAACTGGAACTTAAGGATTTCTGATAAACAGCTAAGATTTAATTTCAATTCACGACTACATTATTAATTTGTCGCAGTGTTCAAGGTAGCCTAGTAAAATATTTCAGAGTCTTCTTCATAGTATTTAGTGTTAGACATTGATCAGAAATTGAGGTAGGATCAAAGAAAGTGTGTGGGAAAGAATATTGGACTAGTATCAAGCTATTTTGTTTCAGCTAGATACTTGGTATGCATGAACATAGCTAGACCCTTTTGCTATCTGTTTCTCTCTGTACTCCATTCTAAAATGATTTATAATGTTTGAATCCCTTCTCCTTTTTAGCTGAGTGCAGTATTACAGCAAAGAGTATATTGGTGCTGATTTTAAATAGCATTTCACAACCAGCTGTCTCTTGCTTCATTCTCTATGTGGGCATCCTGTCAGTGGGACAGTGATGAGCTAAAAGTAATGAGTGGTGATGCTGTAATTCTTTGTACAGCTTGAAATGCAGATCTGGGCTGACTGGTATTGAGGGATATGATGAAAAGCTCACCTTCCCTCACACAGAGGATCATGAAGACATGAGTCCTTGCCCTAAGCTCCTCAGGGCTGCCCTGGGAGAGCATCAGCCCCAGGTGCCACACAGCACCACAGGTCCTTGGGGTGATCCTCTGGGGCAGCACACAGGCTGAGGAATCCCTGCCCGGGGGGGACAGGGCTCATTATGCCATACAGGGAAAGAGCATGCTGGGATGGTGGAAGACTTACGATGGAACGTTTAGGGGAGCAACCAAAGGCGGGCAGATGAAGGGATCAGGCTGGTTTGGGCAGGAACAAATGTGCAAAAATGGAGAGAGAAGATAGAGGGAACCTGTTGACAGTATGCTGGTTGGTGCCCTAGTCTGTGTTTGAGGTGGTAGCCTACGTTTTTCTGTCCTATATATCTATGGTTTATGTAGTTTGATGCACTTGAATGTGCTGCTGCTTACCTATTTATTGGTTTTGTTAGTAGCAAAATTTTTTTACATGATATGTGCACTAGTTTTGATTCTATAACTCTTCTGTAATTACTATTTTTTACATAAAAATATAGAATGTACTATATTGCACATTCTCATGAATGAACTATTGTTTTAAGTCCTCCAAATTCAGTTATTAAAAGTAAGTTATGAAAAATAAAGTACTTCAATAAGGTATAGTATTAATTTATAGAGGCACTAATTTTTTAATTTCCATACTGTGATGTATTTTTACTGCTTTAGGATTTCCAGTTTCCCACTAAAGTGTTAGCTACAGTTCTAAAAGAGTAATCAGTTACATTTTTTATTTCAAGAATATTGTCTATCCATATATGTGTTTGTCATTATTATAGAAGCAAAGAAAAATGAGACTGTAGTGTATTGTCTTACTGAATGTATGAATGTATGCATTTCAGTCTATTCATCTTTTTAAGAAAATTGTTTCATTTATAAGCAAGTAGTTTTTTGTCTGAAATCCCAATAGCCTCTGGCAGAAGTATTTTAGAGATCCAATAAATGGTATACAAATATTTTAGACTAAATGAGAAAAAAAAGATTTGCACTAGAAACATTGAAGGGCTACAAGTAAAGAAAATAATGAGATCCACAGATATTGAATATATTGAAAAATTGACAGTTAATTCAGGTCACTGTAAAAGAATCTTTAGTAGCTCTACAATCATTGAATGAAGAAACTTAATTTTAACTGTAAATATTTCAATGTTATTTCAAGAAAATATGCTGGAAATAATGTTGAATATTTGAAAGATTACTCAATTAATTTGCTTTCATCACATTAAAGTGTTGGAATATGTCTAGAATCAGATGGAAAATAAATAGCAAACTACAAAATATACCATAGGAACTTTATAATTTTTCAGTATCATTAATAGATAGTATAATAAAGCAAGCAGGTGGTGTCGAAGACCAGCTTGCCTGAACAGAGACCTCTTCTTGGAGATCAAGAGGAAAAAGAAATTGTATGATCTCTGTAAATAAGGTTAGACTTCACAGGGAGATTTCAGAGATGTAGTTGTCAGACACAGGGAGAAAAAGGGGCAAAGCTCAGTTGCAGTTGAAACTGGCCAGTGTTATGTCCAGAAATAAAAGAGACATTTTGAAATATAGTAATAGCAAGAGAGGTCTAAGGAAAGTGTTTGATTGATTCTTGATTGTCACCTGACAAATAAGGATGAAGAAAAGGTGGAGACATTCAGTGTTGGAGGCTTTTTGCCTCAATCTTTAAAAATACTGGTAAGCCCTTGGGCTACTTGGTCCTCTGAGCTGGGGGACCACAGCTACAGAAACAGTGACTTTCCACTGGGGGACACTGAAGTTTTAGGGGTGCAGTTGTATCAGCTGAATGTCCGTAAGCGCATGAGCCTGATTGGATTCCACCCAGAGTACTGAAGGAGAGGATGTTATGGAAGGACCCCTCTTGACCATCTACCAGAAATCTTGGAAGTTTAGGGAGGTCCCTGCTGACTGAAAGCTGTCCAGTGTGACTCCAGTCTCCAAAAAGGGTGTGAGGGAAGACCCAGGGAACTGCAGACATGTAAGTCTAACCTCAGGTCCGAGAAATATTACGGAGAAGATTATACTGAATGGTACTGAAAGTCATTTAAAGAACAATGCAATCATCAGGCACTTTGATGTGCATTTGCATTTCACTTCCCTTTGTAAACTTGGGTTTACCAAGGGAAAGTCCTACCTTATTTGGTATCGTTCTGATTAAGGTCACCCACATAATAGATTAAGGGAAAGCAGTGGAAGCAGATTTTCTGGATTTCAGTGAGGCTTTTTGATACTGTCCCTCACAACATCTTTCTCAACCACTTGTCCACCTGTAGGATGAGCAAGTTCAACCGTGAACTGAATGAAGAGTTGGCTGAACAGGCTGCAGTGAGTGGGGCTACATCTGGCTGTACCAAGTGTCCCTTAGGCTTCAAATCAAGGGTCAGCTCTGTTCAATATTTTTATAAGTGATCTGGGTGCAGGAGTTGAATACACCCTTAGTAAGTTTGCTGATGATACCAAACTAGGAGGTATCACTGACTCATGTGAGACCCACATAATTACATACAGAATTTAGGGGAATATAGAATGGAAAAAATATGGGATGAGAAAATATTTCTGAATGCAGTGAAAAAGTTTTAACTTAGTAAATTTTACTTTTTGTAATGACTGTTTAGTAAGATTTTTATGTCATTCTTACTAGGACTAGACACATGTTTCTATTCTCTTAAGTGAATTAATCATCTAATACTTATTCATGAGCCTTTCTCAAGGAGACAAAGCATTTTTTTCTCCTTTGATCAGTATCCATACTTTCTAGGTAGTCTGTCTCCTATGCTGAGCATCCAGTCTGACTCCCAAATCCTGGCAAGCTGTTTACTCCTGAGATTTTTGCTTAGCAGAATTCCTTCCAGGCATCCTTTGGAATAAATGACTCATCTATGTTTCTTAAAGAAATTGTTTAAGAATCAAGGTCTGTGAGAGAATTCTAGGGTGATAATCCTCATAACAAATAATTTCCCTTTGGACGAGAATCGGGTGTGTAAACTCTTGATGCATTTTTTCATCATTCTGTAATTGCTAATTCTGGAAACTCTTTAGTCAGAGGACTGGCTGTTGTGCATCTGGTTATTGAATGCCCAGGTCTCTTTGTGTGTTTTGCCCAGAGAAAAGACTTTGAGCTTAAGGTTTAAATAACTTATCTGAGTGCCAGATACCTTGTAGCCAAAGCACAGACCTATGTCAATGAGGAACTGTAAGTGCTATAACCTGTATTAACTTGCCTTGAACTCCAGTGTAAGGGCACTAAAAAAACCTAAAATAAGGCATTAATATTATGTATTGGTTAGTGTTGTAATGGCAGAATTGTGCATGACCACAAAGTATGTGAGGACTGTTATCATTGATGAAGATGTGTATTGTTGCATACAGGATAATTTGGGGAATAATCAAGAACCGTGACTGACAAAATGAGAAAAAGACCCCAGTATGAACAGTTTTAGAAGCAGTTGAGAGCTTGCTTCCCCTTGGGAGAACTAAATAGCCTAGAAGCATTAGATATAGTGAAAATATAAAGAAGAAATAAAATTAATGCCCTTCAGTTAAAAATTCTCTCATCAAAATCTTTTGGTCTTAATCATCTTAATCTCAGCAACTGAGAACCAATAATGACCATAGCCAACAATGTCATCCTGAAATCCTGTGTTGTATACTCATAATAAATGATATACATATTAATGAGTAGCATATTAATGTTACTGACTGACAGTTTTGTATATGTTGTGGTGATCAGTAATATGGAAAAACTAAACATTAGCAAAAATGTGTTGTTAATGAATAAATTTAGTAAAGTTTGGGTTTAAAGCTTAAAACTGGCCTAATTTATCAGTCTTCTAAACCCTATATAGCATTCTCTTAATTAACTAAAAAGTAGATACACATACATTTATTTTATATGTGCACATACATATATAGACACATACTTGTTCAATTGCAATGACCTAAAAGATGAACCCTGAAGCGCTGACCATTGGAGAAGGGGCATTGTATTTTGTATTTCAGCCAACTCATCTTCTGCAGATATTGTTTCTACCTCTGGATCCCCCAGGTCTCAGTTTGTACCCTCTCTGTCTTTCTCACCCAGACTCTTCGTTGCTGCTGTCCTCTTCTCCATACTGTCACTAAGGTCACAGAAATTCTTTTTTTGCTGGTAACATTCATTGAAGCAGCTGAACAGCTTGTGGATTCTTACTCGGCTTACTCAGAAGGACATTCTTCTTGTCCCATGCTTAGTGCTGAGTTTCTCTTCTTACCAGTCTTCAGAGAATTCTAGATCCATAATTTAATAATTTCTAAAATGAGGGGTTTGTTAACAGAACCATTCAACATGACAGCTTTCATAGCATCTCACTGCACAAAGTGTTTGAAAATTAGATTAAATGGACCTCTGATCTTCAACATCAGATGTTGTGTTCCTGTGAAAAAGATATGAGTCAAACAGATGAAAATAATGTTGTTTTGTATTTTTAATGGATCTGTGTAAAAGCTGTTCAAAGCAAATCAAATCAAAATTAGCGTATCTAATGCAAAGGTAGTAAAAGTGAAAATGTTTATCAGGTTATGAGTTGTTAAAAACTGTAGATTCCAGGGCCAGGCTTTCTTCCTTGCAGTTACTGAAGCCCTCTCAGCTACAGCCTAGGAACCCAAGAGTCTCTTCATCCCACTTCCATGGCAGCTGCTGCTGCTGCTGCTGTTCCTGTCTGCAGATCTGGCATCTGGTGAGGCTGAGCCTGTGTCCCAGAGAGTTCCCCTGTGAGCACGTGCTCATACACACACTGTGACACACACCCACACACACAAAGGACTCAAACATTTGCTAAGAAATGACACACACATTCGGGATTAAATTCCCTGGGGAAAGATAAACACAGTCAAGTCTCTCTAGGTGCTGGGACATTTATTTGTGGACATTGTGACCTACAGCCCCTTCTCCATTTGCTGCCACTCCTATGTTGTGCAGCACTGATAGATAGGATAGAGAATGGGAGAACACCAACAAGCAAGGTAAGAAAAAAATTTAATAAATTCATGTGAGGAAAATAAGGGATCTAAATTGCAGAAAAAGTCATTACAGTCCTCATCAAAGAGTAATCTTCTGCTAATATATATTTTTTCTAGAAAAGACCGAAGGTGAGATTTAAATCCAGTAGAGGGTTTTGCTTTGCTAATTATTTCCTCTCTTGATTTGACCCCTTTTTGCCTTGAAGCAAAGAATTAATTAACTTCACTATCATCATGGAGACGGCATTGAAGAGGTTATATTAGGGATGCAGTGTAGGGTATATCTATTCTCTGTTTCTACTTTAGGTCAACAGATAGTTGTCTTGGAATGGCTCTGTATCACTTTGTAGATTGAAGAATTATTATTTCATGCTGTTGTATCTTTCACAATGATTTCTTGCCTTCCAATTTGGAGCTGGAACAGCTTTTAACCCCTTAATGAATCCATGCAAAGCCTTTTGTGTCTGATTATGATACTCAGTGAAAATTAGGAAAACCACAGCAAGAAAAGTGCAGAATTTGCTGTTCTGGGTTAGCAGGGGAAAGAAGAACCAAAGATAAACATTTTCAATTAGTTTGAGATTGGTTGCAAACATTATCAGCATTATGTTCCTGAAGGTTCTACTAGTATGAATCTAGAAATTCTGATGGTTGGTTTAGCAGGAAATTGAAAGGTAATGTCAAATTGAAAGGGATCATAAACCCCTCAGTGGATTTGAAGTAGATGTTGTTAGATGCATAAATGCTAGGACCTGTGGAGTCTAATTATCAATGCATCTTTTTACTTCCATACTTGGAAAAAAAAGTAAAGAAAAGTAAGAAAAAAGAGGAAACTTTAAATGAGCATCGTTTAAATCATTAAATGCGGACATATGAAATTATATTCATTGGTTAAATCAAATTTTACTTTATTTTTAGTGTCTTTGTATTCTTGCTCTAAGCATAGAAGAAACCCACTTTCCATTCACAATGAATCTTTTCATCAACACTAAATTATCTTCAAATGGTTTAAAGAAAGATGGAAAAAACGAAAGAGCTCACAAGGACTTATAAAAAGTATTCTGCTTTAAAAGCCTAAAGCCAGCATTGTAAACCTTAGAGTTACACCTCTTTTTTCCTTGAGTATGAGACTGTTGCTCATAGGGAGAGTTTCCTTAACCAAATTAATTTTATTAGCAATTTATTAGCAAAATAATAAAAACATTTTTATGTAATAAAAAATCAAATTCAATACTTGCAGTCTTTAAGTGTAGATTTTAATAGGAGATGGCTACTATGGAATAATTTACCTGAGCTTATGTCTAAGAAATAAAATCTACAGAAACAAATATTTCCATTACATGAGTAGTGTCTATTTAAAGGTATTATAGGCACAGACTCAGGTTTCAGCCAACTTTTCTGAAGTAAGTTATGATGTTAAGGACCTTAAAACAGAGTTGAAATTTTCACACAGTCTCGTTTACCATAGCTCGATGTACCATTGCTAAAAAGGAAAGGAATTTTTTTTTTTTTGTGAGAAATTGTCAGAAAAAAAAATCAACAGGGCAAAATGTATACAGAAAATTAAAAATGGTCTAAGTAAGTTGTGCTCAAACCTTTTTGGATATCACAATATTATGTGATGCATAACTACTATCTTATATAAATGATTCTATTACTATTCTATACAAAGTTATTCTAATTAATAGAAAGTGCTAGTACCCTGGGTTTTTAATTTTCTCTCATAATTGACAGGCTTTTCAATATGCGTTGATACTCATAAACTTTCTTTTGACATAGGAACATGTATTTGTCCCATATTTCACATATTGAGATTATAAAAACCTAGATGCTCCATATTCAACTGAAAGTTGCTACTTAGTGGAAGGTTTCAAAGCATACGAAGAAATGTACATTCTTAATTTAAGATAGTATCATACTAATTTAGTTAGGATAGTTTGCTAGATAACTAGCATAAATCAATATGCTCCCAGCAGAGTCAGAGAAGGTAGATCCTAACTAGTTGGTCTTTTTCATAATATATTTAATCATGCTTTTAAACAAAAAAAAAAAAAAAAAAATTGAAAAATATATTTTGCAGTAAGCGTTTTAAAGGACAACAAAAATAAATTTTATTCTGTCATAAGTAAGTTTGCCAATGATACAAAACTGCGAGGAGCTGTTGACTCCCTCAAAGGCAAAGAGACCTCAACAAATTAGAGGACTGGGCAATCACCAACCATGTGAAATTTAAGGGCAAGTTCTGGATTCTGCACCTGGGACGGAGCAACCCTGGGTGTATGGACAGACTGGGGAATGAGATGCTGGAGAGCAGCACCATGGAAAGGGCCCTGGGGGTCCTGGTCGATGGGAAGTTGACCATGAGCCAGCAGTGCCCTGGCAGCCAGGAGGGACATCCCTGTCCTGGGGGGCATCAGGCCCAGCATGGCCAGCTGGGCAAGGGAGGGGATTGTCCTGCTCTGCCCTGCACTGGGGCGGCCTCACCTCGAGTGCTGGGAGCAGTTTTGTGTTTTTAAGAAAGATATTAGAGAGCATCCAAAGCAGAAGCAGCAAAGATGGTGAAGAGCTTTGAGGGGAAGCCACACGAGGAGTGTCTGAGGTCACTTAGTCTGTTAGACTGGAGGAGACCAAGAGGATTCTGCAGCTTCCTCACAAGGGAAAGAAAAGGAGCAAGCATCAGTCTCTCCTCTCTGGTGAGCAGTAATAGTACCTAAGGAAATGGCATGATGCTGTGTCTGGGGAGATTAGGTTGGATATTAGAAAAAAGTTCATCACTCAGCGGGTGTTTGGGCACTGGAACAGGCTCCCCAGGTCATGGCACCAAGCCTACCAAATTTTATTAAACTTTGTTTCATGCTGTGTTGACTTCTGGACCTGTGTGTAGCCCAACTTCTTAAACTTTGGAATGCTGGATGCCACAAAGTTCATATCATACTGTAATTTCTTATTGCCCTAATCATTTTTGAATTATAAAAGTTTTGTTTTACTGTGGTGTGGAGTGGGTTTTGTTTTTTTTTTAATCTCCCATCTAACACATCTATGCAGTACAAAGACCAAAAAAAGAGCCAAAAAAAGAGCAAGTGTTGCTGAATTTTTTCTTTATATTGAGCTCCACAGGGGACGGTGAATGTGAATTTTACCTTCCACAACTGCACAAAGACAGAACTAGAACTCAAATGAAATGGTCAAAACTGTGTTTCACCTGCTGCCTCTGGCTTGATGATAGGTGTGTTTCTCACTAGTTTTGTCCTCAGGGACTGTCACAGAAAACAGAATTTCAGCATGATTTATTATGGCTTGACAAAACACTGAAAAATTGATGAAGAAAATACAAGTACAAATACAATTTGTGCTCGTATAGTGTTCTTACTATAAATATTGTTAATGCTAGTAGAAACGCAATTTTAAAAATTCTGAACTCTTTCAGTACAATGGGAAAATAGCATTAAGATTTATTTTCAAAGGGATATTATAAAGCAGCAATCATTCCCTATTGTGCTATTTTTGGCTGGGATAGAGTTAATTTTCTTCATGGCAGCTTGTGTGGGGCTGTTTTTTGGATTTGTGCTAAAACCAGTGTTGACAATACGGAATGTTTCAGTCCCTGCTGGAAGTACATTTTACGTGTGCCTGTCTCTGATCTTGTCTCCTGGGTGGGATCTGCGCTGCAAATACCTTTGCTCCTGAGTGGACCCCTCATACCTAGGTCCTAGATTGTCATGTATTACCATAGGCATTGTATAGCATAACTTGTTCTATTCTATTCTATGTTATCCCATCCCATCCTGTTCCCTGAGCTCACCCTGAGTCAAATGTTGAAGAGACTATTAATTGTCTAAAGTGCTGGGGATTTTCAGTTCTAAAAACACTTTCAAGGACACATATCACAAAGATTACAAGTGGAAACTTTTATTTTATTTTATTTTATTTTTCTGAATCTGCTTCAGAGTTGATGCTCATTAGCATTAACACAAGGTGATGGCAGCCAAGAGCAGGCTAATTCATTCTTCAGTTTCACTTGGAAAAAGTATTTCTTGCAGTCTGAAAAAGGCAAGTCACAGAGCAAAAAAAATGCAGCAGCAGCAAGACAAGACCAATGGGTCCCGTTTCCCAAAAAGTGGAAACTTGAAGAATGATGACCAGGACTGACCACTGTGAGACTGAAGAGATGTGTGGTTCTCTGGGGTGTTTTTGAAAGTATGACACATACTGGTGACAAGCATACTTTTTGCCTTCAAAAACTTGCTCTGCTGTGCATCTCAGCCAGTGATGCATGAGAAGCGCTGTCATGCCTGCCCTGTGCTTGTGCTGTGTGCAGAGAGAGCTGAAAAGTGGCAGCTCCTGATGGTGCAGCAAGCCTGGAGCTCATCCAAGCACAGGCTGTTTTGCATGAGTGAGAACACCTTGGAAATGGAGCCAAAGCAAGTGCAAAGCTTGCTCCCACTACAAAAGACTGAGACACAGCTTTCTTTTTGTCTCATGGATGCCATGAAATCCAGGTTCTGAAGTAAACAAGGAAACCTATTTCTTGAACTATAGTTTTCTGCAGTCTAAATTCAGACCTGAGTGAGAACTTCACTGTTACCCACGTTTGATAACATCACATCATGGAGAGTGGAGACTAAGATGTGTTTAGGATACCATCACCCATCAGTAGCCTGCCAGAGTCCAGTTTCACATGGCCATGACCTGTGGATCCAGCCCTCCACTGGCTGGGTGAGCACCCACTGTGTGGATGGACTCTGAATCTGCCACTGCTGCTGTCAGTCTAGTCACTTTAAAAATGAGTGTTCTCTCCCAGAAAAGAAAATAACCACAGCTGACATTAGTGAGCTTCCATTTGGAAGTTTAATTGGGAAAAGTGCCAAATCAACCCAAACACTGAAAAATATACAACAGATGAAGCAGTGGTGGTCAGTGTGATGTAATTAGTGAGAATGTTCTTTATTCTCTAGAAGTGTGCATAAGGGTTATGGATTTCAAAGAAATTCTGCAGGTATTTAGTGAAGAGTCAGGTTCTCATTGATAATACCGTTGTGGGTGAGGAGGTGGCTGACACTGGAAGGCATCTGCTTTTCTGTAAGTCTCTATGCACCTTTAAGATACTTTCAAAAAAGGACAGAAGATTTTGGTTTTTATATGCCCACCTGAGAATCTTGATGTGATGAAATTAACTGATGATATTTTTCACATACAAAGGAATTTCTTTGTTATTTTTCTTCCAATTAATAAAAGTAAATAAAACAATCTTCTAGCACATACATGGTAATACATTTTCAAAACAGATTCAATAAGTAGAGAAAGCAATCAAACTATATCTATTTAGTTAAAGAATCTCAAAATTTGATGCAAGCTGAGTGTAATGAGATGGGCCCTTGCATGTGTCCAAACACAGATCTGATACATCAGCAGGCACAGCAAGGCTAGAGATTAAATCCCTTGCCATGAATGGCCACTATCCAGAGGGCTTTGAGAAAAAAGATTGTCTTTAAGCAGCAAGGATTTCAAACAACTTGGAATTTATGACCTAAAACATATGCTTTGAAAATGAAGTCCTAGGCAGTGTATTTTAAGACTGTGCTTTGCTCTCTGCAGAGGGCCATGCAAGGCAAATGAATTCTGGCATAGCACGTCCTGAAACAGTTGTAGCTGTACTTAATTGCATTCCCATAGTATAGGGAGTGCAATCCCATACTTTACACCCCACAATAAAAAAGGATGTTAAAGTAATTGAACACATCCAAATAGGAGTTACTAAGGTTGTGAAGGGGCCAGAAAGTATTTCTTCTGGGAAGTGACTGAGGACAGTGGGTTTGCCCAGTAGAGGACAAGGCTGAAAGGTGACCTTGTTGCTCTCTACAGCATCCTTAGGAAGGGAAGAGGAGAGGGAGATGCTGAGCTCTTCCCTTTGGCACCCAGTGACAGGACACCTGAGAATGTTTCAAAAGAGCTCCAGGGCAGGTCCAGGTGAAACAGTGTTGGTAATTCAGGAATGTCTTCATTATCACTGAGCAGTGCTTACACAGCACCAAAGTCTTTTCTGCTCCTCTCCCCATCCCACCAGTGAGGATACTGAGGGTGCACAAGATGGGAGGAGATACAGCCAGGACAGCTGACCCCAAATGACCTAAAGGCTATTCCATAACATATGGCATCATGCTCAGCATATAAAGCTGAGGAAAGAAGAAGGAGGGGTGAGACATTCAGAGTGATGGCATTTGTCTTACCAAGTCACTGTTACTCATGATGGAGCTCTGCTTTCCTGGGGATGGCTGAACACCTGAATTAATTCCTTGCTTTCCTTTACTTTTGTGTATGGCTTTTGCTTTACCTCTTAAACTGTCTTAGTCTGTGAGTTTTCTCTCTTTTACCCTTCCAGTCATCTCCCTCACTCCACCATGGAGGGAGCAGCTGTGTGGGGCTAAATTACCATTTGTGGTTAAACCACACCACCTATCAAACTTTCCAGTAAGTAAATTCTTAAATTTCTCTTGAATTTTCACATACAGTGTTAGCTATAGAGATTTTTATGTTTCAGCATGTGCCTAAAAATATTGGAGTTGTACTACAATCAATATTTTTTGGAACAATTTATCTGCTGTAACACAACCTGATTGAGTTTACTCAATAGGCCAAGTTCACTGTTTAGGATTCAGATGATATCTTATGTAAGTATAGTAGCTGTGGGTAATGTTGCTAATTGAGTACAAACAAACGTTTCAGAAGCGAGTGCCTTTGTGGTAGAAAGCAGAGTTCAATAGAGTTCTCTTTAAGTATATATTTAATGATATCTCTTCCTTCTGTTCTTGAACAGAAATTGGTTGATATGTTCCTTTAATAGAAATAATGACTGAGAATTCAGAGAAATATACTAGTTTTCAGAAGGCAGAGTAGTTTGTGGTTCCATTGACTTTTAATTAAAAATAAACATAATATTTTATCAGGTAATGAATACCAGCTGAGTGTGAGGTTTTGCAGAGTTTAAGGAAAAACATCTAAAATACTATAGAGGCTCCTATTCACTAGTCATTGGAATTGTATAATTGTCTTTATAAAGCTAAACTGAAGAACAATATCATAAAATACAGACATATTTGTTTTGAGACCCAACTGTTGCAAAATAAAGAAATATTACAGGAGTTAAAGGTAAAATATTACTAAGCTAAAGGTAAGGTGTCTGTCCTTTGCAATAGCTGAGCTTTTTAGACGGGTTGCAGTTACAGCAATGACCTAATGAAATGTGTGAATTTCTTTAAGGAGATGGAACAGTGTTGAAAAACTCTCCTGAGAATCTCAGAGAGCCACATTATCAAATTAATGCATTTGTTTTTTCTATGTGGGATGGATTCTACCTGCTGATACTAAAGTGTTTATAATAACTGCACATTTTAGAACTCTTTCATCATTAATACCCTGAGGGAAGAATCATCCTCACTCCTTTCCTAAAAATATCACTTACTAAACAGACCAGTGTTATTGCTAGAATGGAGCCAGAATTCCATTCTGAAACCTTCAGAATAACAATGTGGGCTTTTTAATGAGATTTAACAGCTAATTACATGAATTCACTGAAAAATGCCTACAAAACTTTATGGTCTGTAATGGCAAAAGGGCTGCTTCCACAAGCAGCTGTGTAGGTCAACCGATTAAAGTTCCAGCGTACACACATAAATACACAGCTGTAGGTATTATATATCCTTGAGAGAAGACATTTATGCAAGATCCATGTGATCATTCATCTAAATTATTACTTAGGTTCAAGGATTTTATTGAATTTATTTATTTGTACCTGCTTCATTTTATGACACTGCAACAAGAGTGCATGACATATCCTTTTTTTTAAAAAACCAAAAAACCACAGTACCCCATACTATAGCATGCCATCTAAAATGCAGAGCAGTAGCTCCTTTCTCATCACCTATTGTTATGACTTGAGTAGTTTACTTTGTCATCAACTTTCTCACATAAATAATTTATCTCTGTCTTGCAGAATACAGTGATTTTTGCATGACACAGTATGTGAAGTTCATAAACTGAAAGCAGAGAAAAATACACAAATATTATTTAAAGGTCACATGCCTAATGTCTTTCTGTTATTGTGAATGATGTTGTTCACCTTATGATTGTACCTAAAGGCCTCATCAAAATCATAAAAATGTTCTTTGTCTTAAAACAGAGCAGGAAAACTCCATGAGTTTTTTTTGTTTTTGTGGTTTTTTTTAACTGACTGCAATTGGAAAAGATAAATCAAAGAAATGATTGCTAAGCTTTAGGAAACTAAAAACTTTATCAATTTGTAGGCCGATAAAGAGTTTGTTTAACTTTTTAGAGTTCAATATAGATGTAAAGATGTCATAGGGCTGTTCGGGTTTAGTTAACAGGATCAAAAGAACAGCCAAAGGGAATTGAAATTAGAGAATGGAAACAGAAAAGACCACAAAAAAGCAGAAAATAGAAACATAAAACCATTGCATAGTACGGAACAATCTTAACTTTCCCTTTCCTTTTTAGAATGGATTTTTCCATGTTATACACATGAAATGAATTAATTTCAGGTCCAAATCCGGTAAGAAAATTGCCAGTTCTGAGCTAATAAGAACATTATTATGTTCAATTATGCTTACAGTTTTTAGGATTTTATTTAAACACTAAAACCTTGTATTTCCCTTGTAAAACATCGTCTGTATCTGCAGTAACACTCTGCGACTTTACAAATGCAGGAGATGTAGAATATTTTCGTTGGGCAGACAACATACTTGCTTTGATAAATTTCTCATGTGATATTTTTTACATAACTAGGTGCTACAAAACCTAGCACCTAGCACCTTTTCATCTTTGGAAAGTGTTTAAGAAGAAATAAC
>JAWWMU010000106.1:135674000-135684386 GCA_035048155.1 Cinnycerthia olivascens
TTTTATTTTATTTTATTTTATTTTATTTTATTTTATTTTATTTTATTTTATTTTATTTATTATCAGATTCAGTTATTGCAGAGTAAGAAAATAAAGACCAATGCCATTATAAAAAAAAAAAAAATCTTTTAAAATACAATTGAAGTTATTATGCACACATCCTGGTACCTAACTCATTTTTTTTCTAAGTTCTGACCACCTTTTCACTTTTTCTCTGTATCCTGAGGTAAATGGCTTCAATCTAATTGAGGTATTGCCAGTCATCAGCATCCTAAGTCCTTTCATATGGAGGAGTATGGTGTTAATTATGATGGTTTCTTCCCCCTTGTCTCCCCTGAATTTACTTAGGGCTATTTTTATGCCTTTGTTAAACCCCCTTAGCAGTTTGATCTCTCTCCTGTGGTCTGTATCCATTTCATACATATGGTGCATTTTATATATAGAGTTTAGTTTTCCTTTGTTCTCTTTATGAGCAGCCCCCCAAACCACCTCTTATGTCTGCATTTATTTGAGTTGTTTATAGCCCTGAGGTCTGCAGCATGTGTTCTGTCTCTTTGCCACCCTCATGCTTGCACTTCTATCTATACAAAAACTGCAGCTACACTATACAAATATAAGTGAAAATAAACCAAATTTGGTACAGCGCCAGTCATTGGAAGAGTTGCTGTTGCAGACAAATCCAATAAAAACAAAGTTCCAGGTAGGATGAAGTAAATTCAAAGTGAACTTTGTAAGAATCGGTCTGGAGGTCCCAGCTAAGTCAGTACACAACCTGTTACTAAACAAAGTCAACCATATATTTACTGAGCTACAGAGCTAAAATGTCTTAGTTCACAAACAGAAATCACAAATCACACTAGCTATTGTTCAATATAAAATCTATTTTAAAGTTAACAAGGAGCATAGAAAGCCTGAATAATCAGGAATCACTGAACAAAAGGACACATAGATAACCAAGAGTACCTGAACAGACAGAGCCAAGCTGCTGGAAGACACCCTTGAACTCTGAAGGCTTTCTATGATGCTTTATTTTATTTTTATATCTGCCATATTTTGATTAGACTGTTAAAATTATTTTAATTAAGTAAGTTCTTGGATTCTCAAATGAAATGTGTACTTTTCATGCCCTGGACAAGATTTTTAATGCAATGCTCTTTTTTTTCAAATAAGGAAAAGAAAACATTGATCAATTATTAGACTAGAACTCTTAAGTGATTATTCTGAATTTAATCAGTGCTTCATATCTCAAGAAGATTTATCAATGTCTTTCTAAAATCTACAAATAGTAGAATGATTTAATCCTAATTTACTACTTTCCCATGAAGAAATTATTATTCATTAGCTTTTGGGATCTAGTTTTATATACTTTAAATTCAAACATCTAGAGAGCTGAGCTTTATGCTTTGTGTCTTTGCTCTGCCTTGTTCTAAAGCTGCATTGCGTTATTTGTATTGCATTGCCATGAAAGTTGTGAAAGTCATAAATGACACCTTTTTAAAGCATTTTTATCAGCTGACTTTGTCATATTTGCCTTTGTAAGCAGGAACATAATCAGAAAAGTTGTTGGGAATAGTCTCAACTAATACTACAAAATTCCTAAAAGAATCCTCCCAAAAGTTTACTTAGCTCCACAGCTGAGACCTGGTGAATGATTAATATGGAGAAAACAAAGAAAACTGATGAAAAATTTCATAGCAGTACAAAAGTCAAAATCTGGACTCGTTTAATGCCTTTTTTTTTTTTTTCCTGTGTTTTTGGGTGCTCTCATTTTATCTGTCCTTGATATCTAAATTCACTCTGTGACAGATTTGAAATGTGCTCACATTTGTATACCTCCTAATTCTGTTGTCTAATCTGCAAGGACTATTATGAACAATATAATTAATGCAGTGAGCAGTATTATACTATAGTATAATTTAAATGACTACTAATTAATTAATTGCATGTGCAGTTAGGCATTTAAGTAAGGGGTAAATCTAAGCTTTTCAAGAGTCTATTTCCTTTATGGATGAAGAAAGAAGAAATTACTCCATGAAGAAAATCAGAGAATCATAAGGAGCTAATATGGCAGCTTTGAGGACTTCAAAAGGTCAGTCATACCAAAATCAGAAAAAAAATTCAACATCATGCTAAGATGAAGCTATAAAAAAAATTATGTAACCAGGGAGCTTTACTAGGAGCAGGATAAATTATGGTGTTTTGTCTGCCTAGGATTTTATTTTCTGAATTATTTATTTTGGGGGGAAAGGCACGGAGTGGGGGGAGAGAAGGAGAAGCTGTTTTTTATTTTGTGCTCTATTTTAGTGATTTTTTTCCTCTGGGCAGATTTCATGCTGAGTTCCAGACAGACAGCTCTCAAATACTATGTTTGTTTATCTTCAAAGAGGTTACAAAATGTACAACAGTCTGAATGTTGATTAAGGTGTTCTGTCTGCATGTCTGAGTTTAGCTATGATTTATCTATAACAACCAAGCATTCAAAACTTGGATTTTGAATAATTATTATTTTTACAAGAAAAAAAAAAAAAGAGAAAAAGGAACTGGATTAAGTCTTGTTGATACAACTATCTCCTGCTATTGTTGATGCATTTTATAATTCATGTTGTAGTGTAAAACATACAAACTTTCCCTCTTTCCTTTGGGAAATACTCCTTTATTTCTTTGAATCCTTCCCCTGGAATGGTGTACTGGCTTTGTATTTTCTGTAGTGTTTATTCTGTCATCAAAATCTCCAGACTATCTTATCTCTCATTCCTATCTCTTGACACCTTTATGTTTCTTTTCTTTTTATCTGCAGGGATTTTACAGTTTTTGATGATGGCACTAAGGTTATTTGATGTTTAGCGTATAACTTGGTTTTCAGATTGCATTTTCAAATCTGCTTTTCAATGGTATTCAATGCTAGAGGAAAGCAAATAAAACTCATTTTGTATCTTATATTTATTTTCATGGTAGCAAAATTCCACCAAGTGAAATTTTTTTAAAACATCTCCATTCTCACATCTACTTTTGTTGAAGTGTTTTCTTCTTTTTAATAGGTGTTTTGTAATTTAAACAGCTTATCTTCTCTTCATCTCGCTTTATTCTCTATACAGCAGAATTTCTTTCCTTTTCTTTTTTTCTTAATGCAGGTTCAATTCTTATTTTCTAGTTTTGAGTGAACGGGCTTTTAATGTATTTTACAGGGCATGAAATATTGGGGAATATTTACAGGGGAATTCCTCAAGCAGCCTGTAAAAACTATGCAATCAGTAACAGAACAAAATACTATGATGACGATGATGACGATGAAGATGATGATGATTATTGAAGAGAATAAAAAGAAGATGTAGTTCTTCCTTTAAAATTAAATTACCTAGTCTTTATGCCTAGGTTGATAAGGAAATTAAGCTTTGGTATAATTTCTATTTTTCTGGCACAATACTGAATTGAAAAAAACAATTTCATTTTAGACAACCAGATGAAAGTTTGGCTTTCAATTTATAATGTCTTACCTAAGAGAAATGTAGCATTTGGAATAGAAAATTTCAAAGTCTTAATTATCATAGCTGTCTTTGTGACATTCAATTAAACATTTACCTTTTTACCTCTCCTGTGGAATAGAGGATTTTCTTCAGAGTGCCTGGTATGGGGCTGTATTTTGGATTTGTGTTGATGTGTTGATAACACAGGGATTTTTTTATTTTTTTTTTTCCCCATAATTGCTGAGCAGGGCTTACACAGAACTAAGGCTATTTCTGCTCCTCAGCCACCCCACCAGCATGGTTTCTGGGGGTACATGAGACGCTGGGAGAGGACACAGCCAGGATAGCTGATCTCTTCTGACCCAAGAGATATTCCAGACCATTTGGCGTTGTGCTCAGAACGTAAAACTGGGGAATAAGGATAGAGGGGGTGCTTTTGGAGTGATGGTGTTTGTCTTTCAAGTCACCATTATGCATGTTGGAGTCCTGCTTCCTGAGCACCCCCTTATCCATTGGAAGTGGTGAATGAATTCCCTGTTCTGCTTTGCTTACACATGCACCTTCTGGTTTCCCTATTAAACTGTCTCTATCTCAAACAATGTTTTTTCTCACTTTTACTCTTCTGAGTCTCTCCTCTACTCCATCAGGGGAGCTGAGCTGCTATCTGGGGTAAAACCACAACAAACTCTGTGTCTGCAAACAGGATATCAGGATATCAGTGCTGTATGCCCACTACACAGTAGTGCTGTGAAGATACACGGAGTATTTTGAAAGATGTTAGTTAGCTGCATCTAAAGGAATACTTGGCATGGTGGTGTTCAGTCAAAGATCAGACTTGATCTTAGTGATCATTTCCAACCTTAATAAGTCCATGATTCTATTAAATAAAGTATGTGGAAATGTCTATTTGGAAATGAAAAAATATAGAAAGGAATATAATTGGAATTTTCTATGTAATGAATTTTTCTCTTTATTCATCTGGTTATGGTCTCTTCTCACTGGTGGATCTTGAATTAATGTATTCTGGTTTTTAAGACTTCAATAACTTTCTAAAACACAACACTAGCTTGTTCCTCAATAATTGAATAGTCTTAGGATGCAAAACCACTGCAAGACTTCTTACTTCTGACATACACAAGTAGAAAAATAAAAACTTTAGGTCCTATGTTGCTGTATAGAGTTTTTATGCATATGATCAAGATGAAGATTAATACTGAATCAATATTCATCTTACTCATTTACTCAATTGTTCCAATTAGAAACCCAAGGAAGTATCTTGGCTAGTTTTTAATCACTGAAACTCTTCATATAGAAATGAACTTCATTCTTCAAAAATGAAATTAAAGTAGAGACGTAAGCATAAACTCAGTACAAAAAAACTCAACGCTGGTGATAAAATTGTGATCAGAAACACTGTGTTTAGGTTTCAAGATTGAAGCAATGGGTTTATATATTGACAGCAATTACTGTCAGCAGTTTTGATAAACAAAAAAACCTAAGTAAATAATCTTAGCACAGCAGGTAAATTGCGTTCACTTTAGAAAAGTACAATCAATCATTGTATTGTAGTACACCAGAAGCTTCCTATCTTTTATTCCCAGCACAGCATGGTTTGCTGGTGTTAAACACCAAGAAAATCTATACTGAAAATAGCACTACTTCTTAACCAATTCACACAGTCTTTGATATTAAATTTATATATATTAAAAAGAATAAATATATCAATAATTTTAATAGCTCATCCATCTTTAAAAACAAAGGAAAAAAGAAACCAAAGAAAAAACGTGAAGTGATGAGTAATTTAGATAAAGCAACTCACTTTATAAATTCCATAGTTTTACTGCAGTATATTTTAACAGAGAAATCTATTTAAAGATCAGAAAGGGTATCTGTCTAAACAGACTTGTCTTTTTAGTGATGTGGTAATTGTAATTTTCTATTTCATCTCTTGCTACCCATACACAAACTAAAATATTTCTTAAAGTCACTTGGATTCTCTATTTTAAACTCTTTCCAAGGAAGTTTATTAAAGGTTGCTAAAATCATATTCTTTCCTTTTCTGAAGCCTTGTCTTGATTTCCCTGGTGACCACTGATAAGAATGTATTTTCCTTCAGTTGTCAGTTTTTCCAATAGTGCTTAAGAGAGAAAGGTCTCCTGTATTGATCTCCTTTGTTTTTTGAATTTGTGTATCTTTTAATTTCTTCTAAAAGGTAATTTCTGAAGAGATAAAAATGGACTGAATAATAACTTTCTTTTGAATACGATGAGTTTTGCTTTTGTGAATGTTTTGCTGCTTTTACCAGTGTTCATCCAGGACAAGGCCTAAATGTGTAAGCAGAAAGGACCTGCACTGGATTTGGAGTGATTTGCCTCCAGCACTTTAGCAAGCTCCCTGAGAAATGAGGAGATAAGGTGATAAAAGGGAAATAAGTGAATTATAGATGACTATGCTTTGCATCTCCCAATGAAGAGCTGACAGAGATATCAGAGGAGTGAGGAATTAAGCAGGAGCACTGCTAAGAGGACTTCATGAGACACTACATCCTACAAGACTAGAGAGCACCAAACTCCCCTCCTTTGCTGAAGATTCAGTGTGTTCTATCTTACATGCAAGGTTTCAGAGGAATCCTAGAACTTCTTTAATTAACTAATGCCTCTGTGAACTAGCAAGATTTTTCTGCCTCCTTCAAGCCTGTTTTTCACGTCTGTGGTTTAGCTCACATCTGGCTGTGTGCTGTAACAGGGCACTTCTCAAGAGGAGCTGGAAGTTAGTTGGGTTTTCTAACTCAAGTTAGAAGATCCGCCTCATTGCTGTGTTCCAGGATAAAGAGAAACTGTGACTGATCCCTTATAAACTCAACTGTCCCTTGCATCTGGTGCAAAAAAGAAAGCAAATAAATTGTACTAATAAATTTAATGCAGCAGCAATTTGTTCTGTTGGTCCTACTTCTATGAGAAAGATGTAACTTTTATGTATATCATAAGCAGACTCTCTTCTTACTATCCTCAAATAATAAATATTTTAAAAATCCTTTTAATTTCCAGAGTAAAGCAGTTCTAAATTGAAATTAAACAAAAGAAATGCAAGGAAATGTGCAACAGGGTTTGCTGACACATATGAGTGTGTTTGTATTCTTGTCCCCAAACTCATCAACTCGGACTTTAAATGGGAAGTACATTTGACCCAGGCCCACAAATATGGACTTTGCAAGTGATCTAGAAATCCATGCTATTTAATAATGGCATAAGAGTATTATACACCCTGTGATGGTAGAAAAATAAAATTATAAATCTTCTGCCCAATGTGCCAGAAAAATTAACATTTTTCAACATCTAATTGAAAAGCTTAAAAAATTCAGTGTAATTTATCCTTCTAATATTTTGGAACTTTGTTCATTTCCATGTTCCCCTACTTCCACCAATTCAGAGGCATAAATTCTCCTCATTTACAATTTGAACAGTAATTTAGCTTTTTTTCTGTCATTTTAGGAAAAGAAACTACAATGTTCTCTGTCATCTAATCTATTAATTTTCATGTTTGTACTGGTACAATAGATTGCTTGCCTGATAAGACACAGGAAAAGTTTCAAAGCTGGTCATAAGACATTTGTTGGTTTGTTTGTTTTTTTATGTCCTCTCTCTTCTGTATTCATCAGATCAGAGCATTTAACTATGAAAACCCTTCTGCTTCTTGAGTCATCTGCTGTGACAGATAACCCAGTCTTATAAGTTATTTCACCAACAAATTGAGGTTTATTATTAAATTGAAGTTTATCATTAAAGTAATTTTTGCATCCCCTTCATCCTTCCTTTCTTCCTTCTGATTTATATCCTTTCACTACATCATTGTCACTCAGATGCTTCTGGAATATTTTCACTAATTTTTAATTTCTAGGGTAAATAAACTTAATAATAAATTAATAAAAGCAATTTATTTGATAGCAAATTTCTAATAATATTTTTCTTCTACCAGCATTTTCCATTTATTGCTAGTGTTTATTTCCCAGATGATTACAGTCCTTCATCTTCCTTCTTCTTTGCCCTTTTTTGCTTGCCAAATGGCTTTTTTTGTCCTTCTCACTCTCCTCTCCTTGTGGCTTTGATGCATGCAAATTCATTTTTCAAGATTACATGAATCTGATTAATAACTGATCAGGGCTTCAGGAAACACAATTCAGTTAAACCAACAGGAATCGACCTCTAATGATGGTTCATTCACAATAAATTGTCAACAACATCCAGCAGAGGTAAATCTGAATGGCTCAGCCCTTAATGGTGGGGCCAGGATTTTCTGGGGTTTTTTAGCTTGTGAATGGAACAAAGAATCATTGAAGAAATTATGTTCTCCTTGTTGTCCTTTAGGGGACAAAATTATGTAAAATGAAACAGTGAATCAATTCTATGAGGCAGCAGAGTAAAGCTAAACTATTGGTTATGGAAAGTGCTTTGAAATCTTCCACCAAATTCTCATTAAACCACCAGTAACTGCAAGAGGTGAGCATTCAGTACTTCCTCTCAGTGTTAGGTCAGTAAAAGTTAGTTATCTATTTAAATTCTTATGTCCTCTGTCCATGGGGGCAAAATAATCAAAAGCATTAGGAAAATTTGAAATGTTTAATTTTTCTCTGATAAAAACTTCTGAATTTGTTAAGATTCTATTATCCATATCTTAATATGTCTTATATTTCAAAACTCTTTTTCAGAGTAAACTCTATGTTGTCTCATTTTTTCTGTGATTCTGGAGGAGTCTTTTTCAAGCAGTCCCCTTCATTTGGGTGGAGCATGGTAAGGTAATGCATTATTTGACATAAGTAGATATATGCTTGGGGCCTACTACTGCTATTCCCTTTTAATACTAATGTTTGCTATTTCATGTGCTGCTGTGTCAGTAAAGTAAATGACTCACTGACTTTTTCACATTATCTTTTAATTTTGTTTGCCTTGGATGTATCTACTTGAATGTGTTTAGTAAATGAAAACCAAACAAACTCCTGAGATTCAGAGTAATATACATGTCAGAAATGTCAGCTGACTGAACAGTTTCTGAACAGAGACAGGCCAGTGCCAAAATCCTTAATACACCCATGTGGCATTTACTGGCACCAGCTTGAATGACACTTCAGTGTAAAAGGTTGAATGAATAGCTATTACTTAGTCCAGGTAAAGTTTATAGTATAGAGTCCTCTGTTGGAAGACTGAAATACCAAGGGAAAAAAGCAATCAACTGGCTGCCACAAAGGGCTGAACCTTTTAAAGTCAGGATATGGTTTCACATGGATTCTTTACCTAGTTCCATTGCTGCCATTTACAGCTGCCCTGCCCCAGCTGTTTCCACTGATACAATTACCTGTGGGGAAGGATTAGGAGAAAAAATACTTTTTGTTTCACTTTTTTCTTTCTCTCCAAATGTTTTTGCTGCAGATCAGGTCCTTCAACTGGCAATTTTGGAGCTCCCCAGAATTCCTACCAACACAGCTGGTACTACAAAGGGAAGGCCATGTGCAGGATTTTGAGGCTCCTTGCCACTTGAAATACAACCAGGAGAAATCTGTGTTAAGTCACAGCCTTATCTATAACCAAGGTAGGAAAAGTAGCTATAAATAATAAATAAAATAAAAAATAACAACAAAATAATGATTTTCTGAGTTGCTTAACCCACTAGCTTTGAAAAATTAAACACTTTGCACGTAAGAGGTACAGGGGACAAAAATTAATTTGTACTCATCTTATGCATTGTTCCTTTACATGTTCATTAAGTTAAAAAAAAAAATCTTAAAATCTGTATAAATTAATCCTTTTTCTTTTGTGCCTGTTGCAGTAAGAAGGGTTCCTAAAAATAAAACTCTTAGTAAATTCTTGTGATTTAATTGCCCTTAAACATAAATTTAGGAACTTGACTTTAATCATCATTTCTTTTAAATTACTGCTTATACCTTAAAAATTTGTGTTATCATTTGTTATTATTTGTTGATTTAGTCCTATTTTCTAACTTTTCAATGTTGTTCCTTTACAGTATAAATGATAGAAAGGTACGGTACCCAAAGAAGAAGTCTGGACATACAAGCTCTGACTATAATGAGAATTAGAAGGATGCTTTCCTATTTTTTTTTCACATTTTGGAAGACTGCAAGCTATAATATACATCCAAAAAAAAGATGCAATTGTTATTTAAATCTAGAATCCCAGAATTCTAAGTTTATTGTGTACCTTTGTCAAGCAAAGGAGACCATATTTTGTCTTTTCAGTATTTAAAGGGGGTTATAAGAAAGATGAGGACAGTTTTTAGTAGGATCTGTTGCCTTATGACAGGGAATAATGGTTTTCAACTGAAAGAGGGTAGATTCAGATTAGATAGAATGAATTTTTTTTTTTCTAATGATTACAATAAAACATCAAAAGAGTTTCCCAGGGAGGTGGCAGATGGCCATCCTTGGCAACATTCAATATCAGGGTACATGGGGCTCTGAGCAATCTGATCTAGTCAGAGATTTCTTTGTTATTGCAGGGGCATTGGATCAAATGACCGTCAAAGATCTTTTCCAACTCCAACTACATTTTTAGTCAAACTACTCAAGATCCAAAGCCTTAAAGTGCTTTCAGGACCTCTAGAGTACTCTGCCACAGAGCAAACCTAAGAAATTGAGGATGTGAGAGCTAATTTAATGGGTGTAGGGAGGATTTCACCTTCACACAGGGTGAAAGTCTTTTAGCTGTTTCTTGAAGGCAATTATTCAAGGACTGTATTCCATTGTTTATCAGGGTTTCATAATTTTTTAGAGGTTATATGCTTGAAGGCTCAGGTAATGCCCACATTTTCTAAGCCTCTGCTAACATCTTACACTTGTCATTTTCTGCATTTCATTTTATTCTAGGGTTATTAAATAAAATACCTACTTGCTTTGATCTATTTGTTACAGAAA
>JAWWMU010000106.1:135684486-135720474 GCA_035048155.1 Cinnycerthia olivascens
ATGGGGCAAGCGAGGTGATTTAGTGACTCCCAGCTCTGTGACCCCAGCACTGGCTGCAGTGGCAGTGAAACTGTTCTGAGCATATCAGGGGTGGCCTTGGGTGCATGGTGCAGGCCAGTGAGCGTGGGTACAAGCAAATGGCCACCAAACACCCCTCTCTAACACACCAGATGTATAATGTAGATGTACCCATTCATGCCTCTGAATTTTGTGTTTGGCCATTATTCTATCAGAATAAAATGATTTCTGCTTTCTTTAGTCCTTCATGCTTGAAAAAAACAGCATTTTCAGAAAAGCTTTTTCCCCATAAAAGGATCAATACTGGGTCCAATGCTATTCAAAATTCTTGTAAAATATCTGGATTACAGAACTGCATGCCTCCTGAAAAATACTGCAGGCAGCATCAGATTGGGAGGAGAAGCAGATACATGGCAAAGACAAACCACTGCATGGAAACACTGCAGTGGGCTGGAAGACTGGGATAGAAATAATTTTATGAGGTTAACAATGGTAAATGGAAAGTACTGTACAGGAAGCTAAAGCGCCTCTGTGGACAGAAAATGAATATTGATTAGCAATGTGGAAGGGCAGCAAAGAAGGCAAATCTCTGCTGCATCTGTAAGATAAAATCCAGCAGATAAAGGTGTGTGGTTAGTCCACTCTACTTGGAACATCATAGGCAACATCTGGAAAAATGTGTCTAGCCGTGGATTCCCCCAGTTCAAACAAGGAGAAAAACTGCAATATTGAAAAGGGCCCAGTGGAGGCCCACTACTCTGATGATTAAAGGACTGGACAGCTCGACGCACAAAAATATTGAAGAAATTGTCTTCATTCATTATGAGAGGAGGTTGCTGACAGGCATGTGTGAGTCTAATCACTGTCTTCCAACACCTAGAACATCATTACTGTAAAGATAAGGATATTTCCTTTGCAAGAATATATGGTGGCAGGACTACATGCATGAGTTTCTTGAGGGGGAAATATTATTTGGATATAAGAAACATAATCATGTCTGTGGGAATAACAAAATTTTGCAATAAATTGCCCAGAGGAGTGGTTCAATTTCTTTGCTGGAAATATTCAAGGTAGTTTTGACAGAGCCATGAGTAGTCTAATGTAGCCTCCTTTCAACAGAAAGGTGAAAATCTGATCCCAGAGCTCCCTTCTAACCTGGACTTTTCTATGATTATGTCATTTTCTATGAAATTTCTTGTATATATATTCCAGTTGAAGGTGATTTGAAACACAGGGTCTAAAGGAACATTGGTATTAGAGCTGTATGACTTCAAGAAGCTTTAAAGATTCAAAGAAAGGAGTCTGACAGAAGGGATAAAAAAAAGACACCCCTTCAAAGAAGCCATCTAGAATCACTACATCCAAAGTCTACAGAGGTTAATAAGAATCTTTTCTGTGACTACAATGGGCTTTGGTTGTCTCTTTAAGTGTTCTGGCTTATTCTATTCCTTTTATTTTTTCTTTTCTTTTTTTCCCTCCACACTATTTTTTTTTCTTGTGGATGTCTAAGAACGTTTAAGAATGCTTAACATTGTCCATATTCTATCTGCACACTGGACTGGAATTTTTTTCATTTCATACACCATTTTGCACTAGCTACTGTGATTCCAGGAAAAAAAGGGTGCTAATCCTTACCACTCTGGAGACAAAAAAAAAAAAGAAAAAAAAAAAAGAAAAAAAAAAAGGAAAAAAAGGAAAAAAAGGAAAAAAAGGAAAAAAAAAGAAACGTATTGTTACAGAATTGAGGAACATTAGCTGTGTGCTTTAATAACAGAACATATGTTGTATAAAAGATCACTTCTATCCTAATTTTAATGAATAAATGTAGATATTTTAACATAATTTTGAAATTATATCTGAAAAACCAGAGAACATGTCAATATAACTATGCATGATAGTATATTAGCAAGTGTGATTAGTTCTAATTTAATAGGCACTAATAAAAAATGCCACAAGCCAAAGGATTTGAATTTGTAAGGAGCTCTGTGTTAAAAGAAATGGAAAGAGGGAAGGGAAATTCTTTTAAAACACTGCTTTAAAGACCAACAAAAGGCTTTTCCTGTTCAGTGAAACTGTCTGTGAATGTAAGGATAGCTTGAGTCTCTGTCTAGCATGTTAATCAAAAGACCATCTTTAGGAATAATAAGATACTTTTTTTAGCATGTGCAGCAGATTACCCACGCAATAGTTCAGTGCTATCTATCATCAATGCACAATTTACTAAAGAGATGAAATTTGGGCTGTATGTTTAGGGGATCTGGATATGTAATTTCTAAATATGCAAAAGATCCTAAAATCAACAGATTGAGACCCATTTCATAAGTTTTTACTTTCCACTAATCTAGTGACAAATACCTGTCTAGGCTTCATTGGTATTTAGGAGCAAGAGACAAGCACACCTAATCTTTCTGTGATGTATATTCTGGACAGGTGTCTTAATTGACCACAGAGGCATCCTAAGTACCTAACACTTCAAAAAGCTAATATTAATTGCAATCAATTATGTTCTGAAGGAAAACTGGATGTGATAAATGTACAAAAAAGCACAATGGTAGAAACAAATGGTTTTGAGCCTTATACAAAGTGACTAAAGAAAATAAGGATACTTTCATTGACTTTAAATTATTTAAATGTATCTATTAAATATACCTACTTACAGAAAGGTGATGGTACAGTGCTAGAGGTAGACTATTTTGTTTTGGAATATACTTCTGATAATAGAAGAAAGTAGGGTGTTAGTTTCCACTTGCTTTCAGATTCTGTTGATTTTTGTAGGAAAAAGAAATCAATCTTTTGATATGAAAGTTCTTGTAATTTTTATTTCGTTAAAATACAAAATGAAAAAACATAATATTGAGATTTGATAATTTTCTGTAGGACTGATTTTCTTAGTAAAAGGTCTGTATTTTGTATTAATACAGAATCAGCCTTTAGTGCAGAAAACATACAAGTGTTTGAATAAAAACACAAAAAGGTATCAGTGCACACCTATAAAAAAATCAAGTAAAAATGTGCAGATTTGAACACTTGGCAGGTGGCTTCCTTTCATACATGATGAAAATACTGAAATTATATTGCATTTAAATGCAGCAATCGATACTACATTCGAATGACGTGCTAAAAAATCCCTATGGAAATTATATTTTGCCTTCATAAGATATAAATTTAAAAAGAGATCTGATGTCAATTCCATTTACTGTTTGAGAATAGTAATAATCATTTGTAATGAGGCAATATTGAGGAATTTATTTCTATTTTAGAGGATACTACACTAAACAAGAATAACTTTATTATTTCTTTCTGCAACACACAGAGAAAAGATTGAGAATAATAAGAGCAAAATAAGATTCAACGAATAAGACTAACTTGTTTTCTATTAAATTTACATCTGATGCCTATTATGTGACCATAAGACATCTATGAAGTAGAGAAGAGCAGATTTTAAAAATTAAAATTGATTTTTGGTTTTTATTTTACAGTATACACCAGGGTAAAAATGAAGGGAAAATGTTAATGATTAATATTACACTGGCAGCTGGATCCCTCCATAGTTTCCCAGTCTGTTATGTGAATTCCAGAAGACTCCATTTCATGATTTGATTGTACTGCTTGTACTGCAGTAATGTGTGGAAACTCAGTGGGCCAGCTCCCAGGTATAGTAATTTCAACTAGCAATAGATTGCAATATGCAAATGAAAAACTGCGCAGAATTTAAAATATTTTCCAATAAAATATTTTCTGTGTATTTTACAGTATCCATTTTATGCTGGAAATTACATCTGCCATTTTTTTACTTCAACTGGATGGGATAATTTTTCTTCTGAATAGTTTTTATTTATACGTGTATGATTTTGCCAGTGTCTTACAACTTTCTTTATTTATTGTTTTTCTCACTGAATTTCAAAAGCCTTTACATTTATGCATTAGAAATTTCCTGCTAAAATCACAGAATCACAGAATGAGTAAGGTTGG
Organism: Cinnycerthia olivascens; assembly: GCA_035048155.1. Taxonomy (NCBI): domain Eukaryota; kingdom Metazoa; phylum Chordata; class Aves; order Passeriformes; family Certhiidae; genus Cinnycerthia; species Cinnycerthia olivascens. The sequence goes on from JAWWMU010000106.1 coordinate 135,688,477, forward strand.
AAGGGACCACAGTGGCTCATCTGGCCCCACCTCCCTGCACAAGCAGGGCCATCCCAGATCACAGTGCACAGGCACAGGATTGTGTCTGAATGGTTCTTGACTATCTCCAGTGAGGGAGATGCCCCAAATTCTCCAGGCATGTATGATTTCCTATTGCAAAGATTTCAGTACCTTAGAGTTTTTAGTTCTTTTGAAGTATTCATATCAAACCACCAATGCATAATATGCATTTTAATTTTGCTTACAATTACTCTTTTCCAGCTCTTGTCTTTGACAAAGAAAGTTCTTTTTAATCCAAAGGAAGATTGACAGTAGTTTCTACCTGAGCTATAGCTCAGCTACTTGCAGCATTATTCCTTTTCTCATTTTAATTTGCAGTGGTGGAACCTTTCTGGGGAAATATTTGACCTCTAAATTTATCAGGGTACCAGATGTGAGGTGCTATTAGTGTTCACTGGAACTGAAAACAGTCAGAACACTTATGCACCAATTAATGTTGTAAATATACATATATAAAATGAAAAATCTATGAGCATCTTTATGAATTTATAGATAAAGCAGTTGTGTAGTCTTTTCAAGGTGGATTTGCAAGGTACACAAATTTTGACTTAAAAAAAAGGTAAGTGAAAATATAAAGTGGGCAGCAATGCCTTCTAACCAAATAAACTCATCATTAAAACTTTAGAGATACAAGATGCATTGATTTCAATTTCAGCTTTTTTGAATTCAGGAGAAAGTTTGTAGTCATGCCTTAAAGATCAGCCTTCATGATTAGCATAGCTCGCATTGCAGATCACATCCTAAAGGGAATAGTTAATTTTTCTGGTGTGAAGCAAGGGTAATTAAGCAACATGCAAAAGAGAATCCTCATGTTTTCTTCCATCCGATCTCTCAGATATTATTCTAAAGGGATTTTTTAATATAAAATATTCCTTCAAGGAATAACCAACTCAGATAGATAATGTGTTTCTAAGTTCTGTGTTCTGAGAATGATTTCTGCTGGTTTTTAAAGCAATAATATGCCCAAATCACAAAGTCTGGTCCTGAATTTAGAGTCTGTTCTGATCTATGTTTGTAGTTTAGTTGTGAAACTGAATCAGGATCCTGCTTCAACTTCAAGCTGAGTAAATTAAGATCAAGTGAACAGATGTAGATGCAGTAAAAATTCTACACCCCCAAATTAATCTGAATATTATTATTTTATACGTAGATACACACACTCTTCATGAAGATTGCAGCCTAAAAATAATTGTATGAGACCATGCTGAAAGTAAATGCCTTCACCCCGGCCAGAATTTGGAAATTTATTTAAATGTTTTGGTAAATTAATTCCTCTCCTTTATTCAGTACTAGTGAACACATTGTGATTTTTCTCAAGCCTGTCTGTAAAAAAAGTAGATTTTCTTTTCACAGAATAATAGCAAACAGGATTTTATAAATAAGAAAATCATAAATTATAATATGCAAAATTATTTTTAGTTTCAGATTTGTGTTCTGTGGATTGGGTATGACCAATTATAGACACATTATAGCTATTTCTTGATTTGACTATTTAAGGTACAGATATTTGAGTGTACAAGATTGTGAACTAACCATATTTCTGTTTTAAAGTTTCAAAGAATGACTACTCCCATTGGTGGATCCACTGGAAAAATGACCCAGGGGGTTTTGTTTGCCTAAATAATTTAGTGAAAAAAAAGATGTACAGAGCTTCAGAGAGAAAGAAACCATTGTCTTCTCTTTATGTGAGAGGATCATAAAATAAGGCTATCAAGAGAGCTTCATTTGAGCAGGTTTTTAACTGGGAATTCCTCTCATTTTTAAAAGCACGAATACCTTTTGCAAGCTTGAATTTTTTCATGCAGGCAGCCTGATGTGGAAAATAAAGTAGATTGGAAAGGGCTGTTAGAGATGCAATAATACAGCTAATGTATCAAAGAAATTTGAGATCTGGGTGCTTAGATAGGTCAGTGAAATTAAGCAAACTCTCATTTTATCTTTTCTTTCAAGCATTACCTGAAATTGAAATTACAACATGTTGAAGACAGAGAATGATGATGGCATTCTCAGGAGACCTGAGACAAGTTGACTGAATATATTCCTCATTTGGAAACTAAACATCAAACTGTGATATGAGAACAATTTTCTGGATGGGTGGGAGGTAAATGGTCTGGTACTAGATGGTTTCTCTACTAGATAAAGCTGCTAGGGAACCTAGGTAACAATTTCCTGATCACCACCCCCTCCAAGATACTGGACCTGGATCCATGTGCAATAATAACATGCTTTATTTTCTAATAATACATTTTTCCTTGTTTCATATACAGAATCAGAATTTACTTCACCCGATTTCAACAACAAAATTAAGAATCCATTGAAATATCCCCAAAGGCTAACTGTAATTAGCCAGTAATTTTAATCTCCCTCTGATTCCCCTGTCATTAATAAAGACAACTAGGCATTTATCCCAAGGGACAGTACACTACTGAGGATATCAGGAAGATGTAGTTAATGATTTGAAAAATTCTGTCTGGATATCAAGTTAATAATGTTACTTCTAAGAAGAAAATCTACTGATTTGAACTTATTTTTTTATTTCAATGACCATTTGATCACAGGTGTAAGGTAACATTGTCGGATAATAATTTAGAAGGAATAAAAATCATTTTATAATTGCTAAAAATTTTAATTTTATTTTCCCAGTTATCAAAAATCATCAATTGTCACTGGAAACAGATCCTCCAAAACACTGGAGAAGTTCATCAAGGGTGTGTTTATTGTATTACATTCTCACGTTGTCGGGGTTTTTATAATCAATTTTCCCTTTTTTAAATGTTTGTCTTCTTTTATTTCTTGCTTCCTCTCTTCCTGTATACTAAGGGAAATGGAATAATGAAAAGCATGGCTTTGAAGCACATTTTTGAGAGTCAATTTGACAGACTTATCATGCACACTTAGTCAACATACTTAGTTTTATTGCCTCCTAGCAACTTTTCACTTCTCATTTTAATATTTTCTTCCAGAACTATTCATTTGGAATTTACTTATTGAAAAAAAAACCTAACCAAAAGAGAAAAAAAATCAATCAAACTAAAAAACCAACCTTGACAAATGGAAACACTGAGGAATACATTTTTAGCATAGGAATGACAGAATAAAAATGACCTCTGTATTCATTCTAATACCAATGTTATTTGTTACAGTAAGAGACATAATAGGTGAGATTTTTTCAGACTATAAAAGAGGTAATGTTGGATTACTGACATTATTAAACCTACTCTGGCATTCTGATTCCATGAGCAGCTCCTTGTACTTGATGTTTCAAATAACGGCAAAAGCCACCATAAAGAACTTGTCTATTGTTTAATGCCATAATGAGAGAAGAAAAGTTCTTTCCTGACTCCCACAGATTATCAATTTATGCCCTGAAGCATACAATTTTATTGTAATTATGTTAGCTTGCATAGTTGTAACTGTTATTAATGATCATAAAGTTGTAGCTTTGCCATGTAAATGTATTGGAGAAAGAAATAGGACAATGTAAAAGGTAACTAACCTTGACATCAGTAGAAGCTGTGGGAGCCCAGCAAACAGGTCATTTACTGAAGTGTTGAAAATACAGTTTTGCTTCTAGAAAGTACATATCTAATGCAATGAGGAGGAGAAAAGAGTTCACATTCTTAAGGGTCATTATGGTTTTATGGATTGCGAGTAGGTCATCTAAAGGTTTGCACAGAAAATGTGCAATGGCTGACATCATTTCAAATTGCCAGAAGGTTTAGGTAATAGCAATCTGAATTAAATGGGATGAACTGACTGAATATTCTATCCGGGAAAAAACCCTCTTCAAGTTGTAGGGGGTTTGTTTTGGTTTTGTCTTGTTTTGGTTGTGTTTTGCTTGATCATCCATGTTCTTCTTTCTGGCTTTACATTTGCTTTAGTTGTAGTTTTGGATCAACAGGAGAGAAACGGTACTCTATGGACTGTAAAGATTGTTTTGGGTAAAAACTAGGTATCAATATGCAGAAAAATTTAGAAATTAAAAGCTGAAAATTATATTGGCGACTACACAGAAAGGAACCTTGAAAAAGCTGAGAAAGGGCTAAATGGAAATATATCACCAAAAATGCTAAAAACTATAATCATGGGGTGAATTGAGGTTTTGTATTCTAATGAAAAAATTTTGGATTAAAATTTGGACATGTCTAAATGTCTACTGAAACTTATCTAATTAAATAGATTGTCACTACCAAAACATTTTATACAGAAGCTTCATTATGAAAGGATTAAAAGAATAAAGGAGTTTAAATATTTTTTTTCCTTCCTCTTTATATTCAGATTTCCCAGCATGGTTTGTTATTTTTACTTTCCATCCATTTCAATATGCAAATGTACCATGTTGCAACAACGAAGCATATTATACAATTTAGGAATTAAAGATTTTACATTTAACATTGTGGAAAAAGCCAATAACTGTTGATTTTTAATAGGTGGAAATGTATGATGCTCTATGTCTTTCCAGTCCAAGTTATGTTAACACAGTTACAGTTTTCCTGCAGTGTAATTGTGACTAAGTGAATAAAATGTTTTTTGGGATAATGAAATGAGTAGAAAGTTGTTGCTGAAAATTAACTGCCAAACTAGCAGCTACATTAGCATGTTAATGTTTGTTTCAGTCTTTGACTTTAGCAGGACTGAAAAATGGCAAAGAAAAGCACTTCTGTACTCTTCTGTTCCTGGATAGACCCTTCAGGTAGAGTCTAGCAGTGTCTGTTTGGACATTTATGATTCTGGCAGCAAATTTCTGAATATATGTTATTCCAAGAATGTTTGACATTTTGCCTGGGAAGCTGTTCTCTAGTCCTGAAAGAAGAACAAGCATGTTTTTGGACCAAGGAAACTATCTTGTTTCATCTCTGGGGGTGTACAAGACTAACAGCAATAAAGTAATGAAAAATTCTTTTTCACAAAGTGTCCAGTAATTGCATGTATGACACTGTAATTATATATGACTTCTTTAAAAATCAGTGGCTCTTACTACTGCTAAGTCTTAGTAGAACAAAAATTCAAGGTATATGCAACAGTGTTCCATCCAGAAAGCAACTAAGTTGTCATTCATATCAATACATGATCATAAACTAAAGAGATATCAATATCACAAGATTGTTATACACATTATTGTACTATTGTATTATATTATAGTGTTATATTATATACATTGTTATATAAATTATACATATACTGGTCTCTGTTGTTGTCAGAAAAAGCTATTAATATATTTGGAATAAGAATGTGTGTGACCAAATTACATAAAGACTGTAGAAGTCACATCTGACCTTTCTTGGACTTCTCCCACCCCAAAACCACGGGTTTTGAAAGATCAGGAGGCTCTTAGACTATTTTTTATATAATATAGATAAGATATTATTTGATATAAAATTGCATCATAACCTAATATGGAACCTCTACATGACATTGTAGGCAGAGCTGTCTGTAAGTTCTGTAGAAGAATATAAAAGACATCCAGAAAATGGATGGATGATTCACAGTATACTTGAGAAACTCATCTGCAGATGGATTACTCCTGTCTCATATTGCTGCCCATGTAAACATTGCCATTAAACGGAACTGTAGCTTCGTATTTGCTCCACAATTTTGTTGATTGTGTTTGTCTGGTAAGGTGTCATGGTTTAGGAATGATAGTCCCCAGGTTAGCACTCCCACAGACACTTTCCGAACTACCCACTACTCCCTTGGTCCCCCCACTGTCTTTCCCCCCTGGGGTGGGCTGGACATGAGAATTGGAGGCACAAAATTAAAGGTCACAAACTGAGATAAGAACAATTTCCTGGAAACAACAGTGAGAGAAAAATGAACAGTAACAGCAACAATATTAATGGCAGAGAATACAAAGAAAAAATGTTATTGCTCACCGTAAAAGATCCTGACAATAGACAATACCCCAACACTCACTCCAGCTGGAAACCAGCATTACCCAACTGTTCCCTCTGGCCTGAAACCAGGGCCACCATCCCACCTCTCCCTCCACACTTACTCGACCTGAAGGAACCCCTTTTCCTCAAAAGAGATTCCCTCTCCCCTGCCCTTGGCCATGACATGAGGTGGTATAAAATAACCTCTTGGTCCTGGTCATGTCCCCTCCTGGCTAAAAAATTAATCTTGTCCTGGCTGGAACCACACACAAAACTACCTTCCTTTAAAGACGGGCAGTTTAATATTAATGCAAAGGCTTCCCCAACTTTATAACATTCCTTTGCAGAAGATGGCAAAGAAGAAACATTTATATAATTTTCTATTGCTATCACTGTCCATATTAATTCTACTCAACATCTTGATTTTTTAATTATATTTTTTTCTTTGAAGAACAGAACTGTTATCTTACATTTTTGTTTGGTTCAGTTTTTCCTGCTCTCCCTGTGAAAATGTATTGTATTATATATATTATTATATATAATTATAATTATATAATGTATTATATCCCTGTATAAAATGTCACATTTTCCGAGGGAAGATCAAAAAATATGAGTTCTTTCAGGTAACCTCTGCTCATCATTCTTTCCTTCATTCTCAGTTACCAAGGTGAATAGAAAGTTTTAAGTATTAGAAAATTTGCATGTCTATGTAAATTTCAACAGAATTTATGTATTTTTATATTCTTTGGTCTATGTATTTATATACTTGCTCTACACATCAGTGAAGAGTAAATTTATCAAAAAAAATAATAAGCATTGACATTTGCAGTGTATCAAGACCCTTAGCAACTGAGTCACATGACACATTTCTACTGAGATGTTGAAATAATACAAAACTGCTATAAAATTCAGTGAGAAATTATAAAATTCAGAATAATTAATCTGCTGCCAAAGTTGAAACATTTTTGTGTAACATCCTTGTGTAAAGATTCTCACATAAATTCATCATATAATCATAATAAATGTGTGCCTAATGACCATTTCAGGTTGAAATTTAAGAAAATTTTCAGCAGTGGTCTCGTGAGCCCTGTTAGATTTACATTACTAGCAGATTTCCCAAAGTGTGTTAAAAGATTGTTGGAATTAAGTCAAGAGCATTTTTCTTCCTATAGATATCCAACATAGTATACCAAGTACAATTCACAAGCAGAGAAAGGCATATGTTCATGTATCTGACAGCAACTGAAATAATGTATGCAATCAAGATTTTCATTTGGAGTTGTAAACCACAAACCATTTCAAGAGGAAAAGTTGGGCCTGCAAATGTTTTTTGAAGTTATAAAGAGGGTACAGGTTGAAACAAATGAACAAACAAAAAGGTTTTCTATTGTTTTGCAGAATTTTGAACTCTTCGTTCAATTACTTTTCAGATATGCCACCTCAGATATTTCATGTAACTTCAGTCTATATTTAATTCTAGCACAATAGTGAAGGGAAGAAAATCTGTGGAAATTTGGGTTGATTGGAAAAGGACATGATCTATAGATAGTATTCATTTGTGCCAATACAAACATTATCTATGCTGGTTAGAATTCACAGGGTTTAGGTATGGGACATATAAAATTATCTGAGTAATTTGAATAAAGGGAAATGTGGTCCTTAATGTACCATGGATAATGAATTCATTGTAACCAAAACTTCAGTCTTGCATCCTTTGCTACTTGAACGCATATGAAAGCAACTATATGGAATATAAAACTTACTTTCTTGTTGCCTCAGGCTGATTTTTACCATGATCTTTCTTTAGGATTCCATTAGTGTTTTGTTTTCTAATGGAAAAAAAAAATTATATTTTGTATCCACTATCCAAATAAGGTATCATAGAAGTTTTTCACCGAAGTTGTAAGTAATAGAAATAGGTTCTAATAAGTTTTTAAAAATCAGCTTTTTTATACAGCTTTAGGAAGAAAACTAGTAAGATTTTGTGCAGACATTGAAAAATCATTAAAAATATTGATTTTCTAAGAAGCAACAAAATAAAGCTTTGTTTTTTCCTCCAGGTTTAGTTTTTCACAGAGGCTGAGGATAAACCTGCATAAATGTACTTCTCATTTCTATGGCAACTAACCACCACCAACTATACTATTACAGTAAACATTCAGTAACTATTCATTAATCATGACTGAAAATATCAGAGGGCAAATGCTAGGGTGAATAAAATGTGGAAGGGATACTTGTTTAGAAAACATTTATCAGTGAAGAATTAAAAGTTCAAAACCCACAAAGATGATGTAGAGCATTTGCTCACTATTCTTACAAATACAAAGTTGAAATAAAGTTGTTACTGGATTAGTTTACTTTTTAAATTTTACATTCCTATATTTTCTTCCTGTCTTTGGGCCCTGGGTTCCTGGGCCCTGGCATGAATGCAACACTTGTGGATGGATCCATGAGAGTTGCAAAAGCTCCATATGGTAGCAGGCACCATAGCTATGCCACTTATGACCATTTTGGAACGATCATGGTGATCTGGAGAGATACCTGGGGACTGGAAGAAAGACTTTCTGGAAAGCAGCTTTTTGAAGAGCCTGGGGATTCTGGTGGACAACAGGCTTTCCCTGAGCTAGCAGTGTGCCCTTGTACCCAAGAGAGGGATATTGTTTGCTAGAAAAGAAAGGCAACAGAAACGGGACTAACTCAGCACTCTAATATAAAGAACAAATTCTTACACTGAAACTTTAAATGGAGCTTTTGGAAATGTTCTGGGTAATGATTCAGGACAAAAGGAACATTAACGTTATAGGAGTCCCCATAGATCAGTAAATCTGAGAGATTGCATGAGTTAGGCTTTTTGTGAGTAATCTCACATAACTACAGATAAACACAGTAAAGACTGTTGCACAGGAGTTGGTAATTCTAAGCACTCTTGCTGGCAGTAGAAGAAAACCACTACTCACTGTCTGCTGCAGTTTAGTATATGCTGAATTGCATTCCAAGAGTATCTGATTCATTACATTGCCTATACAGCAAAGTGAAGTTATAATAGACATTTATGTGTCATCAAACTAATTAACCCCTACCAAAAATATAGTAATAGATCACTAGGTTGACTGTTAACTGACTGCAACAACAAGAAGGCATGAATAGAATGAAAAAGTTAGTTTACTGATACTGGTCCCATTATTAAGAGAGTGGGAAACTGTTGGAAGATGATGATAAGGAGGTCAACATGCTAAGTTATATTTCTTAGAATTCTTGAATAAAATATCAGCTGTAGCCTAAAAGCAAATATAGTTAAAATCAACAAAGAAAGATTTCAGCCTTAAATAAATCAAGAACATGCTAGAGACTACTTATACAAGTTAGGTTTTCATATTGTAAAAGAGTGATGGTTTTTAGTCTATGTAATTAAAGAATCGACTGGTGAAATCAGACCACAAATAATAGTTATTTTGAGAATTTACAGATCAAAGATCAAAAGGCAATTGCTGTATTACATTTAAAGAAAATGCAGACAAGAGGGCTGTGGAACTGTGCATCTTTAAATATTGATTTATAAATAGTAACTGGAAAAAACAACCTAACAAACCTGGAGTACATGAAAATAAGAAAGAGTAGATCAATAGCTAAAAAAAAGATCTATCAAACCACCTCAAAACACTCTACTTCTGCAATAGGATAATAGCCCTTGTAGAGAGAACAGAAGTAGCAGAGTCATATAACTTAGCTTTTAAAATATTTTAACATTGTGCCTCATTATAGTACTAAGAAAGCTGAGAAAAAAAAAAAAGTTTGAATGAAAAAGCTTGAGGGTGGAATTCCAGCAAATCTGGCAAGGAAAATGTGTCTGTGTTGTAGTCCAACTTGTCTGTCTTGAGTCCAAGACTGCCAAAAAGATGGGGGTTTGCAGGGATCAGAATGTAAAACAAAGCACTAAAAATCCTGCTTAGGAATGATTTGGGTTCTTCTCACTGGATCTTCAATAGTGGAGCAAAAAGCATCTCACAAATTTAGATCTATATGGTCTATGCATAATAGAACAGAATGTCCTGCCAGAGGCAGCTGGAAAGATTGGATAGTCTCTTGAGAGGCCTGCCTGTGCATCTTCTTTCCTTATCACAGATAAATTGATGTGAAAATAGGTGGCAGTGTTTTAACCTACAGGTTTTATTTGTCTGTTTGCTTATGCCAATAATAGTTTTAGCATCAATGGGATTATTTGCAGTTAAGTGCATTCATTTCTGGAGTTTGTGTAAATACATCTAATTGTTGGTTAAAGACAATGTGTGATTTAGTACTTGCAGGCAATTCCTAGGTCAAAGGCAGAATCAGATATTTAGTTATATGTAGAGTTAATTACTCAGACATAAATTAAGATGCATCAGTCTTATGTTTTCATGAACAATGCTGTTTATAGACATTAGAAAGAGATGGACTGTTTTTCAGAGAATTGGAAGATTTAATGGTAGATTTCTGTGCTTTTAGGTTTGCATCTATGTTGTATAGTATTTACTAAATTAAAAAGTTAGGTTTCAGTGTTAACACTACAAAGAATTTGAAGTCTAATTCTAGGGAAGGTTCAAATGATGCTCTGTGCCTCTAACTACACCATATGGTCTAAATGCTGAGTATTTTATAAATATGTTTGAGACAGCTCTAAATTAGGTCATGGCTAAAACAGCAAAATCAAAGTCAAATTTGGGTCAAAAGGACCTGCTTGTTCTTTCTGTGTAACACAGAAATAATTCGATGCATAAATCATGTACAAATGCATAGATGTCTAATTTGTGAATCATGGTTTTGTCATTAAAATTTCACATGTTGTTTAAAATCACAGTGTTCCATGAGTATCAAGTTATGCTTTACAAAGAGAAAAAAAATGTCCTACTTAGAAAGAAAAATATGTAGGCATAAGCATTAAATCCATAGTTAATAGGTCCTTAAGGTTTTTTGAGATCTTTCAGTTGAAGCTGGATTTAAATTCCCATGTTCTACAGTTCATGACTAAATTCATACTCTGCATCTGTTATTACATTTTTTTGGGTAGTCTAGTTTTCTGCAATACTGTATATTAATCCAAAATACTCATATATTACATTATGCATATGCAATAGCTGTTAACACTATAAAATGTGGTAATTTCTTTCCTCAAAGGCTCTTAATCTTTTGATGAATATCACTGGTATGATACCATATTGATCCAGAAACTTGGGGCAGCCAACTGCAGAGGACAGCTAACATCTCAAGAATGTATCTGCATAAAGCTCAGTTTCTTAATAAAGCTTGCCTCAAGTGTTTTGGAGTGACTTAGAATAAAGGTGGTATTCACCTCTCCTAAAAGTTAGATTATCTAAAAGTTCTGTATTTAATGAAACCATTGGGCTTTGACTACTGGGAGGAGAGCTGCCCTGGGGACACAACCTTTCCCCACAGTGGGTATCTAAAGCTGAGTCAATACTGACTGGGGCACTCCCCCGTGTGCCTGGCTGCCTCGGTCCCCACCACTCCCCTCAGGGTATGCACTGGCTCCTTTACTGCCCACACACCCACATATGTATTTTTACATTTCCGGGGGGAGTACAACCTAGACAGACCCTGGTGTGGCTGGGGAGTAGAGACATTCTAAGGAAACACTATTCAATAAAACTGAGGCATACTTGGGGGGCTATACAAGCTGGTCTCTGTATGTTCCCAGCTATTTCTAGTGCCTAGACTTAAACTAGATAGCTAATCATACAAAAATACTTTCGGTTATTGAATGCTTTCTTATTTTTTTCCACATCTTAAATATATTTCCCAATTTGCTATTTTCCTAACAATCCACTGCGCAAAAGCATTGAGGAAAATAGGTTTTTCAAGATATCAAGCACTCAGTTCTGTTTCAGTTTTAATTTCACTAAAAGTTCTTTATAGATCTGGGAAACGTTGCATTTGTCATTCATTTTATTAGAACAAATGAAGCCTCTGATGGCTTGGAAAGATTATCTGGAAGATTCTCATGTTTTTGCAGTACCTTAATATTAAGTAGCTTTTGTTGTTTCTCAGAAAATAGTTTTATAAAGCAATGACCCATTAATCCTGTGCAGTCAGTGATTTCAGCAAGAAGTCAATACAGTATTTATTTCACATATCAATATATATTGTACCATTCAAACTGCTTAGAAGAGTCATGTCTATATTCTAATTTGTAAGCCACACTTTTCATCAGAAGGCTAATGTAGTTTTAATACTTTTTCTTGCTATAAATAAACTAAAATCAGAAAAAAATCAGACCAAATTTCAAATATTATGAAAAATAACATAAAACAGATACATAATAAAAATAACTTATTTCAAAGTATCTTTCATACAAAAATGTTTACAATGCAAGTGTTTTCTGTTTCTCACACTTGTAAGTATTGCTTTTCAGGATATTCATGATAAATTTTTTTACATAATTATATGACATTTCCTCAGCCTAGATGAGATTAGCTAGTATCCCATTAATCATGTCTTGTAAACCTCCAGTGATGGGGACTTTACCATGTCTCTGGGTAGGTTGTTCTAGTCATTGCCTGTTCTCACTGTAAAAATTTATTTCTTGTATCAAGATTAAATCGGTCCTGGTCTGCAACTTGTACCCACTGGGCATGGTCTTTTTCATGTGGCTTCTGTCATGAAGAGACAGATACCTCTGTCCTTTAAGTACAGGGGTAGGTTATGAGGTTCCCACAAACCTCTTTCCAGGGACAAAAAAACCTAACTTCTTCAGTCATTCTCCTTAGGGCTGGTTCTCCAGCTCCTTTGATCTTCATGGTGACACTCCATTGGACTCTTCTCAGTCTATCCATGTCTTCCGTTAAATTTTGAGTGCCAGAAATGGACAGAGTACTTCAAGTGTGGCCTTACAAATTCTGGGTAGAGTGGGATGATCACATCTCTACCACTGCTAATAATGTTTCTGCAGATGCAGCCCAGGATCCATTTGGGTTTTGCTGTTGCAGCCACACACTGCTGACTCACAGTCAGCTTCTGTCCACCAGGACCCGCAGGTGCCTCTCAGTGGCACTGCTCCCCAGCCACACAGATCAGGGCCTGTTCTGGGCTCTTTGGTTCTGTCAGCCCAGGGGCAGAACCTTGCAGGTGTTTTTGTACAGTTCTTTCTCGCCTGCTCCTCCTGCCTGCCCAGGTCTCTCTGTAAGATGTCTCTTCCTTCTCACATGGCTGCCTCATCACCAGTGAGGGGACATCAGCAGACTCGGTGAGGCTGCTTTCAATCCCATCATCCAGATAATTTATGAAGATACTTTACATTGTGGGGCCCAGCATTGATCCTTGAGGGACCTCACTGGTGACAGGCTGCCAGCTTGAGTGAAAATCATTGATCACCAGCCACCCATTGAGTGCAGCCTGTTAGCCAATTCCATACCCAAATCACAGACCACATATCCAAGCTCTACCTTGACAGTTTGTCCAGGAAAAGGCTGTGGGAAATGGTGTTGAATGATTTTCTGATGTCCAAGTATGCAAGTGCTCTGCTCATGTTGACAGAATATACTATTTTGCTGTAGAAGGTGATCAGGTGAGTCTGGCATTAGTTAAGGCATATTGCCTTTTCCCAGTCAACTACTTCACTGGGTTTCTATCATCCTACCAACAGACTTTCCTAAACCCTGCTCCTGTGGAGGAAAATGATCAAGCCATCTGTGCTGTTCATATTTGAGTGCATGCTGTACGTTTGCATAGGTGCTGGTGAGGCACAGTTTTCTCTCTGTGCTGTCTGTGCAGCCAGCTGTGTGCATGCTGGATGTGTGTATGTGTGACAGGCTGTTCATGTAGCAGGCTGTGTGTGTGTGTGTGTGCTCCTATTGGGGATTGTGTGATGAGCCTTTTTGCCGGCTGGACTCTGGAAACAGGGAGCACAGCAGCCTCATCTCCACCAGGCTACCCAATCCAGCAGCCTCTGACATGGGAATATGAATCTTCAAATCGATCTCATGTGTAATACTGGTAAGAAAAAGGGTATTTTTCTACCGCATGTGAACCTGATATGACTCAGGGGCGTATGTGTCCTTGAGGAGCAAAATAGAAGTCTGACTGAGCTTTCTGATTTTCTTCCTGTTTGCTTTTTTGCCTAATTGCTATTTTAATTCACTCAGGGGTAAACCAGTTTATTTATAGCTAATCGGACTGGCTTATCTTACAATGGAGATAAAACTATTTAAAATAATGCAGGGATCAAAACTTGTTTACTTTACACAGACACTTCAGTAGAATAAACACTTCAGTGTAAGAAGTTTCAGTTGTCACTGCAGTCTCTTAACAGGAATATAGATTTTTGGCAATCAATATTTTCCCTAAAATACTCAGAATATTTAAACAGTGAAGATAACTACTGGAAAAAGTACAGCACATCTTTACATTTATCACAGAGAGCAATTCTTGGTGGCCAGATTATGAGAAAAAATTTCTCTGATGTGACTATATATTGTACATGTATAATAATTATCAAAACAAAATGAACAGAAAAAGGAAACTTATTGTTTTCAAGAGACTAAATAGATTGTGAATGCAGTTATCTTCATTGTTGTTTTTATTGGGAAAAGAGATTATTTTGGGGTTGGTCTAATCTCTTTTCTCCAGAGGTAGACCCCTTTAAAGAGTTTAGTAAAAAAATCAAAGCAAACAGATAGAGAAGAAATATTTAGTAAAATGTTTCTGAGAACAATTTGTACCAATCACCTACCCTAGGGAAGGAAAGAATATTAAGATGGAACATGGCGGATATAAAGTCAAATCCTTTATTTATCTGAGGAAACATGGGCTCATGTAACACATAAAGCTCTCAAATGCCCTTATTATATGGTATTTTGGGATTTTTCAGGATTTATAGCATGGAACTAACTATCAATTGCACAAACTAAAAAGCTGGAGAAATTCTGTGGAGGCTAATTGTATTTTGCTGTGTTATTTTTCTAGTCAACTACTTGTTCCAGTCATTTTGTGAAACTTTTTCACACACTCATGTGGGTGAAGCACAAAGGTACCATAGAGGAAATATGAAGATAAGAAATGGCTAATGGCGATGAAATAGGTGTGCTTATGAAGTTCTGAGGACTGAGATGTTTAATTATATTCTTATATATCTAAATATTGAAGATGTAGGTACTGATGTTCTTAGTATTCTGGTTTTTGTTAATCTTATTCCTGGGTTTTTTTGTTTGGTTTTTTTTTTTTTTTTTTTACCAGTCATAGTCATAAAATAACAAGAACAGTGGGAATTAACATAAGTTTTAAGGTGATCAAAAATTAGTAGCTGTCATGGTGATTACCACACCCTGTGAATGAATTGAACCTTACAAGGATTTTGGCTGGATCCAACAAAAGGTCACAATATTATTTAGTCTAAAAAAAAGATATCCAGATTGCTTTCAGAAGTAGTTCACTTGTTGTCTACAAGACTAGCCAATCAGTGAACTATATTGTACAAATAAACATATCAGAAAGTCTCACACCTAACTGTACAGAACAGACTGTATTTGGAAATGAATGAACAATGTTTAGGAGAAAGTCGATAGGGAATTCTTCTTACATACAATTTAAGATTTATCTGAGCATAGAAAGGTCTTTGTCTGTTGGTACACAACTGAGACTTACCTATTTTGTAAATTATCAGTGCATCTGAGAATGTTTAAATAACACTAAATTTGCCAGTTTTGCAAATGACATACACATTGTACTATCCATATAAACAGATTGGATAAAATTGCATATAAGAACCTGCACAAAAATCTTTTCTTGAAAACAATATTTTACTGCATTTTAATACTCATTCAAATTTTGACTTTTATATCTTTTCAGTTACTGACTGGTTTCATTGTACTGTGACTAATTTTTCAGTTTCTCTGTTTCCTGTCTTTAAATTTGTAAAGATAAAACATTGACCTATATATAATTCCTACTGTAAGTTTCATGTGTGAATTATGATAAGAATCACTATTATTTCCTTCAAAATAGGATTTCAGTTACCATGAACATTTCCCTGACAGCTCAAGGAAGGAAACTTCTGTTATTATTTTTTTAAATAGCTTTCAGGAAAGGAAAAGAGAAATGCTTTGTGAAGGATATTGAGTTGCTGAGTGAGATTTTGTTTGACGACTCATAAAAATTAGTTAAAAGTAATTAGTTGAGAACATCTTTTCTGCAGCTATCAACAGAGAACTAAAGGAAAATTACATAAATTAATTTTAAAAATAATTGATATTGGGTGGCACAATTCCAAAAGAGCAGCTCATTTTTATTAGTTTATCTAGGTAGTCTTGTTCCATTTTTTGTGTTACATTATTGTCTAGCCTCTTACAAAAAATTAATTTTTTGTATAAGTTTTGTTCCACTTTCACATACCTTTTTTTTATGTATTATTCAATAAAACAATAATTACATAAGTATGAAGAAATCTCTTTTACCATTGCCTTGGTTTAAGTAAATTTAAAGAAGTGGACACTAAAATGATTACCTCCCTTTAGTTTCAACCAATCTCTATCCACCAATAAGCAACTACTTCAAGAAGATGTAAGTGGAAAAATAAGTTTACTAATAAGTGAAACAGCAACAGGCATAAAACAACAGTGAGTAATCACTAGATAAAGAACTGCTAAATCTTATAAGCTCCTTGGGGAGGGTCACCCAAAATGGTGGGACACCACTCTCTTCCAAGATGGTCCCACTGCTCACTGTGTGCTCGGAGACAAAAGGAAAATTGCATCAGACCCTTTCCAAGATGGA
This sequence comes from Cinnycerthia olivascens, assembly GCA_035048155.1. Classification (NCBI taxonomy): domain Eukaryota; kingdom Metazoa; phylum Chordata; class Aves; order Passeriformes; family Certhiidae; genus Cinnycerthia; species Cinnycerthia olivascens. The sequence continues at coordinate 135,705,174 of JAWWMU010000106.1, forward strand.
GCCTGCCATGGGTGACCATGTGCTCTGGGAAACAAAGGGACAAGATGGTAGCAAACCCTGATTTGAAGTATGAGGAAGGGTTGGAGCAGTTCCAGGGGCACGGGGTCAGTGAGGCTGCCCACGCTTCCTCCTGCTCTCTGCCAGCCCCCGTGGTGTTGGTGCTGATGTCCCTGGCTCTGTGGGTGTGTCAGGGGAAAAATCCACTCTGCTGGCACTCACAAAGGTTTGGAACGGCTGCCTGGGACTGGCTCATGCTTCACTGCTGATAGAGTTTGCAAAGTTCACTCCAAGACCAGTTTCTAATTGCGAAATGCAGTTTTTACAACTTGCTCCAGTTGCAGACCAGAAACCTGTGGGAAGCAGCCCCCTCCAAAGCGGTGCCTCTGCCTTCAGCAAACACTGCCAGGCAAAAGGGGGGTCAGCTCAGGTGCCCCAGCTTTTAAGGGCACTGGCACCTCCTGACTGCCACAAAGTTCTCGTTCTGGTCATAACACTGGGCTTTAAAGAGACATTAACAAGTTTTGGGCACAGATATGGAATGCAAGAACATTTTGGGTTATGCAGGACAATCATAAATTTTAACTGTTGTGGAGTAAACAAATTTATGATGTTTATTTCTCTTACTGTATTATAAAATATATAAAGCTATGTCTTAAAGAATATTCGTCTTTATTATAGTGAACTATATAAATGAAGACAATTTTTGTAGAAAATGTCTCCCAAATCCAAATTTATTTAAGACATAAACTTAATGAAGTCCTATTTTCCCGTAGCCAAGAAGTTTTTCTTACATGGAAAAATTGACAATAACATGGAAAGGAAAGACAAAAAATAGCTGCAAATGTAGTTTCAAGTTCTGTCTTAAAATAGACAACAGACTATCTTCCTGGTGTTTTTACCCAACAGGTAAGTCTTTTCAAATCTGCCAGAGAGCCTGGTTGTACCATGTTATGGTTTCTTCTCGGACTTCATGCCTGAATTCTGTGTGCTGGGTTTGCATGACCAGGTTTGGTAACAGATCATGGTGTGGCCTCTGTGAGAAGATGCTGTGAGAAGGGCCAGTGCCAGCAAACTCCAAGACAGATGTGCTGCTGGCCAAGGTTGGGCCTATCAGAAGTGGTGGAAATGGTGGTAATGCCTCTGTGATAATATATTAAGAAGAATAAAAGCTATTATGAAGATGTAATTGCGGCCAGAGAAGAGCAGAGTGAGAACATGTGAGAGGAACACCTCTTCAGACACCAAGGTCAGTGAGGAAGGAGGGGCAGGAGGTGCTCCAGGTGCCGAAGCTGAGATTCCCCTGCAGCCCCTGGTAAAGACCATGGTGAGGCAGCTGTGCCCCTGAAGCCCATGGAGGTCCATGATGGATCAGATGAGCCACCTGCAGCCCCAGATTCTGCACTTGTTCAGTAAGCTGCAGATGTGTTGGAGGTGCCCACTGCCCTAGGTACTTGCCCATACCATCCCACACACCCTGACACTCAGAACTACTCACTCTTTGGGCAGATCTCTGGGTGATATTCTTAGTTAACTAACTGATTTTAAACAAGACCTGAAACATTTTCACCAACATTCTGGTTCCTACCAAAAAGACCAGCTTGGTTTCAAGGGTGTTCAAAGGATATTAAAAATCTTTAAAATTTTCAAGCAGTGTGGTAATCAGCCTGGAGGAGAAGGAAGGAAAGAAGGAAGGATGTAGATGTAGAAATATATCTTCTCTACAGGTTGTCTTTCTGAGCAGAAAACACCACAAGTATGATTATTAATCATTCCCAGTAGATCATTCAGTAGATGAGTCCCAAAGTAGTGAGGTGTTTGCAGCACTGAATACATTCACCAGACTGTTTAGTGACCAGCAACACTAGCATATCATGAGCCAGTACTACAAAATACTCCTCAGTGATAATCTTAGCCCAGGTCCCAAGGACAATAAGCATTACCACAGGGAACACATACTGCAAGTAAGATACTACTGCTACTACAATACAGAACCCTAGGCTAAAACACAACTGTGACAGCAAATAAATCAGCATTATAACCAGTAACTATTGAACAAATACAATGAATGTTTATAACAACTTTCATTTAATACCCTATGGTGAGATCTGTCAGCTCAACCTGTTGTGCCTCACTGTGGGCACCAAGATTGTTGTAGTTGAAAGCCAGCTGGCAACTAATCACCATGCAACTGCTTGCTCACACCCTCCCCCCAACCCCAGTGGAATGGGGAGGGGGAAAAAAGTAAAATTTTTAAATTGAGATAAGAACATTTTAATGATTGAAACAAAGTAAAATAAATTATAATAATATTAAATAATAATATTAAATAATAATAATGGGGGGGGGGAAGAGGCAAAACAAGTGATGCACAATAAAATTGCTCACCACCAGACTCACTGATCAATACCAGACACTGTCCCAACCCCTGATCATTCCCCTTTCAGATAACTTGCCCAATTTATATACTGGGCATGATGTTCTATGGTACAGAATATCTCTTGGGACAGTTTTGGGCACCTATCCCAGCCATGCTACCTCACAGCTTTTTTGTGTACCTCCTCACTGGCAGAGCATGAGTCATTAAAAAATCCTTGATTTAGGATTTACACAACCTAGCAGTAACCAAAAGAACAGTGTGTTATCAACATTATTTGTATACTGTGTACAAAGCACAGCACATTAATAGCTACTGAGAAGAAACTAACTCTGTCTCAGCCAAAACCAGGACACAAACGTATTCATATATGCAACCACTTGTTAACAGAATTTCACCACATAACTTTAAACATTTATATTTATACATGAGTATTCATCCATTTCCATGTATTTATTAAAGTAATTTATGCCTATGGTCCTAGAAGAGGGTTTGTGATAGCATATTCAATAATTGAAGACAAAAGTTCACAGCTCAGTTAGAAAGTATCACTAATCAGGCAGTTACTAGCCATTGGCAAGGTAAAAAGTAATGAAGCCTGATGCTGAAAGGACAGCCTTTGAAAATGAAACACATTCTCAGTGTTTGATACTAAAAATGCTGTATAAACAAATAAAATGTAATGTAATGTAATTATAATTAAGGCAAAGTTGAGGTCAAGTACCTTTTAAACTGAGATTAAGCAAATTATTCATGACAGTGCAGGCATCATTAGACATGTATAATGTCTATGAAGAGGAAACTATGTGAGAGGACATCAGTAACTGAGCTTGACATCACCAGTAAGCCAATTCAAACTTGTTTTGTAACATGTAAGAGATAGAAATCTTCAGGAATATTATTTTGTGATTGAACTGGAAATATAAGCCTGTGCAACAGCAAGTCAGGGACACAAATCTCTATACTTACACAATAATCCATTTGTTATTATTTTGCAATTGATAAATGACATACACAACATGAACAGAAAAGTGGGAGGTAAATTTGGAAGATAAAGAAAGAGAAGGATAGAAGAAAAGAAAATAAAGATGAATGTCACCCCCCAGTACCAGAAAACCTGAGTCAACAATTTCAGGATGAAATATGAGAGAAGGAAGCATAATTAGAATAAAGATTAAAAACATTTATGAAATATAGTAGTTAACTGATGGAAATTATACAGTCTTGTTGTGTTAAAGTGTTATCACCAGATGCTATGAAAGTTTAATATCTTATGCAAAATGATAAATCTATGTATATATAAATACTTATATCTTCATCTATGCCTATATATCTATATATCTATATGCATATATGATGTAGTACTCCATTTACTCGTCAGATTACAAACATTTGACAGATTGTATGAGGCCATGTACATGTATTTTACAAAACAGTTTTAGTGAAGCCATTTTTTCCATGGTCATGGAGATAATTTCTAGTATGTAAACTATTTGTTATCATTTAAATATATCTATTACTTATATGTCTATCTTCCTAGATGCTGAATTGGATATTAATCAAACACACTTCTGAGAGATGAAAGCAATAGCACAATGTCTTGTCCAATACCAAAAAGAGAATCTCTACAGATCAAAACAACCCAAACAAATGCAGATAACAATGAGAACAAAGTCCATAGAAAGGGCGTTTAAATCTATTAATTTAACCTAGATGGTAAGTATAAATGTAATGAACCACAAACGTGAGTATTTTATGGGTAAACAAAAGAAATAAAAATACCACCTGCTTTGTCGCAGGACTTGTGCAAGTCAGATTAGATTGTGAGTATTTTTTATCAAATATCAATTCATGTTCTTCTAAATGCAAATTACTTTGTTCTTATTTCTGTACAGTTATACTTGTATTATACAGGAGCATAGAATCCTTAAGAAAATCCACATTAAATTAGAAGAATATGGTGCTATGGACATGAGCTCAGTCAGTAAATATACAAATACACATACTTAATCATGCATATATAATAAATGTACATCAGGTTTCTGCATTATCATCTGTAAGCTTTCAGTAGCAGCTTCAATTGAGGAGTAAATTGCCCTCCATTATGTATTATCTAAAGAGACAGACATTTATATGGAGCAGAGGACATCTCTAGGTTCCCTCATATTAACTTGTTATAGGTTTGTATCATTATTTGGATGCATGGGATAAACAGGAGAGGCATTAATCATTGCACTGAGAGGAATGAAGTAACAGTGGGATTTAGCTAGTGCAAGAAGATGGATTAGCTCTCTTCTTTAGACTCTAGTTTTGATATCTGACTGTTTAATACAATACTTACCCTGCATCTCTAAAATGCTTATCATTAATATGTAACACTTGGCATCCAATTCAATCTCTGAAAAAAATTTAAGTACAATAATATTTAGCTAGGAAATTTAAATTATAATGAATCATGGAGGGACATGGACAATGCAGATATTAATAATGCTATATTCTAAGAAATAACAGAGATACTATTTCTAATGAATTTATTAGCTCTTTTATAGGTACAATTCTTCCTGAATTATCACTGTATACTATTTCTTTTGGTTTTGCTATTTTGGCTACTCATCATTTCTTCCACATAAATTAAAATGCAAGTAATTTTATGTGCAAGATATAACTTTTCTAAACTTCTTATTTATTTATAAAGTATAAGGTCTAAACAGTTATATTTGACTACTTCTTATGTAGCTTTCAATGTTCAGAATAAATAAAGCCAATGGACTTCTTGAAACTCATCTTGTAGACTACTTCTACAAACACTGTCCTTGGGAATCAAGCTTATCTTCCATAAATTTTATCAGCTTGAAACAAAGTGTGAGCATGAACACATTCTGTGCTAAGCTTAAGGATATTTTTCTGTTATGTTCTGATTCTTTTTGTCCTTTCATCTTTCCTCCTGGAAAACAAAAGTTTAAAAAATTAAAAATCTGTATTTTGTCTTTTGTTTAATTGAGTTTTTCAGCTACCCACCTTCTGTTCATTGTGGTGAACTCTAAACCAATCATTCTTAATTTAAAAGTTAAAGGCCAACTTTTCTATGCTAATATGACATTTTTTCTCTCATGGTAATTATTTACCTATTAATTTCTGATACATAAATCTTCTGTACTATAGGTGGAAGTAGAGGATAATGGAAGACAGTAAGAATCAAAACCATAAGCCTGGAATTAGACCTCTGTGAAACTGTGATGTGCAATTGGACTGAGAATTACACTAAACAGCAAAATGTTATTGGAATTTGTTTATATTGCTGCTGTCTGATTAAAGGGGACTTTAATATATAAAGGAAGAGTACAAGCAAGACAGAGGGAGACTTCTTACGAAGACCTCTACAACAGGATAAAGGATAATAGGTTTAAAAGAAAGTGTAGATTAAAATTGGATACAAGGAAGCATTTTTTATGGTGAGCCTGGTGAGACGCTGGACCAAGTTGCCCAGGGAAGCTGTGGCTTCCCCATCCTTGGAGACATCTGAGGTCTGTCTGGATGGGGCTGTAACAGGGGACTGAGGTCATCAGTAATTTTCTCTGCTGCTCCTTCCTCTTCAAGGGGAGGATTCCTCATGCTCTTCCCTTGCTCCAGTGTGGCGTTGCTCTCATGGGAAACAGTTCATGGAATGGTCCAGCATGATCCCCTTCCACAGGGTGCAGTCTTTCAGAAACTGCTCCAGCATGGGTCCCTCATGGGGTCGTAAAACCTGCTCTAGCTCTTTTCAGATTCCCACCTGGAGCCTGCCCAGCGTCGGCTTCCCACAAGTTCACCACACCCTTTGGGCACATCTACCTGTTCCAACGTGGGATCCTTCAGGGGCTGCAGGGGAATCTCTGCTCTGGGAACCTCCTTCCCCTCCTTTGTCACTGACCTCGGCGTGTGTAGAGCTGTTTCTCTAACATATTCTCTCTCCTGTTGTTCCACAGCTTTTTCCCTCCCTTCTTAAATACATTTTCCTGAGGTGCTAACACTGTCACTGGTAGGCTCAGCCTTGGCCAGCAGAGCTGGCATCAACCCTGTCAGACCTGGGGGAAGCTTCCAGCAGCCTTCACAGAAGCCACCTCTGTACCCCACTAACAAAACTTTGCCACGCAAACCCAATGCAATGGTGCTTGTATCAGTGGCCATATAAACTAGTGCTGTTTTATTATCAAAATCCATTTTATTATCAAAATCCAAAAGTGGACAGGTAAAAAAACCAGCAAATGATTGGCATGTGCTCTTAGTTTCAGTTATACTTTTGTTTCTGTCATAATTCAGTGAAGTTGTGCTGAATGTCACCGGATGTCAGAAATGTCAAGACTGTTAAAACCAAAGCCAAATCCCAAGATGCAAACTGTGACATCAAGGTTCATAGCATTAGTCTCCAAGGGATCTGTTTGATCTTCTGGAACATAAACCTTGACTTCAATTTTCATTGAAGTAGGTGTCATTTGTAACACTTTTAAACAAAAGAAAAAAAAAAAACAACCAAACAAACAAAAAAAAAAAAAAAAAAGAAGGAAAAAATTCCTCAGTAAAACCTGTCATCAAAAGTAGAACAGAAGCAGTATAAGCATCCAGATAAAGGATTTATTTCTTATGTTAAAATACATGCTATGCATCAGTTCCACAATCTCACCTAACGTAAATGTTCTCCATGGTTAAACATTTCTATGTGTGAAGGTCCATCCTCAAAAGCACTGCATGCTATGATGCAACTTCACAAAATGGCATTACCTGATAACTTATTGTTTCTCGTAAATTCAGCAATTAATTTCTTCGGCTGAAGTCTATTCATTTCTGAGGGCACTAAAAGAGGACAGTCCTCCTATTTAAATAACTGCATTTTGTATTTGAAATCAAATTGTTTGTACGTGTTTAATGGAAAATTCCATGTTGTCAGTGTGACAATCCTTTGAGAATTTTTGACTAAATAAAATTTTGTACTTATTTATTTTCTCGTTTTAAATACCTGAAACTTGCTGCATTTTTAAAAATTTGCATTATTTTAATAATTCTGAATCTTTACATAAATTTCCCTATCTATTAACACTGGTAATTTTGGTTGTTTTCTTATAATTACAGACAAATTATGTCAATAATAAAAGAAAAAGAAGTAAAGCCATGTTAGTAGGTCTAATTACTTCTTGTTTATCATTACATTATTTACAAGAAATGTATACCATTCACAATATCTATAGTATATCAAGAATTCTTTCATTATTTCTTAAGAAATAATGCAAGGAACTTTTGGAGAATGGATCTCTGACACACATTTTTAATACATCTTCATCACTATCTTTACATCACTTAAAATATTTTCTTTCCCCATGGAAATAATCAACAAAGTAAAATAATTTTTGAAAATCCAAAAGCTTTAAAATTTTATTTCTTTATTATTTTAAAAAGACACCCTGTGAATGCAGGCAAAAATACACAATGATTTGACCAGCAGGATAGTACTAATGGCCACCAACAAATATATTTGGTATTTTTTCATCTGATCTGTAAAAGGTAATCATGCAACCAAATGTTCTAATTTTAGATGCTGCTTTTGTAAAAGCCATTAATTTATATGGATAAGAGTGAGACAGAGTTTGTAGAAGGCAATAACTTCTAAATAAATAAAATAGCTTGCAGGAGAGGTGAGAGAAGAAAAATAGAAGTTGAGCAACGAAATCTTTCCACTTCTCTAAAGTCAAGAAGAGGAAACTTCAAGCCAAAAGTATTGTAAATTTAACTTAATTGCATTAATGAATTAGATAATATAAAGATAAAGATGACTGATGATTGCAACATAGAGGAAAGAGTTAGGAAGGGAAGAAAGGGATGAATTTCCTCTATTTTTACCTGTCTTTAGACAATTTTTCAGAGTAAAAAATAATAGCAATATGTAAACTAACAACAACTGTCAGTTGAAATACAACTTATATTTTGAAAATATACCAAGAGGGCTTTCCTGATAACTTCTAAGCAATTAAGTCAGATTATTTAGCAGAAATAATGCCAAATAACAAGTGTTTCCATTGACTTTACAGAGTTATGAAGCTGACCAGTGTCTCTGGTTAAAATAAACAGAGCATTTCCTATTCCTACCATGAGTGATTTCAAATAGAGAAGAGTTCTGTCCTTACTGGACATATTTGAGCAAATTTTTAGAAAAGATTTTGTAAAATTATTTCCCTGAATTATTTTAAATTATGTTAATAATGTAATATGAAGCATCAGAAAGGCTGAGGACCATTTGTTAGCATGCTATTACAATAACTTTTTGCTATCAGTTCACTGATCCCTTTCTCCTGCCTTTTTTCCATAATACCCTTCATAATACATAGCAGAAAGCTTAGTTACAGATAATGGCAGTGAAGCTCTCTGATCTTTTTCTCCTTTCAATTTATTTCATTTAATGTGAAACTACTATTTCTCATCTCTGCTTCAGTCTGCACTGTCTCCCCACAGTTTCACATTTGGGACTCCACAGTCCCTTTAGGAAAATAGAACCTTTTCTACAGAAAAAAAAATATAATTTGATTAAATAAAGGAACCACATATGGATCCAAGGCCTCACTTGTATGAGGAACACGCTTGTATTGTTGCACTGCAGAAAAAATACTTGTGAATGTACAGCACAATTTTTACACTTGCGTGGCTTAATTATGAGAGGTTCCTTATCTCTGTACTGAACATATATGACTTATTTTGCACTGTAACAAAGGGCTCAGCATCAGAGAGTTGTAATGCAATCTTAATTAATGGTCTTAAGTAAGATTAGAAATTCAGTTAATACAGATGTCATCTAAATATTCCAGGATTTCAGAAACTTAGCAAAAAAATGGAAATGGGTATTTCCAATATAAGAAAAAAAATGGTTTCCAAAGGGTTTTTTAAATGCTCTTTATGTCTGCACAAAGCTGAGATTTTGACAATAACTGATTTAATGTAACTCATGCAAAAAATATGATATTTCTAGTAAGTCTGTGCCCTCTAGCACCATAGTTTAGTTTCTTGCTTAGTACAGACTCAAAGGTATTAGTAGCATTTGTGCGTCACCAACTCCCTTTGTCTATAGCAGTAGCAGAACCAACAGTGTTTTTCATCCTTACAGTGTCAGTGGAAAATAATAGTTTTCAGAAGTTTTTGTAAGAAAGTCCTCAAACAATCCTGCTCACTCATCTATAGCCATAAACAAAATTCAATTCTTGGTAACATTCTTAACATTTTGTTTCAAGTTGTACCACAAAATCTGTAGAATGGCATGTTTTTTCAATAAAAATAGATACATAAGGGGATAAAACTGGCCTATTTTTATTACTCTTCCTCTGCATTATTACTTAAGGGAAGTTGTAAAAACAAACATTGGTTCTGTAGTTGCTTGTAACAGAAAAGATAACTTAGCTGGCTACAGCACAACAAAAACTGTTATCAAAAGTCTAAAACTAGAAGAATTCAGACTACATGAAGGTAAAGATTTTTCAGAATGGAATGCCAGGGAGCAGTGAGGGACGGCTATACCTGAAGGGACGGAACCTGGGAGCCAAGGCTGGCTCTGTGCAGGCCATTTCCCTGCTGATGGTGGGGGAAAATCCTGCAAGGACTGCACACCGAGGCAGAGCTGAGTACAGGTGACAGGGTCCAGCAGGACAAGTGGTGAACCAGGTTCAGAGTCCCTCTATGATCTCACCCGCAGGAGAAGGAGAAATCAAGGTGAGTCAAATCAGTACTGGGGGGTATATCCAGGGGACCAGGATTGGGCTGCAGGCTGGTGCTTCTGCAGCGTTGTTTGGGGAGCTGTGATAGCACCAAAGGTGAGATGAAATGATGCCCTAGGTCTGTGCAAGGGTGGCAGAGAGCCCCAGGTGAAGCTGTTAATGCCTTTGGGGCTGTGACAAGATGCTATGAATTCTCCACTGCTTCAAGATCTTTTAAGTGATATTGGTATTGTAACTCAGCCAGATGTGTCACACCTTGTTTTTTCAAACACATTGAACATGATGCCCTTGCTGACACAGCTTGCTAGGTGCTTACAATTCTGCTTCACTGGAATTAATATACATAATTAGAGCAACATTTATAAAATTAAATATACTGTAAATTGATATATCTGGACCACTTTGGGATGAGATTGAGACTAATCTTTAACGCAATAGTACTCAATTGATCCAGTTTAGAAATGGTTGTGTCTTTTAATTCTTGTTTTATTGATCATGCACTAGACAAATTCAAAAACTTTTGCAGAAATGCAAAGATGAAACCTTTGCACTGGAAAAACTATTTTCTCAGATAAGTGAAGTTCCTCAAGGATGACACAATAGAAGCTTTTCACATTATCTATGACTTTGGGAAAAATTAAAAAAAAAACAATGCAGAAGACCATTCTGATAATATCAAAAGGTGTAGGGCTATTGCAGTTGTCCTGGGCGCAGAGGGAAAGCGAGGTGGCGTTTTTAGCCCTGTTTGACTCCATGCCACCCGCTTCACAGAGGGCCGTGGATTCAGCAGGAAGAGCCGGGGTCGGCTGGAAGGGTCTCCATGGAGTTGTGGGGCTCTTTTTTGGGAGGTGTGTGCCAGGCTGGGACCGGGGCTGCGTGGCTGCTCAGCGCTGGGATGAAGCGCCCCAGGCCCGGCCGGGCGTGATGAGCAGTGTGGGCACAGGCCCACACGCTTGTCTTTGTCCATAAAACAATGCCGGACTCTTCCTCTCCTCCCCCTCTCTCTCAGAGGTAGTATTGTTTGTTGGGTGGTGAATACCCTCCTGTGGGTAGAGCACTGTCTCTTTTGTGCCCTCTTCTATTCATATTGTTGTGTTTATTGTCAGTATTTCAGTAAAATTGTGATTCCAACTTGAGGTCTGTCCTAGAATTTCCTCTGCTATTGGAAAGGGGAAGAGGTGCATCTTAAGTGAAGTCACTTTTTCTGCTAGGTTTTAAGCCAGATCAGCAGTCATAATTAGTTTTGCCTTGGGATTTCTTCTTTCTAAAACCTTATTATGATATGATATATACGATATAACCTTTTAATACATTTTTACAAATATTTCTTGTATAAGACACTCAATGTCTAAAATTTATAGTGTTCCTTCATGTCCTTTTTTCTTATTTTCTTTTTTAATTGACTTTAAGTTAATTCAAAGGAATGAGGATGGTTGAGATATCCTTATTCAATGCTTTTACTGTAACCTTCTACTGTAAGCTCCAAATAGCTGTATTTTATTTTAAGCATAATTTAGTAAAATCCAGATTGAACTTTGTTTATATTTTATATGAAATTGAATTCCTATAATTCTTTATTGTTGATTTTCAAATATTCCTTGGGAAGGGGGGAGGGATTGGGGTTTTGTTTAGGTATTCAAATATATGTGTTAGCTAGTCAGCACTGATTTATGACCAACATATATGGTTGATGCCTAAATATACAATAAAAAGTATATTTAGAAATCTTTATTTGACAACTGCATCTGGAAATTCCTTCATACCTCATATACTACATTCATTCTATTTGATGTTACACTAAGACTTCGCAGGGATTAATAAGCACTTTAGTGTATGTGTGTAGGTTTACGTTTCTCCACCTAGTTGTTAGTGTATTTCCTTCACATTATATCTCTTTATTATTTCTTTGTAAACTCTTCCAACTCTTGTTTTTCTTCTTTTTGGAGTCACTGTATCAGGAACAATTCAGGAACTTCTTCCAAATACTAAGTGATCAGAATTCTTATCATCTAAACACAGGTCCTTTAAAGATGCCTGTCACTGCTTTATCTGACAAGTTCTGTTTAGCCTTCAAATACCAATTATGATTTTAATATTGTCTTGATCTTCAATACTATCTGCATTTTCTTGAAATATTTTCCTCAGATATATCCATAAGTCTTTTTTGCATATTTGATTGTGACTGAAATAAATCTATTACTGTCAATGCAATCACTACATAAGGAATATTAATATGGGCATTCCTAAAATGCCTGTTTGCCTATGGCTGATTGATTCAGGGTGATTGCTGTTTAGATACCTAAAGCAGCTGAAGGATGGAGAGAGGTTCAGAGAAAGGTGATTCAGTGTTCTAGCAATCTGATTAGTGACACTGCACTCATCAGAAATGCTGCCTATAAGTATCATTTCCCATTCACCCGAAATTCTTGCCTCTTCAAAAAATGCTTTTTTTCCAGATTATGGCAAAGACAAGAATAAAAAAGACAAAAAAACTGTGTTGGATTTTTCTTGGGACAATTAATTTTTGAAGATATGATAGTCAAAGGCAATAAGTCTTATAAAATAGCAAAGAAGTAGCAACCCAGGGATATATAGTAATATTTATGACACTTTTCTAGCAATGTATATTTGCATTCTGGTCCTGAATCCAGAACTAATAATCCATTTTAGTCAGTGAAGTGTCAGAAATTAAACCAATTATATATTAAACCACTCCAAAAGAAATTGAGGAGTAGGCATTGAGCTAAGGAGCTAGTGTTTCTTTTGCTTATTTCTTCATTATTCCTTACCTAGAAGAAGGAATGGGAAGGCTTATATGTTTAGAAGATTAATGCAAAAAGTGAAAACTATGGGCTTGCTACATATTAAGGAGGGGAGGACACTGACAAAGGAATGACATTTGAAGTCCAGTCTTCAACATTTTTGCAGTGTTTCTATATACAGAGTGCTGAATATAGGCAGTAGACCTTCTCTAGCCTGTAATGTTAATGAAAGAAACAATACCTAATGTGTTTTTTTTGTTAAATTCAACATATTTTAACTAGGTTCAGACAATATAATAACTCCTTTAGCAATTCTCTCTAGATTCTGTCAGAAGCTAACAGCAGAACTGAAATACATAAATGTTCAGTGACTCTATTAATTAAATAAAAAGCCCCATGTTAAAATAAAAGTAGCCAAGGTGCTTGCAACTCTTCCTGGTCTAGAATGATAATGCTGACTGAACTGCAGATCCCCCTGGCTAGCACATGAATGTAAATTTGGAATTCTCTTTTCCAGAGATCTACATTCCATTTACTTTCAGAGGGTTTAATCAGATGCTCAGAACCTTAATTGTCAGACAAGAGACAAAATGTGATGTCATATTTAATATCAAATAAATGTAATTATTTCAAATCTCTCCCTAGTGCCTGTTTTGTGCAGCAGGCTGCAGGAATTTTCAGCTTGTCATAACTTGTGCTGTGTAAGATGCTGAACCGAATTATATTTTCTATTAATTTCCAACACAATACCTTCTGCTTGTACGCGTTCCTTTGTTACACAAATTCAAAGGTCATTTTTCAATTATTTAAAGGACATCTGTTTAAATTAAGAATCTGTTTAAAAGAAACAATACTGTCTTCCAATGTAACAGAGTTCCTGTTTAGCGTTCATCTTGCTAATGTCATAGGTTGCCTTCAGTTGCCTCCCTGATCTCCTGGATTCCTGCTGGGTTAGAAATGTGTCATTTCTCTGTACTTAATTATCAGAGAAAAAAAAGAGAGAAACAAACACCGTTACACATTTTATATTTTAAACCTTGCATGGAACTTCATAATAATTCTATGCTTTCTTGCTGTGTAGTAATCTAATGAAGAATGAGAAAGAAAAATCAGTACCTCTATGATCTTATTTGCCTTCTAGACATTTCTAGCTGTTTTCATCAACTACATTAGTTTCATGGATCTGACTTAAAATTTACATACCGCATCAAGAAAGACTAACAGGATATAACACTTAGAGAGTTGTACACAAAAGTGAACTGATAATGAGGATAACTGGTTGGACAAGAGGCTGATTTGACCAGGCCTCCTCTACTTCTGGTGGAGACACATTTGAATGTGCTTTGCATTTGTTCTCCATGTGATCAGTAGAACTGGCTGAGGTTCAATTCTGTGCACAAACCACAGGACAAATGTGTGTGTAGAAATGTTCGTGAGCATTTCTGGAAACCTGTGATGCCAGGCACTGACTACTGGGTTTGAAGATTAACAATTTTTTGTGTTCTCTGCTTTTATGTCAATGCATTATAAGAACTCTGGTTGTCACCATGTGATAAATGAGTAAAATATATTCAACTCGATTCCAAGTTTTACTGAAGTCATCACCAGAATTTTTGATATATGAAGCTTTACTGGGGATGGCTGTACCCTTCTGGTCGCCTAGCTAAGAAAATCTCATTGCATGGCAGCTCTATATACAGCAGAGTGATGAATGTAGCAAGGGACAGTCAAAAAACTTAAATTTAGGAAAAGCATTTCTCTAGTTGGGCAAGAACTTATCGCATTTTTTAGTTTGCTCTTCTGGGATATCATTCTTTTCTCTGCATTCTTCAGATCTGTATTTTTTTTTCCCATTGGAAAATGGCCAGCCAAAAATGTTTGGGTGCCAAAGTATTTAACATTTATGTTAGGATAAATATTGGCAGCGACAGATTAGGCTAAAATGTGAGTGTAACCATTAGACTCTCATATCAGGACAAAACCAAGAAAGGTGATTGAATTAATACTATAAGGTGGGACTAAGGACTTTCTGCATGACATCTCCACAGTCACAGCAATGACAATCATTTTTTTGGAATCTCTTTGAAACAAGGAGTGCTTCATTCTGCATATAAGTTTAAACCATATACACTGATTGCTCTAAATGAAGACTGATTCGATTTATTTCAGGAATATTGCAGCATAAAGCAACCTAAAAGTAAATATGAGACTAGAGACTATTTTGACAACTGAATTCACAGACACAAAGAAAGAAAAAAGCTTGCTTGCTATTTCTCTTTTTTTATGTGTTTTTCTTTTAAACTTCTGTCTTAGTTTGAAGACAGGTATGCCTGCTAGGGAAAAAAAAAAAAAAAAAAAGAGTCTTTCTCCTGCAATGGAGAAAGCAAACCTCCTCTCTCCAAATTGCTATACCTTTAGAATTAAAGGGGCTCTCA
>JAWWMU010000106.1:135736189-135749991 GCA_035048155.1 Cinnycerthia olivascens
TCTACAACTCCCTGAAAGGTGGCTGTAGTCAGGTGGGGGTTGGTCTCTTTCACCAGGCAGCAGCTGACAGAACCAGAGGACACAGCCTCAAGCTATGCCAAGGGAAATATAGATTGGATATTGGGAAAAATTTTTTATGGAAAGAATGATAAAGTGCTGGAATTGTCTGTCTGCGGATGTGGTGGAGTCACCACCCCTGGATGTGTTTAAAAAAAGACTGGATGTGGCACTTGGTGCCATGGTTAATTTGAGGTGTTAGGGCATGGGTTGGACTCGATGATCTTGGAGGTCTCTTCCAACCCAATGATTCTGTGATTCTGTGATTAACAGATGAACCACTCAATGGATAAGGAATGGGATGAAGGGCTGCGCTCATAGAACTGCAGTCAATGGCTTGATGCCCAAGTGCTGAGCCATGATGAGTGGTGTTCATCAAGAATCAGTATCGGGATTGATACTGGATATCTTTTAGCATCTATGACTCTATGACTCAATAATATTTGTGCTGGTATTTAGACTACTATATGCTATATTCTAAATGATACTACTGAAGTAAATTTTTTTTATCTTATCTATACAAGATTTTTTGACCTTACCAAACACAAGTGTTTTGTCAAGACAAAATGTAATATACAATAGCATTTTTTTTTTCAAAATATATTGAAATTTCAACTTTTTGTTCCAATTTGTGATAGAGAGAAAGTGAAATTCCATCCAGGTCCAAAAAGATTTTGGCATAATATTTATGTTTATTAATATACCTTATTAAGTAATATTTTATTAAGCTCTTTGACATGTGTTATCTGTGCTAATGAGTTGTTTAACAGAAAATTCATATATCATTTGCTCAACTAACATTCCTTTTTACCTATCTTTTAAATTTCAGTGGTTATGGAGAGAAGTTGGTATTCATACTTTATACAAACTCTTCCCTGTAGCTGTTCCTTTAGGAAAAATAATTACACACTGTCATCACTATCACTGCACTGTTTGAGCAATATCTCAGTATTTTCTTATGGTTGCAATTCCTCACAACAAAATGTTGATAATATCCCACATAAGTAACCTCCACAAAAGAAAAACTTTTATTCTTCTCCCTGGAGTTCCTGTTTACTTCTCAGGTGTTTTTATTGTCCTACTATGCTAATTTTATTTCAGGACTAATTTCCAGTGATTTTTCAAAACTCACAACTCAAGAAAGCTGATTTTTCTGTTTATAGCTGGTTTTACAGGGTTCTGTGGTCTCTCAGGAGTAATTTAGAGAAATTAGCCTCTCTCCTATCTGGTTAATTGCATCATCAACCTTGCAAATTTATGTAAAAGAAACAAACAAACAAAAGCTATAAAAAGACAGAATATAAAACCAATAACAAAGAAAGAAACTAAACAAGTAATTTTTCACCTTCCAGCCAGTATGTCTGTGAATGACAGATGATATTTTTGCCATTGTTGAAGGGGAGCACTTTTCAGAAAAAGTAAGGAAGCATTGTTATTTATATTTATTTATTGAACAATGGAATTTTGATCTGAAGTTTTAGTTTGTAACTGCTATAAATACAAATAAACAGAATTTTAATTTAAACTTACACAATATAAAGCTTTCAGTACTTTTTCTTTCCTGCCTACTCTGAATTGCTGTTTCACAGAATTGGGACAAAATTTCAATGTGATAGCAGGCATTTCCTCTTTAATAGGTCATCTAGTCGAAATAAAAATCACTGAGTAAGGAGCTGGACATGGAGGACTCTTGAAATGTACTAGAACTATAGAAAATGCTGTCTGATTGTGCCTGCCAGTATCATGCAAAGCACACTTACAAGTTCACTGCATTGTATATTCACATGTCCAGCACACAATTACATAAATGCATCATGTGATGGGTGTGCAGCTGGCTCACGGGCTGGGCACAACAGGTTACAGTGAATGGGTGACTTCAGACTGGTGATGTGTTATTAGTGGAGCTCTACAGAGCTCCATTTTAGGGTTTCAAAATGAGAATTTTCTGGATCCTATAGAAACTATAAGGGGAAAAGTAACTGCCCCATCTGATCAGGGCCTAAGCTACTAAGACAGAAAGGCAGAAACTATGGAAGGTGTGGTAGTATCAGGAGGTGAATATAAGCCATAGAAGCCAAAAAAAAAAAAAATAGTGGAAGAGATGCTGCTGGCTCACCAAGGGTCTGGTGTCTAAAGCCAAAATTAAACCAAGTATGTAAAATCAATAAAACTGGAATAAATGGCAAAAATGTTTAATGGAGGAAAATTGATTATCCATGAAGAGGAAATAGGGGAAAAAGCCTAACTGTAAGGTGAAGTAAAGCCTGTGAGTGGGGATGTTTGGAGGTCCCTGGTAAGTAACCCTGATCTGACCAGCAAAGCCTGGAGCAGAACAACAGACCTGTTCTGATGAGAACACAGGTGTCTGACTTTATTTTGTAGTCAGGAGACATGGAGATTTTTACATTATATTGATGAGGGAGCATCACAGTTCACACTCATTTAATGAACTCAAGGACAAAAATTTACACCAGCTGAAAGACTCGCCTTGATAGCTGTTTACTAAAACAACCTCCCTCTTTGTTTTGTGATAAAGTTATCTTTGAGTTATTCTCTAAGCTTCATGGGTGATAACCCTTGTACATCTCCACTGGGCCTTCTTCCATTATAGTGGTCACATTATGTCCCTAAGGGTTTAGTCCATCACAACGTGTGTCATCGAACACAGGCTGCCTGTCAAGTATCTCTGTACATCACCCAGTGACATGATTTACATAAATTGTTATCATTTTTGCTGGTTCTTGACCCTTTTTTTTACTGCCTGTACACAATCATATAAGAAGCCTGCCCATATTGTTTTTTCTCTTTCAATCCCAACACCACTATATCCACACTCAATTTAGTATTTTTGCTATCACCACATAGTGATGCACAGCATGACTGGCACAGTTATCCTGGTGTCCTGGGTTGATGAGACACCTGGCAGTGCTGATCTTGGGCAAACACAATCCCAACAGGACTCAGTGCTCCCTGAAAAGACCTGTGAGGTTCAGGCCTTTCCTGTTTCTGTCTTTAAACACTCTTGAGCTGCATCTCTGCTTCGTGGCACTGTCTTTAACACCTGGCTGCTTCTCAGACTATTTGTCATGTCTGGCAATTTCTCCTGTACTTTATCACATCCTGCTCAGTTAACTTCAGCCCAAGGTCAGGTCAGAAGCCCAGTCTCATGCTTGCAACCCTGACAAACACTTCAAGACTTACAGTGGGCTGACTCTGAACAGCAGCTGAGCACCCAAACAACTGCTCACTCATTTTCCCTCCTTCTGGATTGAGGAGGGAATAAGAAGACTAAAACCAAGAAAACTCATGGGTTCAGCTACAGTTTGGTAAGAAAAGAAAGAGAGACACATCCCCCCCCAGCCCCCCGAAAAAAAAACAAAACCAAAAACAAACAACCAAACTCACCAACGAAACAAAACCAAAACACAAGTGATGCAAAGGCAGCAACAATTAGCAGATTGATGTAAAGTCAGTCTCTAAAAAGTAGCTACATTGAACTATCCTTGCTTCTTTTTTATTTTTTTTTAATTGCTGAGCATGACATAATGTGGCCTGGAATATCACTTTGGCTGTTTAGCATGAGATGTCCCTCCCGTGTCCCTTCCTACTCCTTCTTTCCCACTCCTGACCTATTCACTTGGTACAGAGGCAGAGTTAGAAACAGAAAACCTTGACATTATAATGCTCAGTAACAGTGACAAAATAGATGTGTTTCAACACTGTTTAGTCACAAATCCAAAACACTGTGCCATACAGGCTACTATAAAGAAAATTAGCTCCATCCCAGACATCATATTGTTGCTTAAAGAGTGTTGTTTAAACATAATGAAAGCTACAGAAGTCATTGAGAACACAGGATAAATTCTAAAAATTAAGTTTTGTTTCATTTTTTTAGGCCTTTCTAAAATTGCTTGTAGAAAAATTAGACTTAGGAGAAAATGAAGCCTTTAGGAACTGAATGAGTTGAGACCTCTGTACAATGAAATTGATCAATGTTTTGAGGATTTTATAAATCTAACTGGTTCAAAGGCCGTTGTCTGGCTGTCAGCATAAATTATGATTTATGTGTTTTCTCCTACAATTATAGAAGTGGGAAGGAAATTCTCTGGTTCATATCAGAGAATTAAAAAAAAATATTAATGTTTGTAATTTGTTATTTTAAAATAATTCTGTTTTAAACCTGATAAGTTTGCCTTTATTAGTGATGCTATAGGAACAGCAAATGGATAAAAATAAAACCTCTAAAAATTCTTTAATTACTGGTATTTTGCTATTTTGTAGCACCTGAAAAGTTTTTAAGCTAACAATTCTTTGACGTAACAGCTGCAAAGAAAAAGGAAACTGAATTCCTCTGAAGTCTGCTGCCACAGCTGCTCCTCTGCAGAACTTCTGTAAAATACACCCTGGTGCCAGACCTATGTTTAGTATGGCTCAAAGAAACATCTTTCAGAAAAAACATTTAGTTCTCCTGTTTTTATAAAAGACTTCTCAGAACTCCTTCCCTCTATAACTCACTGCCATTCTTTGATTGCAGCTTAAACCTTTTAATATATTACAGTAATGATGGTTCTCTGAATGCACGCAGCTGTATTGGGCCTCTTACAGCACACACTTCACTGCATTAATCATAAAAAAATAATATTTTTCCAGACAGTGCTGTTTTAGAGGAAGGCTGTTTTGTTATGGTTTAATCACTTGTCACTAAAACCTGGACTGAAAATTGACAGTGTTATTCCACTGAAATATTTCTAAGGCCTAGAGCACAGGCCTGTTCTTATATGATCTTAGAACAGTCTAATGATTTCACATACTTCTTGTAAAAAGAGAAGATTGTTCTTAAAAGTCATGCTTTCTAAAACTTACTGTGGTAACTATTTCGATGTGTTCCTAAACAAGAAGAAAATGGATTAACAAGGCTGATTGGGAAAAGATAAGTGGCAAAGCTTCCCCTATGGGCTGAATCTCTTCCGTGTTCAGGTTCATACCTGCTGGCTTAGTGATCAACATCCTCCTTGCTGTATCAGTACTGTGATGTCAATAGATGTGTAGAAAAATGCATTGTATTCTATTCTGGTCATATAAACAACATGACTCAACTAAATATTTACTGGTGTATTTATTGTTGGTAAAATCATTGAATAAAATTAATCTTGGCTTTCAGACTCCAGTTTACACTCATCATTCAGATCTTTGAAAGGTATTAGATAGATCTATTGCTTTGCACAGGCCAAGTCTATTGCTACTTGCACAGTCTTTCCATGTGATTTGTGCTTCACTCCATTTATGATGGAATTATAGAATATCCTGAGTTGGAAGGGACCCATAAAAATCATTGAAGTTCATCTTCTGCCCCTCACAGTACTGCATCAAGAATCACACCATGTGCCAGAGAGCATTGTCCAAACACTTCTTGAATTCTGTCAGGCTGTGTTGTGACCACTTCCCTGGGAGCTGTTCCAGTGTCCAACCACCTTCTGAGTGAAAACTCTTTTCAGAATATCTAATCTAAATCTCCCCTCACTCAGTTTCAGGGTGTTCCCTCAGGTCCCCTTACTGGTCACCATATAGAAGAGACCAGTGCCTGCCCCTCTTCTTCCTTTAATAAGGAAGTTGTAACTGCAATGAGTTTTCCACTCAGTTTTCTCCAGGCTGGACAGACCAAGTGACCTCAGCTAATCCTTGTATGGCAAACCAAGGCTGAGAAGAGGTGCAGGATCAATCTGCTGGAACGCTCTTCCTAATGCAGCTCAGGATGCCATTGCCTCCCTACAAGGGCACTACTGGCTCATGGACAGTGTGCTGTCCACCAAGACCCTGAGGTCCTTTTTCACAGAGGTGGTCACCAGTGGGTCAGTCCCCAGCCTTTACTGGTGCATGGAGCTGTTGGTGCAGGACCCTGCAATTGCCTTTGTTGAGCTTCAAAATGTTCCTCTCAGCCAATCTCTCCAGGCTGTCAAGATCCTCCGACATGGCAGCAGAACACTCTGGGGCATTGGTCACCTCTCCCATTTTTATTATTTAGCCAAAATTATAAACATGAACACATTTAATACCTTTTTTTGTTATTTTTCCCAAAGGAATTCAATAAACGATTCATAAGAAATTTTCTGCACTTATGATTACTTTAATTGAAATTCTTGGTCTCTCTTTCTGGTCTATCATTATAAAAATAAATAACTGTAAAATTTAACCATAAAGTATAAAATATAATCCATAGCTACTATTTCTTTGAAATGTTACCTCAAGTGACCAACTCACGCATTCACCATAGAGAAAACAAACAAACAAACAAACAAACCAACCAACCAACCAACCAAGTAAAACAAAACAACAACAAAAAACTCAACTCCAACCTCAAATAAAAGAGGGAAGGGGACCAATCATTCACATTCCCCAAACAACTGACTACAAATAAAGTTTTTTCTGAATTAGAGAAATTTAAATAAATATAGAAGTAATACAAATTAAGGAAGAAGGATTCTATGCTATAGGCCTTATCCCACATGTATAGAGAATTATTAATTCAGCATTTATAAACATAATAATTCTGAATCTCAGACTATTATTCTTATTTATGTTGAGAAATAAAATTTCAAACTGTCTTCCCAGTCTTTTTACTGCAACAACTAATCTGAACAGAGCACAGGCAGAGTTTGAACTTGCTTAATCTCTTTATCTGTAAGGAAACTGGACAAAAGGAAAACTGGAACCATGATTTTTCCTCTCTCCTCTCCAAGTCCTGTGGGGTGTTCAGTGTTGCTGAGACAGCATTTGGCATTGTTCAGAGCTAGTAACAAATTGCTAACCTCTGGGAGTAATGAGAGAATAGGGAGGAAATCATGCCTTTGTGGGAGAATAATATCTTTTCTTGATGCTTCCTGAGGCAATATAGCTATATGCTTCTTTTTAAATGGAACTGCAAAGAAAGACACAAGCTACCTCCAAAGAAATAAAGTACTAGTTTTGTTCAGGCTTTTGCATACTTTTTTTCTTGGAAGAAAATAAATTTGTTAAAGCCTTCCTTAATATTTGAATAGAGTTGTGCGATGCACTGATGGTGTGCTTTAAACTTCTGAATCAATTAGTCTGGCATGGATGGTAATAACATTGTCACTAACATTACTATCATACTAAACGCTTACATGATGACAACCTGCAAGGATAATGTTGATTATTAAGTAGACTAATCAGACTTTGATTATGATTTGTACATGACCTGCATGAAATCTGGATATGTCTCCCAGTTGTGCACTTTTGGCATGCTTATGGTTGCCCTGAGCATCTTTTGAGATCATATGATCTCATTGAATTCACCTGGAAGGACTCAGTATAGTAGGAAGATTCTAGTTTTCTTCTGTTTTCCCCAGGTAGAACAGAAAGAAATCTATGGCCAAGCATATTTCAATGCTACCATGTAGAGTTCAAAAAGTGCAGGTCATGGCAAAGTGTTTGAATCAGCTTTAATTCAACCTGGACAGTTCACTCTACTCTTACAGATATCCTTTAAAGTACTGAATAATACAAAAGCCTAGAAAATATGTAATTTTAAGAAGAAAAGTGCTATATATTCATGTAGACAAGGGATTTTCCCCCCCTCCTTTAGTGTACTTGTGACTTCAATTAATTCTAAGAACTCAAAACAAGTACCTTGCATTTGGACTTCTACATTACTACAGCTGTTGAACTTCTCTTTCTAATGTATGACAGAGCAATGCTTTTAGTATGCAGTTACAGTAAATTGAGACATGCATTTAGCATTTTAAGCCTCTAGCAAGTCTTTCTTTCTACGCAGCAGTTCACCAATTGAATATTAATATAATGCTTGGCAATTCAGAAACACATGGTGAATTTCCTTTGTCTGTAAATGCCTGTTTAACAACTATTTAATATTCAGGCAAAGAACTTGAATTCTATACTTGCACTTACCCTTAGAGTATGAATGACTTATTAGCAAGGTGCAGTGGCATTTGATACCTTTACATCCATTTTTAAAGAATGTTGCAAGATACTGCTATGAGATTTTCCACTATTTATAATCAGACTTATATTTCAAAATGGCAAAACAGCCTGTGGCTCATACATTTATATGATACTCCTATTGAAACCTAAAACATATTAAAGAAAAATAAAATATTTTCAGTTCTTGCTTTGCTGACAGTTTTTTCTGCATTCAGTTTTTACATTTACCTTTCCTTGTATCAAAACTCATATCTTGTTAATATACCAAATTCAGAGATAGGTTCTACCAACAATTAAACAGGTCTTGAAAGCTGAGCCAGACTCACAAGTCTGTGTATTTTTTATAGTCTTCTCTTTTGCCCATTCTTACCCCTTCTTCTCTCTTGCTCAGACTTCTCCTTTCTTTTTTCCTCTTTCTTTGAAATTCAAAACTAAATTAGGGGATGATATTTTCACTGGTCCAAATTAGAGCAGTCAGAGTGTTATTTTTTTTTTAATTTTCTTCTCCTTTATTTAAATAATTATTGTCAATATTTTTTATTAGTTTAACCAAAGAAAATGACTGTGCAAATATATGAATGTAGTGAATATAGTCCATCCCTTACAGAGTATCTTCACACCAGAAGGGATCCTTCTGAAATTGCACATCTTCTTTCTTCTTCCTGTTCTCCTTGGCTTTTATTACATTATTTTTCTTTCTTACGTCATGTGTCTAATATGTAGCTGAATCACGTACTCATCTTTATTAAAAGAAGTAATAAGAGAAACATCATAGCAGCTCCTTTACTGTTGATTATTCCTGTTGTATAAATCACCCTCTACTTTACATTTCTAGTCCAGAAAGATGAAAACCAAAAGTAATTAAATATTTTTCACGCTGTGTTTGTATGCCCTGTTGTACAGTTACTTTCCATCATCAGATGCTCACAGGCAGTTTGGTGATGAGATTTAGGAGGGGAGCACACATCAAATTTGCTGTCCTAGATCTGCATTAGAGCTGGCTTACCACAAACCATCATTAAGTGGCTAGTCAATCAGACAATGGTACCTTTAGGTATAGATGTGGAAGAATAAAGACAAATCTATCGGTTTATGAAATATTTTCACACTGAACATAACTCATTTCTGCCACTTTCAGTTGACTTTAAAATACATGTGTGGTGTTGGCAGAATTATTGGAGAAGTATAGTAAAAGACTTCATTACAACAATTATTTTTCATACTCACTGCTATTGTTTTCTCATGTAAACTGTATGCTGTTGTATGCCTTTTTGGCAATATTTGAGTTTGTTCTTTGGTGCAAAATATTGCAATGAAGTGAAAAATATTTACTTTTTAAAAGGGAAAATTTGTACCGTATTATGTATCATTCTTTATATTTATGAAAACTATTCAATATTTGAGTATATTTTTAAAAGAAAAGAGTTCATATGCACACATTTCCTTTTACAAAGACCTTTGTTTTATATATTTGAAAGATATTAGAAACTTTTTTTTTATTTTAAAAAGTTGTTATGAATGCTCTTCCTTGAGATGTAGTCCATCTCTTTTCTGAAATGTGTGTTACATTTTGGTAAAGTTTTTAATAAGCTTCTCCTGAAGCTTCTGTTTAGATGAATGACATTTGGAGTATAGAATAAGAGTAAAAGAAATAAGGTAGAACTGAATGTAAGCTTACAACTTTAGTTACATAGTATGACAAAAGAAATGCTCTGAATATGATTTTAGAATTCTTAAAAACTCCCTCATGACAAAAATTGAACTGAAATCTACTTTCTTTTTAACCTATTTCAATTCAAAGTGAAATTCCAAGGGATAAGTTGTTCTTTCTCTCAGGTTACTGTGCAAAGACATGCCTATTTTTCTCTTAGAAATAACCATGACATAAAGCAACCTTAAAATAATTCAAAAAGTAGCAGACAGAAGCTACCTGGTACCCTGTAAGTGAACCGGATAATTTATCATTTCTAATGCTGACGTCCAATTCATGAAGAATACAATCTAAAGAAACTCTCCACATCTTCTTCTTTAAGTAGCTAAAAAGTATTATAGGTAAAACAATGTTTTTGTGAGAATATTCTGGAACAGTCTTGTTCTAATGCTTATATTTGGCAAGATTTTTAATCAAGTTATAGATGCATAAAACTGTAACATCAAGTATTTGGTTGTGGAAACATAATTTCTAATACAAATATAAAAAATCAATCCATTTATTTTATTAAACAGAAATTTATTCAGTAGCCTGAGCAGCTAATACATATGTAGCAAGGAAATACCTTATTGTAAATTGTCATTTTTATCTAGTGAAGGAGGCCAAGGTTAAAATTGGAAAAATGAAAAATAGATATACAAACATATTTTAATCTGGGTAATAGTTAACATCTGGAATGTAAAAAAGGTAGTGAAGAAGAGTGAATGAATCCGTGTGGAATGGCCAACCTGTTCCAATACACAGTGCACCTCTGTCTCCCTTTAGTGCATGGGATCAGTTGCCTGAGGCCGACAGTGTGAAGTTCCACAAGGCAAAGTGCTGGGTCCTGCACTTGGGTCACAAAAACACCATGAAGAGCTACAGGCCAGGGGGAGAGTGTCTGAAAAACTTCTCAGCAGAAAAGGACGTGGGGTGCTGGTTGGCAGCAGCTGAACATGAGCCAGCAGTGGGCTCAGGTGGCCAAGAGGGCCAGTGGTGTCCTGGCCTGGATCAGAAACAGTGGCCAGCAGGACCAGGGCCATGATTTTCCTCCCATACTTGTCACTGGTGAGGCCACATCTTGAGCACTGTGTCCACTTTTGGGACTCTCACTTCAAAAAAGACATTGAAGTGCTGGAGCATGTCCAGAGAGGGGCAATGAAGGTGGTGAGCAGTCTAGAAGGTAATTGGGAAGGATTAGATTTAAGCATGTTTTGTTTCAAACATTCTGTCTGTTACATCAAATATGTAATCAGAGGAGAGGATCCCATGGAAGTGGAACAGTGCTGTTTTGAACCAGCTTCCTGTTCTACCTTGAAACTTGCGCTCAATCACGTCCCCCTACCCCTACTCACTTGCTGGAGGAGGGCTGATTGTGAATATATGAGCAAAAAGCAGAAAAAATCTAGTTTACCTACTAGGTATGCACCAGTTTGACTATAAAAAGGAAGAGGATTAGGAACCCTCTCTTTCTTTTCACTCTCTTTCCCTTTCGCCCCAGCTCTGGATCATGCTCACAGCAGGATGAACGAGATATAAGGGCTGGTGATATTCTTTGTTCTCTCTCTCCTTTTTCTGTGTTTATTTCTCTCTGTTGCTTTGACTGTTCAAAACACAGCTGTTGTATTCTACCTCATACTCTGTACAGAACTTTCTTCTGAAAGTGAGGAGTTTGTACAAGCATGTTGTGGCTTGTTAGCCAACACCTTTGAGCACTGGTGTATTGTGCTTTCTTAGCCCATGCCTTTGGTGGTTTGTTTCTGGCTTGTCATCCAGCACCTTTGAGAAGCGGTGTTGTGGGAGTTGAGAGCTTATAGAAATGTACTATACAAAATCTAAGGGCTTTTTAGCCTCCACTTTTTACAAAGGGTATTGAGAATTTAAAGGCTTGTTAACCAACACTTTTGAGGCTACATAGTGGGCTAGTTTCCAGAGTTAAAGTGACTGTACAATAAAAGCACAAGAGCTCCCTGACATGTGCTCCAGTGTCTTTGTTCAGCCTGATGAGAATTTACAATGAACATCATGCCCATAGGTCATAACAATAACTCCTATGAGGAGCAGCAAGGGAGGTGAGTTTGTTTAGTCTGGAGCAAAGGAGGCTCAGGGGTCACCTTATCAGTCTCTGTAGTTCCCTGAAAGGTGGCTGTAGTGAGGTGGGGGTTGGTCTCTTCTCCCAAGTAACAAATGATAAGAAGAAATGGCCTCAAGTTATGGCAGGGGAGGTTTAAATTGGATATTAGGAAGAATTTCTTCATGGAAAGTTTTCTGTAAGCATTGGAACACGCTTCCCAGGGAGGTGGAGGAGTCACCATCCCTGGAAATATTAAAAAAATTACTGGATGTAGCACTGAGTGCTATGATCCAGCTGACAAGGTGATGATCAATCAAAGATGTGACTCAATGGTCTTGGAGGTCTTTTCCGTCTTAAACAATTCTGTGACTCTGTATTATGTGAAATGAGAGTTGACAGAGTTAAAATTCCTTGATTTACAATCATGTCTCATGCTTTTAGATTCCTAGATCATTGTTGTTTCTTGATAAATTGGCAATGTATTGATATGCTGGGAAACAAAAATGAGGACTTGAGGGATATTGAAATTCTGTCAGATGTTCTGTAGGGAGGTATCATTAAACTTTCAACTACTCTTGGGCAGTGGTAGTTTCAGATCAGATTGCTTTTTATTTATTTTTCCCATATTTCTTTTATACACATAATGTAGAATTGTATTTCATGTATGAACCTTGATACATCTCACCATGCTTTTTTTTTCACCTGAAATTGCATTTCTGCAATCTCTGTGAGACCACAGAGAAGCCAAAAATAATCAGAATTTAGCTCCCCTTGTTAAAATATCTCAGACAGAATATAACAATGGCACCACATAACCTCTGAGATCCTACATGTTGGTGGGTAGTAAGCAGAGTGGTTCCATTTCCTTGCATGGTTTCATAAGTTTGGAAGGATGTTGAGAGTGTCTCCACAGAAGTTAAAATACAAGGGCACTGTCAGAATACTGGTTCTTAAAAAAACAAGGAACAGCTGCCAAATGTATTACTGAATATTGTATATAATATTAGTGTATATATTGTATATAATATTAGTCTCATCCTTTATTCTTGAGGTTGCATTTGAGATAATATTTAGTGTCTTCTCATTAAGCTTATGCACATTTTCAAGATATGCTGTAAAATCCTTTAGCCTCTAATTTTCATCCGAAACTATCGGAAGAATACAAGCTCTGTGCATCATATGATATCATAAATACCAACAAAAATGTTACTGAAGAAACAGTAATAACCTCTCTAATGAAAAATATTTAGACATTTAATATGCCTGCTTCAGTTTTCTTGGAAATACTATGCGAAAGCGTGAAACTTCTCAGAATTCACTATAAGCTACAAAGATGTTTAAATAAGGAGACATCTAGTTGTTATGCCAATACAGTCAGAACTAATCTGTTTGTCAGCAATTCCGCTGTAAGCCCTTGTCTATCCAGTGGCTTAGAACAGAACGGTAAAATGATGTTTGAGAATTTGATGCATATCTTTTTCAAGGAAACCATCAACATACCCACAGTATGTAAAAACCTCTTTTTTTTGAAGCACCCTACTCGTCAGGAGTTCATACCATTTTAGATTGAATTATTATCATATTAGAGAATGACAAAACTCCGCTTACAAATGTATACTACTTGTACAGTCTTCATCTATAAAACCTGTGTTATATTTTCATTATTTCAGTAAAAATGAGATGACCAAAGGGACATGCTCTGAAATATCCATTTATAGCCTTTATGGCCTTTATAGGACTTAGTATCCTCTGGAAACCACCAGGAGTCATGATTTATACTGTAGATCTTCAGTGCTGCATATGAGAACTGTGCTGGATTCAAGTCATCTGGACAGTGCAAAATATCATAAAGAACATAAAAACCTATGAGGTGCAATCAAAGACATAATAAAGTCTCTTCAGACACAGGAGAAAACTTGTGTTAAACATATATCATCTTTACCCTTTGTCCTAGTTTAGGGCAGATTTGGGAGAGGGAAAGAAGGGAAAAAAACCAAACCTCTAGATGGACCACCCCTCCCC
>JAWWMU010000106.1:135750846-135768583 GCA_035048155.1 Cinnycerthia olivascens
GGAGGGGCCGTGTGGGTTTATTTTCTAGAGGGGCCCCCTTTGGAGAATCTCTCCCAAATTTGCCCTAAACCAGGACAGTATTTTATTAAGAAACAAAGAGGGCTTTATTGATACAAATGTTAAAGTTAATAGTAGCAAAGATTCAAGAAGATCATGATTTCTTTTACTGGAAAATGATCTGATCGGATCTGATAAAGATTACAGTTATCTGTTAAAACAGAAAACCTATAAGAAATGGCAAAAATTGACAGGTTGGATGGCCCTTCCTGTCTTTAACTTCTCTGCTTTCAGTACTCCTTGGTGGTGTTTTTGCTTTGCTTTACACCATTGCTGTGAACATAAAATCTGCTCCTTATGCACTGAGTACTACCTATAAAGAATAGACATACTACCCTCAGTACATAAATATAAGCAGGTCCATAGATTTTTTCTAAAGAATTAGTACTTTGATCTCCATACTGAAGAATGAACTGAGCTTTATGCTTATATGATGCACAAAAGAAATCAAAGACGATCTGAACAAGGAGAAGGGACTGTCTGCATTAAGAAAAGTGTTTGGAAAATTGCAATAGTAACTGGAAATCATTCAAGTGCTTTAGTCCATGTCATATTTTTTATAGGTTGATCAATATGGAGTATCTATAAAACTACAAATTTACAGGAAGTTGTTGTCACATCTAATTGGTTACTGGATCCGATTATTTCAAGAAATGTTTCTTGTGTATTTTTACATGTTAAAATGACTGTCTGTTAATGAAACAAATCTAATTCTGTCAGTCTTGAAATGATTCCCACAGCACACCATTATGATTAGTTTCACTTTCACACCAGTTCTGCCAATTTTTTAAAACAGTTTTTCATTAATAATACTGCCTAGTATGAGCTGCCAAAAACTATTTAATGTGTGATATGAAAAATCTGGCATTATGTAGGTGCCTAGTGAGAGCCAGTAGTGCAAGATTTTCATATTTCCTCCAATGGATTTGTCTGAAATGAATTCCATGTATTTTCACAGTGTGTTTTCTGTTAAAAAAAAAATTGCTGTGTTTCATTATTTAATTTGCACATTTATGAAGTCAGAACGATATAACCAGTTTTCCCTTAATCCTATTTTTTATGCATGATATTTGCATACAGAGTCATTTGCTTGATTTCAGTGCCAACACATGAAAATATTTTTTTATTCCTATTGAGCCTTAGGAAGTGTACCTTTTCAGCTTAAGGAGATTCATATTGTCATTTTCCTAGCCTACATGTGCTATTCCATGCCAGCTTACCTTTTTTTGCGGCTGGAAACCTTTCCTGATGACTCTCTTCATCACTATGACTTATTTGCTTACTCTGCCTCTCTCTTTTCTAAAATTAGATGGTGAGCTTTTCATTTCATGGACCATGTCTTTTTATCTGTTCCATAAAGCTTACGTGACATTTATGGGATCAATGTAAATTAATAATAATAATAATAAACATTTTATACTCTACTGATATGAATTTAGGTATTTGAACTGTGAAATACTGCCTTTAGTCAAGGCAGATGTCAAGGTACAAGTGTGTCAGGGCACATGAGTGTCCTCAGCACCTGGGAATGGAGGGGCTCCCCTGGGGCAGCAGGGCTGGGTCTGGCAGCCAGGGCTGTCCCACCATCCTGAGCAGAGAGAGATGGGCTGAGGGGCAGTCAGGGCATCCCCAGCCCGACACCCCCAAGTTCCAGAGCTAATTCACATCTCATATTTATAACCCAAATCGTACTTGGATGCAAGCCTAATTTTAAATAGCAGGCAGAACAAATGAATTAATGGAAGTTTAGGTTTAAATTTGAAGTTTTTAATTTGCATGTACTTGTCCTTTAGAGTGAGATAACTACCTTTTTTTTATTTGCCTTAATAAAACACAGAATTTTATTCTATCATCGTATGTACACCTGTGTGTTTGTGTGTTAAAGAATTTTGCCTTTCATTTAAGGCTTGATTTCATCTGCAACACTAAATAGTCGTCATTTTCTTAGGTAATATATGGACATAAGAAGTCAGGTGTCAGAGTCTGGGACAGTTTGTCCCAGAAGAATTCCAGAGCTCTCTCTCTCAGGCAGCAAATAGACAGGAAAGAAGAATGTTTTTATTGAGTATGAGTGTTTCAGTATCAATATCAGTAATCTCATGATTTTATCTGTAATGGTATGTCAGTAGCTGGCTGAGTTTTCAGACTCGAAGGATAGTTCAGGTTTTTTTTATGAATACATTCAAACCACTTCTGGCAAAAAGAAAAAACGTAACAGCTTCTACCACCTAAACTAAGTGTATCAATACTTGTTTGTATGATAATATCCATTAAGTTAAACTATTTTATCTTGAGTCTTATCCATTGAATTTTGGCTTTTAGTGCTAACAATACTTGAGAAAGCATTAAACTATTTATAAAGCCTCACAAATAATTTCTTTCTATTACAATATTAGCATCTCCAGATTCTCTGATGTTAATTGCAAATACGTAATATATATACCTCCTTGAAAATGTATGAGAAATAAATCCCAATTGCTCTATTTTAAGTCATAGAAGATGAAAAGATAACAAGAATGAGGTTTTATTGTCTGCAAAGAGACATACAGATGTTTTTAACTCTAGGTGTGTAATTTGCGCTCCCTGACTTCAAGCAGCCTGACACCAAGACCCTCAAGGGTGGCAGGCTTTTTGTGTTGTCTCCCAGGCTCACAAAGAAGATTTCAATGTCTCAAATCTCAGCTGTTATCCTCCATTTAGGAAAACCAATCCCATTCTAAATTTTAAGTTTGTCACACAACTTTAGATATGTGCAATGTAGACAGCAGAAGATGAGAAAGTCAACAGGTTACATTTATAGTCAAAGGAGGAATCCTCACATAAAGTTTTATATGGACCTTTTAGGATACGACTTATTTTTCAGTGACTGCCTATTCTTCCCCCTTGACTATAAAATGGTGCTGTGATAATTGCTAAGTTGAGAAGGTGATGCTGTAGATTTCCACAGTGAATCAGAGGAATTCCTTCAAAGTGATATTGCACTGGGACTCTGCATGTCTCAGCTACAAAATAATTCATCCTCAATAACTTTTTTTCCCCTTTTTAAGGGTTGAACACTGCCTTTCATTGTATCAATAAATCAATAGTTTTATACTCTCTAAATCTGACATTCAGCTGAACCTGCTGAGTTTTGGAACTTAGTTAATGCCACGACTTAAAGTGTACAATTAAAATTTTGCAGTTTGTAGACAGACATATTTATGCTGAAGAAACATACCTTTGGTGCCAAATAAGAACGAACTAGCTTTGACTTTTAAGGAAAATATATATGAAGAGATCTTATATAAGATATATGACTAATCTCTTTCTCTATTAATAGATTCCAACTAGAACTGAAATTAAAAGCCTTTTGGCCTCAACTCAAATGTTTTTGCCTTGTGAAAATCCTATCTCATTTAGATAGAGATAACAGAGCCTAATGTGAGAGAAAAAAATCCAAAGCCATTCTTTGTTATTGTGCAATATTTTTGTAGTCTGCATTGTGACAACAGTAAAAAATCTCATCCTAATCCTGCCTAAATGGTATGGATCTGATATGAGACCAGTATATCTGGAAGCATCAGTTATTGATGACTGAAGTTTATGGGGCGATGGTTTTACATAACAGTAGTTACTTAATTTGAACTCACAATTCTACTTAAAAGATAAGGCTGTGATATATTGTTACAATAAAGACATTAATAATTGTTTAAGCAAGTGTGAAATTTTTAGTATCAACCAACTCTTTGAATATTTACCAAATAGTTTAAATTCACCAGCTTACTAAAATTATAATAAAATAATCTGTATGGCATATATTTTTGTCCTTAATTGTAGGTAATTATTCTTAAAATAACCACTTCTAAGAATTTAAATATTAAAAATATACCTCTAGTTCTAAAAAAAAATATATTTTTTAAATCTCCTAAAATGACAACTTTTTTTATCAGAGGACTGGCCCTGTGGTGTATTCAGAATCATAATTACTGACTGTAGTCATGAAAATAGATTTTAATTTTATTACTTACTGTTAGCACAGCTTTGTCAATAAAGTATAAAGGAAAGTTAATTGGAATTTGCTGCATTTTGTTCATCATGTGCACCACTACCCCTACTTATTGAGAGCAATAACATCTCAGAGGTGTTCTCTAAAAACACAGTCTACACAAAAGGGGTAACACTGTTATGGATATTAATCCATGACATGAATTGAAATGTCATTGATTGCAAATAAGTGGAAGAGAAGCCAGCCTGAATTTTCAAGAGGCCAAATTTGCATATTTTGCTTTAAAATGTAGCACATGGTTTTTTTGAACCATACTTTTTCTGTGAATCACAGAAAATGAAAGCTTTAAGTCTCCAACATTGTCCAAGGAAACCCATTTGATTAGATCTGTGTTCTCCCTTCAGGCAGGGATGGTATTTTATTTTGAAACCTCCAAATATTATTAGGTGTGAAATTTACTGTTATTGTGTCCCAAAGTGGTATTTACCTCCCCTCACACCCCAAGATGAGCCAGAGACAGCACTCACATTGGAAAAGGAATTCTCAGAAAGGTGTGGAGTTGCCTTTAAAGAACTCCATATGCAGGCAGGAACAGCATTTGTGATGCAAACAAACTCCCCAAGCTCCAGTTTCCATCAGATCCATTTCCAGGCATGTGGTGTAACCAGTCAAGCAGCTTAATACCATGCAGCCATACCATCCCTCCCTCCTGCAGCTGGATGGGGGAGAGAATTGGGAAAAAATCTCAGATTTCTGGGTTGAGATAAAATCTCAGATTTCTGGGTTGAGATAAAGACATTTGAATTGGACAGAAAAAGAAGGGAAATGTAAATAATAATAATAATAATAATAATAGTAATAATAACAGTAGAATATACAAAACAAGTCCTGCCTAAATGCAACTGCTCACCACTCACTGACTGATGCACAGCCACTTTCTGAGCAGTGTTTCCTACCCAGATTTTCCAGAGCTTATAAGCTGAGCATGATGACATATGGTAGAGAATATCCCTTTGGCCACTTGTGGTTAGCTGTCCTGGCTTTGTCATCTCCAAGATGCTTTTGCTCTCCCAGCTTCCTTACCAGTTGGAAAGACCTTGACAGTGTAAGCACTGCTTAGCAACAACTGAAACATCAGTGTGTTATCAGTATTTTCACCCTAATCCAAGGATCACTACTGTATCAGCTACCAGGAAGAAACTTAGCTCTATCCCAGATGAAACCAGGACATGGGGCTAAATTACTTGCTCAGATTCCCTCAGCAGCAGTCCTTACAGAGAGACAGAATTGTAGAAACACTTTCATCCCATAAAACTTCCACTAATTACAAAATGATCTGCTCTTTAGAGATGCCCATCTATTCCTGATAACAATCAAGCAGACCTATATTATTGTCATATTTGACTAAAATGATATTAAATTATTCCAAATATCACAGACTATCCAATAAGTAATATCTAACTCCTATACAGACATTGAGGTATTTCTGACTAACTTTATATGACTCTTCTATATATCTCTATTTCTTTGTTAGAAGATGATTGCCCCATTGCAGGGATCATTCCATTAAAACAGTTGTTGAATAGCAAATTGAAGATGATCAATAACAATCAATGAGGACTCCAAATTAATTATTTCCAGGGATTTACCTTTTAAAATATTTTACTTGCATCTTGTACTTTGATTATGTTAGATTGTGTGCTAAAAGCTCGTCTATAAATCCACAGATATGCAGGGAAGCCCAAATAACACCCTGGCAGACTATTACCAGGCCCAAAACAGGAACCATAAGCCCACAAGATAATAAGGCTTATCGTCTTAAATTCATTCCACAAGGGCACTGTGGCAGACAGGACTCTGAGTCTCAGAGGACTGATGGCTCAGAAAAAGGGACACCCTGATTGAATTCTCTGAGGAGTCAGAGAAAGGGACACCTTGTTTGAGTGCCTCCCAGGACAGCCCCAGGACTGCCTCAGCCTCAGTGGCTGGGTGTGAAAGCCATCCTGATGAGTCAATGCCAGACATGTTATAGGATGCAGGGCAAGAGCACTTTTGAAGTGCTGTTATGGGAATGTTTAGGGAGGGGCCAAAGGGATATATTATTAGGGATATATTAGTGAAGGTGAAGGGATATTTTCAAATTATTTGGAGAGGAATAATATGGGAAAAGAGAGGATAAGGGTGTTAAAAGAGCCAAACATATATAAAGAATTTGGTGGTCAATACACTTGTCTACCATGAGCCATACCTGGTCTGTACAGTCTGTCCCATCTTCCAATTTAATTATTTTGTAACTCCTTCCTGGCTGAAGGACTTTTTATTCTGTGTGCATGTGTGTGTATGGAGGCATGAGTGTGACAACTGGAATCAGACCATGGGCCTGAGGGTCTCTGTGCTTGCAGTACCAGCCACTGGAGAGGCTGAAGTGAATGATTGCAAGCAGCAGCAATTGAAGTGGTACAATGAGACATAGGGGCCCATGTGGCTAGGGTGTCAGGAACTGCAGCAAGGGAGGCCTGCGGGTCAGCAGCTGGGCTGGGAGGAGACCAAATTGTACATAACTCTACATATTCTCATTAATGGACCTCCACCTCCTCAGCAAGAGAGGAAAGAAGTATGAGGTCAGTGATGCTGTGGGTGTTTGTGCAAATGCCCTGTGTGTCTGTTAGTTATCAGAGTGGCTGTGTCTGCAGATTTGTATGTGATATGTGCATGTGCTCTGTGTGCACAGGCCTCCTGGAAACACACCTTCAGCCTCACCACTTACCCAGCCAGGAGTGGTAGAGATGAGGCAACCAACACCGCTATTGTATTTAAGGGCGATTGTTTTTTCCTAAGAACTTACTTTTGAAATGTTATTGAGTGGTAAGAAAGAATGTCCAGTTAACGGGATACTTTATAATTCGTTTTGGTTTAGACAGGTTTAGACAGCAGGAGATGGCTATGAACTTAGGAAAGCCAATGCTTATCCATGAACAGAACAGGGCATGGTGTAGTAAACATTTCATGACATAAACTGGTGAATGCTTTGATCTTCAGGAGCAACATAACAAACATAGGTAGCATTAAGACTCATTCAGAAAACTGTGGCTTCTTATTTGGAAGAGATAAAACAGAATAAATCATGAATCTGCTTTTGTAAACTAGTTTGATTCAAATAACTCAGGATGATCTTAATTGCTGAATTCTTTGTTTCATGTTATTGATAGATGAACTTTTTAAAACAGTGTAAATTAGAAGAAGAAAAGTTAGGGACTACATTTTTCCCTCTGCTACTATTTTTCACAGAATTCTACATAGTTAGACAGCATAGAATCAGAGAATCAGAAAATTAGAGATCCAGAGAATGGTTTGAGTTGGAAAGGACCATCTGGTTGGAAAGACCATCTAATTCCAATCTCTCTGATGTAGATAGAGACACCTTTCACTAGACCAGGTTGTTTGGGTCTCCATCCAATCTGGCCTTAAATACTTCCAGGAATGGAGCACATACAAGTTCTCTTGACAACCTGTCCTGTGCCACCTCACCACCCTCACAGTAAAGAATTTCTTCCTAGTATCTAATCTAAACCTAGTCTTTTTCAGTTTGAAGATATTTCCCCCTTGTTCTATCCCTACACACTCTTGTAAAAGGCTTTCCACCTTTTTTGTAGGCTCCCTTCAGGTATTGGAAGGCTGTAACTAGTGATCCTTAAACCTTTTCCAGGCTGAGCAAACCCAAGAATGATTTGTGTTGGAAAGGACATTAAAGATCGTGCCATAGGATTATAACTCCAATCCTCCTGCCATAGTCAAGGATACCTTTCACTAGACCAACATCCTCAAAGCTCCCTTCAGCCTGACCTTTGAAGACTTACAGGGACAGGACAACCACAGCTTTTCTGGGGAACCTGTATCAGTGCCTCACCACCTTCACAGCATCATCACATTTGGTAGCTCTTGTCATCTTTGACCTTTGGTACTCAAGAAAATTAGTGATTGAAGCTTTGGTTGTGTGAGCAACTGTTTGTCCTCTACTTCTGACTGTGACTCTAGATAGACATGATGGAAAATACATTACCTTGGAAGGAGATTTCATTATTCTGTACTGTGTGGGAGGAACATAACTGTGTTTCAAAATTACCTTAAATGCCCAAACTGAATTCCAGCTACAGTGAAAGATTCAAGTATCTAGTGATTTATAACTCAGGTGGACTTGTATGAAGAGGTGTCTTATTTCTCAAGACACTGAATTTTATGCAGTCAACTTCTACACTATTGTTTTATTGTTTTTATTAACCCTCTAAGTTCATTGTCATTTGGTAATTATCTAAAGATAATGAAGAAGAAAAACATTATCTTTCACAAATTTTAAGTGACCACCACCAACTATCATGTCTTTTTCAAAACTGTATTCTCTGACAAATATTTTCTCTGCAATATTGATCTGTCATCTATTTTATTGATCCGTAAATTTATAATTCATATCCTTTACATTCTAGTGGAAGAGGAAAATAGGAATCAACAAAATTCAGACACTACAGTAACTCTTATTAAAGCAGAGTTTTACCTCAAAATTCCTTGGAATTTGACTGGTTTAATATATTTCCATTAAAATATATTTCTATTGAACTCTGACATCGCAAAATGTTGCATTGGTTAAAAATTGATTATCAGTCAGTCCATCTACTTCAGAATGAACGATATATATGCATCAGGCATTTCTATCGACATTTTGGCACTCAAGTAATATCAGGAGTCTTTGAAATTATTCAGTAGAAGGTGACTCAGAGCAAATATCTTATTTTGTTCCAATTAGTATGGCAGAACATTGTTTGTATAATCTAGAGGAAAACAAACACCACGCCCACAGTGAATAAGACAGAAAAGCTTTTAATATATTTAATGAATATTTGAAAATTACAGACACAAACATTGCTAATCTCTCCATTGGTATGTGATTTTGGACAGCTTAAGCTGTTCTAACTCTCCAAAGAACACATTTGCCAGGTAAGCTTGCTAAGCCTTCACAATTGCAAACCAGTCTACCATGCTTCTGAGAGATTAAATGCTCACTTGATGTTAATGTACTCATGGGTTTTACATTACATTTGGGACTGAATGATTGAAAAAGTTCACTTTTTAGAAAAGTTTCAGAGAATGAACGTAAAAATAATGAAGTAGAAGACACTTTATGGTTTTGCGGTTGTTGCATTTTCTTTTATTTACTTTTATTGATTCAGAAATTGTAAAACATAAACATTAACTAGAGCAGATCTGCATCAAGGGCTGACCATAGGCTGCAATTGCTCACTCAGCTCATAGTGATAATGTGTAATAATCACAATTAAGAAGTCAGAAAACTCAAGGAATATAAAATTCTGGGTCACTTTTTTGTGCTGTTAGAATTTCACACACACACAAAAAAAACCACACACATTTTTTAATTGTAACAAGTTTAAAACTTGGCAAAATCACAAAATCCAATCAGTTCTATGAGATCAAGTTGAACAGTTTGTATTACATTATTTTCAGGATTACAAGAGGGGAGGGGAGAAAAAAGAGGTATTTTAGGAACAATCTAGAGACCTTGACTGTCAGTTTTGTACCTTTCCAAACTTTTACCTGAAGGGTAAAAAAACATTCATACCAGCAATATAAAATAGAAAACTTGGGTTATTAAACCCTGCATTTTACCGAGCTGATGAACATAAGTTTTAGACATTTACACTGCAAAATCTAGTTGGTATAACTGTGACATCTATTTTCTACATGTTTATTGTATTACAATCTCGATTCATTCTGCTGCTTATTCAAGTCCACCTTTAAAACAAAAAAATCACTTTTCTTCTGTACATAAGTTTCTGCATGGTGTTTTAATTCTGGATTCCTGACTTTTTTTCCCAATTTAATCATTCTTTTAAAAATGTGGTTAAAATTAGTCAGTCATTTTCTTTCTAAGACTGCATACAGTTTTCTGAAAACATTTGTACCACGCTTTCTCCCTATGATATTAATACCAAGTTCCACTACTTATATTCATAAAACTGTGCCTTGCTGCACTTGTCTGGTAAATCACAGAAGCCAAGTATCAACAGCTTTTGAGGAGTTATTCTGGATTTAATTTATAACATCAAGAACAAAATTCTCTGGCCTTCTTCTAAGCATACAATGCACTTTATCTAATAGAAAAAAAAAGCACAGTACATACATATTGCTGGAAGCTTTCTACTGAAAATTCAGGAAAGATGTCCAACTTATGCCTCTAAAGATACAAAGAAAGAAGCTTCCATTTGTCATAAATAACCTAGGTAGAATAAAATATGGCTCTACTATGTGCTTTCCTCCCTCACCCAAGTAATTAGTTGCTGGTTAGTAAATATTTTATTTTCTTTCCTTTCCATTAGTCACAGAATTACAGAATCACAATGTTTGGGTTTGGCAGGGACCTCCGGAGATCATCTAGTCCAACCCTGCTGTTAGAGCAGGGTCCACAAGAGCAGGTTGCAAAGGATTGTGTCTGGGTTTGAGTGTCTCCAGAGAAGGGGAATTTATAACCTCTCTGGACAGATTGTTCTGGTGTTCACTCACCCTCAAAACATCAGATCACCTTTTTCCATCACATTCAGATAGAGCTTCCTATGTTCAGTTTGGGCCTGATGACTTTTGCCTTGTTGCTGTGCACCACTGAAAAGAGTCCTCATCCTCTTGACATCCACTCTAAAATATTTTTGTATGCATTGATAAGATCCCTTCAAAATAATTTCTTCTCCACGGTAAACAGGCCCGGCTCCCTCATCCTTTCCTCATAAAAGAGATAGACCTTATCCATCTTTCTCATTGCATCCCTGAATGCTCTGACAATGTTTCTATATTCCTTCCAAGTTGCCTCTTTTTCCACATTCCATACATTTTCTTCTGCTATTTGATTTTCACCAGAAGTTCTTGACTTATCCATGCAGGTCTTCTTCCCTTTTTCCTTGATTTCCTACTGATAGATGCACTCATCTTGAGCTAGGAAGAAGAAATGCTTGAATATTAAAGAGCTTTTGTGGGCTCCCTTGCCTTCTAGAGCCCTATCCCACAGTATTCCTCCAAATAGGTCCCTAAAGAGGACAAAGTTATCCGTCCTGAAGTCCAGGGCTGCCCTGCTTCCTCCTTATAGGATCCTAAACTCTACCCTCTCATGGTCACTGCAGTCAAGGCTGCCCTTCAACTTTCACATCCCCAAACAATCCTTCTTTGTTAGTACAAGGTCCAACAACACATTTCTCTCTGTTGGCTCCTTTGGCACCTGTGTCAAGAAGCTGTCATCAGGGGCCTCCTGGACTGTGTGTGTTCAGTTGTGATGTCTTTCAGCAGATATCAGGGTGGCTGAAGTGCTCCATGTCAACTAGGGCCTGTGGTCATGAGGCTACATCCAGATGTCTGTAAAAGGCCTCATCAACTTCTTCCTGCTCAGGTGACTTGTAGTAAAAACTCACACCATCAGTCATGTTAGCCTGTCCCTTAATTCATTCAGTCAAGCTTAATAAATAAAAAAATCTCCCAGTCAATTTTTTTCAATCTGTATCAAAGTTATTTTTAATGAAATATGAATTATATAACACATGATTTTCACAATACCTTCTCAAGTTGAACTTATCTATAGTTTTATATATGTTTTACCATTTACAAAATATACCTGTCTATCACTGCCCAGGGTTGAATTTCTTAGCTATCAAATAAGTTCTCTCTTATTTCAAAAGATGTTTGGCATTTATTTTCACTCTCATGATTAAAAATGGACATAAAGATCATTAATGATTCTGTGGCCCATTTGAGGGTCAAGCTGTTGAATCACAGAATCAATTAAGTCAGAAAAAACTCCAGGATCATCGAGTCCAACTTGTGACCAAATACCTCCATGTCAACTAAATGCACTAAATACACTAAATGCATTTGTGCCCCAACTCATGGCACTAAATTTCCTTAAACATCTCCTTCTAAATTTCCTTAAACTAACTCCACCAATTACTCATTGAGTAAAGAGTATCTCCAGTGTCACACTTTCTTGTAGCTATTTACTTGTATTACAGAAGATAGATCTTAAACAGTCTGAGGTGATCTAAACCCCTGAAATCAGGTCAGGCTCCTGTTGAACAGTGGATGTGACTTTCATTTCATCAGGGTGTTGTTGGCACTTGAAATCAGGTCTTGGGTGAGTGTTCAGATACTGAATAAAAGGGCACAGCAAGGGAAATAGTGCCAATTTTGCCATCTGCCTGTTGTAAAATAAGGTCTTCTGCACCTGGTTCCAAAAAGGTGTAAAATGAAAGGAGAAAGATATATTTCTGTAACAAAACTCTGAAGAGCAGAAAAATTTGACATCTGCCTTAGTCCTCAGAAATTTTTCTGGTTACTTCAGGCATCTTCCATTCAATATGGTCTTTCTGGCAATTCAATTTTCCTAATGCATTTATGAGCTTCTGGTTTTTAAATGTGGAGTTAACATGTAAAATAGACACAGTGGATTACATTTAGGATGCAAGTATCTAAAACTGTGGTGCAGCAAAATGCAAAGAATATTTTTATGTCATTACATAATCCAAAAATACTTTGTCATGGTTAGCTTTAAAATGTAACTCTATAACGGAAATGACAGAGAAGCTAAAATATGAGATCAGTTCATCTCTAATTTACTGTACTTGCAATTGGAAATTTTGGTCAGGAGGGTTGACAATGGTTGAATGCCAGGTATCCACCAAAGCCACTCTATAACTCCTCTCCTCAACTAGATGGGGGAGAGAAGATATAATGAAAGGCTTGGGGGTCCAGATAAGGGCAAGAATAGGCCCCTCAACAATTACTGTCACAGGCAAAACAGACTCTGCTTGGGGAAATTAATTTAATTTGTTACCAAACCCCTTCCTTTGATCACTCCCTTTTTCTTGGGCTTTACTTTCAAATTCCCTACATCCTTCTGGTTGAGGACCACATGAGGACAGGGACTGGGTTTGCAGTCAGTCCATCACATCTTGTGTCTGCCGCTCCTTGCTCCTCAGCAGGAAGACTCCTCACACTATTCCGCTGCTCCAGCATGGGGTCCCTCCCATGAGAGACAATCTTCTACAAACTTCTCCTGCATGAGCCCTTGCCACAGGATGCAGTTCTTCACAAGTTGCTTCAGCATGGGTTCTTTCTGCAGAGTGCAGTTCTTCAGGAGCAGGCTGCTTCAACGTGGTTCCCCCACAGGGTCACAAGTCCTGCCAGGAACTCGGTGCAGTGCGAGCTCCGCTTTCCACAGGTCTACAGATCTCACCAGGAGCATCCGAGGATCTCAGCCTCCTTCAGACATATCCATTTGTTCCTTTGTGGCCTCCTCCATGGGTACCTGCTCCATTGTTAGCCTCCAAGACCACAGTCTCCATGATGAGCTGCAGGGGAATGTCTGCTCTGAGACCTGGAGCACCTCCTCCCCTTCCTTCTTCACTGCTACTGGTGCCTGCAGAATTGTTTCCCTCACATATTCTCTCTCCTCTGTGGGGCTGCAAGTGCTTTTGTGCAAGCTTGTTTTTGCTGTGGGGCTTGTTTGTTCCCCTTTCTCCCCTTCCTTCTTAAATACATTCCAGAAGTTCTGCTACCACTGTGGCTGATGGACTCAGCCTAGGCCAGTGGCCAGTATTTCTGTGGTTGGTATTGGCTCTGTTGGACACAGGGCAGGTTTCTGGCAACTTCCCACAGAAGTTACCCCTTTAGTCCTATGGCTACCTAAACCTTGCCATGCACACCAAATATATACAGTAATTTTTTCTAACTTAGTCAGCTGTTATAATTATTTGATCAGCTTTTGACATTATCTTTAAGTAAAATGGTGAAATGGTTCAGGCTTTTAATTTTCTCCATTTTTTTTCCTTTTTCACCAGGAGGGATGAACTGATAATTTAATCAAAAAGTAAAAAATAGATTTGAACTTAGCTTGATTTAGTTTTACTGAAGGCATGTTTAATAAGGTTGCAAAGGCCATATGATACTGCAGATTTTGGCTTTGGATGAGACTGCTTCTACTAGAAATACCAATTTAATCAAGAAAGAAGTAAAAATATATCAGAAGAACAGAATATGGAAACTCAGGACAAAGAAGAGAATACTACTGTAAACAAATTTCTGAACAATAGACTGTGTTAATCTAAAGGATCTGTAAAAAAACCCCTTTGCATATAGTCATGTAGTTTTAGCCTCACTATTTTATATAATTAATATTTGTATATTAATCTGATAACTATCAATCTAACAAATGATGGGCAATCACTTAGATTCAGGAATTTTTTAGTTTTGCACCACATAGGTATAAGAAAGAATCCCAGCTAT
The DNA here is from genome assembly GCA_035048155.1 of Cinnycerthia olivascens. NCBI lineage: Eukaryota > Metazoa > Chordata > Aves > Passeriformes > Certhiidae > Cinnycerthia > Cinnycerthia olivascens. The sequence continues at coordinate 135,765,218 of JAWWMU010000106.1, forward strand.
CTATAACAGAACACATAAATCTAACTCAGGTGAAAAGGGCCACAAAAGAAAGCAGAATGGCTTTATATTTTCCCCCAGTGGAGTAGATATTATGGCAGAATCAACAGTCATTCACACACAATTGAAGAGGATCTGCAAGCAAGACATTCAGTGTAGAATGTGAGAAAGCAAGAGATGAAGGTTTATGAGCTAGTCACTTGCAGTGAATGGGAATCTGCATAAAATAATCTGTATTCTGATTTTTTTCTTTGTTTTTACTTCATGTAGCACTTTTGTTTATTTTTTGATCTCAGGAATTAAGTATTACAGAAGTTAACTCAGGTGAATTAGGCTTGTATTACTTAATAATTTTTAATAGGATGTGGGAAAGGAGCTAGATAGGCATTAATTTAGGAACCTATTCCATGAATATAAACCACCACAGAAAAATGATTAAATGAAAAAAAGTATTTTACACACTGAATCAGTCTGATTTTTACTAGTCAAGCTTCTCTGTACTAATATTTACCTCCCCATTATTGCAAGTAAATGCATGTTTTCATACATACATATTTATTCATATACTATTTAAGAAATAAGAGATAAATTGGACGGGAATGTTTAGAAGACTGACAAATCAAAACAGTTTTTATCTAAACTTAATTGAATCAATTCCTAAGCAGCACACTTTCATAGTTTCATAGTTCATGCTTCCATTGAACAACATCACTACTGGTAGAAAAGAAAAAGTATTACACTGTAGGAATCATGTCCTATTTTAGATGTAATAACAAAACATCCTACAGCTGATGCCATTTATTGAGCATTTTTGACTGCAGTCATTGGTGAGTCTTAGTGTCCATTTGAGGCAGTCATGTGTGTCAGGTCTTTGATAAAAATACCCAAAACTTAAGCAGCATTGTATTCTCTGTCTTTCTTCTTAATGATTGGTGGGTTTATGTCATTTCCCCCTTTCTTAATTATTGTCTTGATACTCCTTTTTGTTTTGCTGGGGTTTTTTTTGGCTGGTCAGTCATTTGTTTTGTGCATTAGACAGGACACATTATATGAATCTGTGATAAATATATTTTAAAATTAAAAAAATCAACCTTTAATCAAAATTTGCCAAATGTCATTTTAGTAAGCTTGAAATAGATAGTAAAATTGTGCGTATATGTAGATACATATATTTATCTATATGTTTTCATTATGTCAATTATCTTGATCTAGACACACATTCCAACTGTCATGACTTGACCCTTACCATGTTCTACTGGAGACTTTATCTTTTATTCCAATATAATTCAGAAGTACTTCTTTTATCTGCATTAGCAGGAAATGGAATGGTTTTCCAGATACTGTCTTTGACTGTAGTTTGTCTTTCTACTTTGAAGCTGAGAAAGACTGAATATCTCTAAGATGATAAAGGCAACTAGGACTAAAAACTAGAAATGGACATCTGAGAATTTCTTTATATTTTTGATCAATACAGTTGTTACTAGAGATAATACTTCTCCCAAATGTTTCAAAAGAACAGTAAAAAAAGTTTAGTCTATGGTTTTTGCTTCAGAGAAACCTCTGCCCTTTATATAGACTTGAGACAATTCAAAAAATTGTCCAAATATGTATTCTGCAACTTTATGGTTTCTTTTTAAATTGAAAAAATAAACTATGGTAGTTAACAAATGTGTGAATACACTGAAATTTTTCCACAAGCAAATGAAAAGCATTAATATTATATTGCCACTATGCAAAATCCCACTCTTCTCTGACTAAGGGTTAACAGAGAGTTTCCAGACCAAATTTATAGAATTAGTGGAGATGTTTACAAGCACTGCATCTCAAGCTCAGACATAAATCCTTCTCATATATTACTAAGAAGAGTTTTAAAAATAAGCTTTTTGGATAAGAATTCATGGCAGGAAGACTGATTTGAAATATTTTTCTATCTTACTTCTATTTTCCACTTTCAAAAGAAGTCCATGAGATATTTTGATTTGCAAATCTGTGTTCCACAGATTAATTGCTGACCTCTGTTCACTGAGCTCTTATGTCATACATTGTTACCCATCACATATCACAATCTGCCCTTTATCTGAACCAAAGTCGTGTTATAATGAGCTGAATGCTCAGAGCTACCTATGGAGAAGTACAGGAAGAAAAGATACATTGATTTCAGCAATCTTTAAAGAGAAAGACAATTTTAGTGTTTGCAATGAATTACTTTCATCTATCTATTTGCGTGTATTTCTGGGACTTTACTGTGACAGTAGGTAAAACTTTAGAAAATAACTTTGTCACTCACTGTAACATTTGGTCAGTCCATGTATCATAAAATGCAAAAATTTGGAATACTAAGTACATCATGTAAAAACATTCCATCCTTTAGGCTGGAGAGATAGGAGAGGTTTCTTTTATCTGTTATCTGTTAACATTGAACTTACTGTAACAATAATCAATTTAAAATGTTATTTGGAGGTCTAATATTGTAACTCACCCAGGAAATGAAAAAGTACGATGAAAACTTTAATCAATATCTAGACTTATTTGAATTTTGTATATTTTTGACATATCTCAAGAGATTTTTTTATTCATTAATAAGATACATGCTAATTCAGAGAATCCAAGTATTCGAATGTTTAAATTTAGCCTTTCTCAAATTTGCAGTTGATATTATTGCCAGAATTATTATAATTATTTTTGGAAGGTTTGTTTTCTCTTCAATGAACTTTTGAAACACTTGTCTACAACCTTCTTGTTCATTTGACTTTTTTTGAACTTTTTAATTTTTTTTTTTCCCCAGACAACCATCCTTTTCACTCATTTTTTTCCTGTTGATAGTTAAGCTTGAGTCATATCCCTGCTTCCTGACAGTGGTTTCTTTGTGAAATTCCATCCATTTCATGTTAAACAAAAGGGATCTGTGTTCCCAAATTAGCTAGACACCTGTTTGGTAAACATCAAAGTATTTGATCATAATGCTAACATCTACTCTGTTGATATATTTCTGTAACTTTATTTAGTGGAAAGCAGATCTTCTCTAAAAGGGTGTTATCTGTGTTTAGACCTTAGAAAAACACAAACACTTCTACATGTATATATGTGTCTATGTATGTGTGTATAAATAAATGCATATGCTAGGAAGTGAATAACATTGAAGAAGTTATTTGGCTTCCAGCTATCATGAACATTACAAGCTATGTAAAGCTTTATTATAATCATGTTTCAAGACATTTTTTTTCTCTGTAACATTGTCCTGGGTTGATGCTAAATTGTATCCCCATTCGTCTGTTTAGTTCAGAAATAAGTGTTGTACCTTTAAAACTGGATCTGAGAGTGAAGGAGATGCGGTGGAATGTCTGAGGTAGTTGTTTTCTAAACATAAAG
>JAWWMU010000106.1:135775204-135791705 GCA_035048155.1 Cinnycerthia olivascens
GGGCTTTTTGTTCCTGACCCCTTCGGCGACATTAAACCTGCTGGAACTTCATGGCAAAAGGCCTCCTCTCACTCTTTTGCTTGAACCAGTCGACTGGTAAAGCTACATTTCTCAGAGCCTGTTGCTCTAAGGACTCTGCCTGCAGGCATCATCGATTGCCTGGGAGACTCCCTGGACAGGTTGAGGCTCTTGGAAGCCAGGCCGAGCTAGCCCAACAGAATATTTCACAGCAATCAGTAATTTAGTAAACCAGCACTTATTTTTGCAGATACAAAAGCTGAGGCATTTTAAATAGCTTTCTGAAGAATGTGCACCCACATATACCACAGCACAGATTAAATTCACATGCTGATTCACAGTACAATTGCATTACCTAATCTTAGCTGCAGAAAGTCCATTCAGTAAGCACAGGTTTACAAAATCTTGATGAATTGTCTTAAAAAAATCAGAATAAAATCTTTGCATCTGCTTTCTGAATATTAGAGCTACCTTTATTTATCTAGATAAATATTTTTTGAGATTTCTTCTGAAATCCCAAAGTTGCAATTCCTTTTTGATTTAAACAGACATTCATTAAATAGGAAGCAGTTCACATTATGGGAATGTTTTATAAAGTTTAAATAGGGAAAATGATTAATAGAATTCTTCAAAAATGAGCTTTATTACTGCTTTGGGATTCCAAGAATGGATGTTAAAAAATCCAATTTGTAGTTCTTTAACAAATTCAGTGAAAAAATTATGATCTATGCACAACTGTTTTTTACACTCCCTGATTCATTTCTTATGAGACTTACTCCTAATTGAAATCTTGAAAAAAATTTTTGGTGGTGTAAGAGACAGAAATGTTATAGTTAATCACCTAAACATTGTTAGGGTGGACAGTTTGCCCATTGTGGCAAAACTGTATAAAGAAGCTACAACAACCAAAGCCCACCCCTCCCTGAATATGCCACCTCAGTGGAACTTTGGACTGTGAGTTAAGCTGCCCAAGGGAACTTGAGGTAAAGTGACTTGAGAAGTGACACTATTGTCCAATTATCTCAGGTCTAGGGAGAATTAAACAAGACTGAGAGAGAAAAATGTATCCACAAGGAAGCCAAATCCAGCAGCTGTCCTGAAAATCATCCCTAGCTGGATTCAGGGTGGGAGAGGAGGCAGCCCACAGACTCATCTGATGAGGCCAGGTTTGCACACACTTGGCTGTGACCAAGGGGGAAGGAGAAGAGTTCTGGGTGTGTGGCATAACTTGTGGGCAGAGACACTGGGCACCCATCCTGGCTTGCACACACTGGCTCAGCTTTAAACCCAGCCCTGGAAGGTGGGCACACCAGACATTCATTCCTGTGAGGAGCAGCTGAGGAAGGGTCATAACCCACCAAAGACCCCCCCAAAGTGCTCTCCAGGCTGGTTCCTGGGGCCTTGCACCAGAGCACTGCCCGTGCTGCAGAGATTCACCAGATCCAGAGTCTCTTGCAAGAGGCAGTGTCAAACTTCCCTCCTGCCAAGACATATCTGCACGTTCAGATGTGCCAAGCCACTGAACTTTTACAGGACCCTAACCACCAAGATGACCAGAAAAAGAAAATCAACAGGATGCTGTTGGGATCCACAGAGTGGTGATATTTTCTACTTAATCTGTCTTTGCCACATTCTCTCCCCTCTCACCTCTTTTTCTTTTTTTTTTTTCCTATTGCTCTCTACCTCTCATTTACTATTAAACAAAATCCATCTTATTGACTTCAGCCTATAGTTTTGTTTACACCTTAATTGGGGCAGAGGCATCACTAATAATTTTAATAACTGGATTGTAACAGGTGGCTAATACTGAGGACAGTATTTCTTGTTAATTTAAATGAGTGATTCTTTTAAATTATGTTTCTTGGTGTTTTACCATACATGGCTAAGAAACAGGTTCTTTGATAAGCCTTGTTTAGAATTCCTTGAGTTGTTTTTCCATCTCTTTTGAAAACTTAAATAATTTCTGTGGCAGTGTTTCCAATGTACCTGTTAATGAAAGAAGCTGGACATGCTGGCATGGTTTCAGGACAGCAACTAAACACCTGGCTAAATTTAAATGTGTGAATATTCCCAGCAGAAAGTGATTATATTGTCTATTTAAAAAGGTCAGCATGTTTTCTACTGATTTCTTTAAAACAAAATGTAAGCTATTTGTTGGCAACTGCAAGCTATGGTATAGCATCCATGTTATGAACAAATATTTGCTGTGTGCTGCTTCACTCCACTTTATATCAGATTAACCTGTGAGGTACCCTGCTGCTTGATGTTTTCAGACTGCTGCACATGCACTGCTTTACCTGTATGCATGGCTGCCTGCAGAACTGAGAAAATAGCTTTGCAATTTATATGTTAAATGTCTTGAATTTTGACTGGAAAGAATACTTGTTCTTTTATTTCCTCCTAAAGCAGAAAACTAAATAATCTTCCTCAATTATACCCTTCCATTTATAAACTATATATATATATAATTATATTCCTATTTTTTTTGTACACAAGTAAGTGTGCAGAATGTAGAAAGACAAAGGAATGGAAACTCGGAGGAGGGGAGGGGAAGCTCTAAATCTGCACTCTTCCAAATACTTTAGAGAGAGTAGATTACAGATATTGCTAGTTTATGTTTGGGGATAGGTGTTTTTTTCTTCCTTTTCCCGCTTTATTGAAAATCTGCTGAAAATATATTTATAAATTGGAAGATTTTTAGAAATTGGATGATCTTCTAATCAAAGATCACAATGAGCCAAAAGATGTATCTAGGGTGACTGATGTAATGAATGGAGCCTTCCAATTTCTGGGCAGCACCAAAGTACTAGAATAGAAGTTGCTAAATGCTGCTGTTCCAGGCTGGTAAATAGAGCAGTGACTGCTGGCAGTTTTCTTTAAACAACATCTCTAGGCTGGCTTAATCTTATAATATCTTAGGGGATGTTTTTGCACAGTAGGGAATATGCACTGCAGCAAAAAATCTGCATTGTTACAGCTATGTTTGGAATTCCAGTCCATATCAGTTCCATTAATAAACCTGTTGTCAAGTAAAATAATTGCTGAATTAATTTACTGGATACTTTCACCAGTTGAAATTTAGAAACATTCTGACATGACTTATTACTCTTATGGAAATTGTTCTTTTGTATTTTTGATAGGAAAAAGCTCAGGTAAACTATGCTAGAAAATGTATAGGATGAAGCAATTCCCAAAAATATATTTGTACCGTGTTTGTATTTTCAAACATAGACAGGATTTAGCAAATAAATTCCACTGAAAACTGGATTTCCAATAGCCAAGATATTCAGCCTTATCAATCGACATTTGAAACCAAACAATTTGCAGAACCATTGTGGAAATTTAATTCTTAGAATTTAGAATTCACCAGATTGTCCAACTGCCTGATAAGCAGATTTAATTGACTTTGAATATTTATTTTGCCGGATGCAGTTGTAGAGAACTGCAAAGAGATACCTTATTTTGCTTTTTCAAGTGTATACATTTACATAATTTTTAGATCTTCCTAGAATTTGTGAAGTGTTATTTACACAGGAACCTATTACTTTAAGTGTCAAAAAAAAAAAAAAAAAAAAAAAAAGAAAAGGTCTGCAGAGCATGAATTTAGTATATTTCAAATGGTCATGGATTGCTTTTCAGGATTTCTGGGAGAAGTGCAACTGTGTAGAAATGGACATGTGCAGGAGATACTGTGCTGGTCAAGCACCTCATCTTGAGTGTAAAGGAAGGCCTGGGCATGGGAGAGAAATGGAACAGTAATCCTAGTGCTCCACTTCTGATCTAGGCTGTATTAAAACAGGGTGCAGCTGAATGTTTACAAGTGCCTTTGAAGAGTTCACGCAATGAAAACAGCCTCTAGAGGGACATAGAATTCAGCAGAACTTTTTGCGTATCATTATCACAGAAACAAAAGAAATGGATAATACACCGAATAAATTTTATTTCTGCCATTTTGCTGAATAAAAGGTAGTTTGTTCTTTTAGAAGATGTCCCTCTTTTGGCCTCACCTCACAATAAGAAGAACAAAGCTTTCATTCACTGTATTTGATTAAAAATATAACTTGGAAAAAACAGGCCTAGAAATGAGAATGTTACTATGAATACCACCCAATAAAAGACCATGGCTAATCTTCTTTATATTATTTTCATTTCACTGCTGAATTATTAAACAGCTATTTTTCTACTGCTTTGAACTCTGAAATGGCATTTTCTGAAATACTTATGCTCTCTGGTACACTGCATCAATCAAATCTGGCTGCCACAGATTTCAAATAGCTTCTTGGAAAAATGTGGTGATTTAACATGTTGCCTGTACTGAATGCCTTGACAAAACTGCAAAGTAGTGAGAACATTTCCATTAAAAATAATTGTCCACTATTATCTTCCTAATGGAGTTTTGGTTAATTAGCAGTTATTTACATGTGAAATATTAAGGCAGTTTAAACCAGTCCTTACACTCTCCTGCTCTTCATTTGCTATAAAGCCAAATGAAAACCTGTAAATGAAGCTGTTGCTGAATCAAGGATTTTAGCACTTCCTCTGGTCAATAATAAAAGCTACTTGTAGCAGTGATCAGTACACCAGATCTCATACAGAGTGCTTCAAGGTGCCATCAATCTAACTCAGATTTATCAAGAGGGATTCCCCATCCTCCAGCCAGGATAATACATGTTCTTCTGCATCATATGACACAGCTGCAGGCAAGTGGTTGTTGTCTGTGTGCCTCTAATCAATCTCCTCTTTCACAGGAATAGAAAACTAGCAGTTCCAAGTAGGTTACTTGGTATTTTTTTCACTGGGAATAAATTTTTATTATTAATTCTCTATCATCATGGAGAAATGATGGAAAACAGTTTAAATGTAATTCCCCTTGAAAAAATTATTACTCCTGCTATTAAATATAAAGTAGCTTGGATTGGATATTATCTGAAAATCCCAATTAAAACAAGAACAAAGAAATCACAGTTAGACATCTAGAAATCAGAAGTCAAGTAAATGCAAAAGCTCTGTGTTCAGAAGCATTACAATCCAAATGGAAAATAACAGACTGACAAATTGCTGATGACAACCCACTAGGAACTGAAGCTGTTGTATGGCTGATTTCAAAGAATGAAACTCTTGACTGATGCGAACCTGACAACAGGGCTGAGCAACTTGTGCATGCAGGCTATTTCAGCAGGCACACTCTTTGGATCAGGTGAACTGGAAGCTGTGGGCGAAACACAGGGCTGGTAAGACAAAAAAGGGGTTGACAGGGCTGCTGGGAGGCTGGCTAACTGGTCTATAACCTGCTGCCTGGGAACAGGGCTGCATCAGTGGGATCAGAAGCGTGGACAGTTTACTCCCACTCTGCGGCTGCGTGGGGTTGCAGGAGGGATTGGGGGATGGTGGGAAAGGAGGTCAGATGGCTGCAGGCTGAGCAGGTGCCACCGAGGCCCTTGGCAGGCGATGGCTGCAATGGCTGTTCTGTCAGCAGGACGTGATGCCTCGGCTGGGCAGAAGGACGCGTGGCAGAGCTGCCAGATGAATGAGGCTTGGCAAGCCTGGAGGTGGGGATGGAAATCTGGACCCTCTGGCCAAAAGCAGGGAATTTGTCAAGTCCAGTCTGGATACGGAACACTGCTAACAGAATTGCAGTTCACCCAATTTTCCTAACTAATCTTATCTTTACAGCTATTGCATATGTATGCGTTGTTTTCTTTTATGTGCTTTATTATTTTTAGTTAAATAAAATACAATAACTGTGAAGATTATGTTCATGTTGGAAAGGTGTAGAAGAAAACAAAACTTAATTTCCAAAATAATCTTATTTTGCCAAGAAGCAAACTTTTAACTTCTTTATAAGAAAAGCATACATTTTTCCTTTTTTTAACACCCACATAATGGAACAGAAAAAAGAAACTCAAATTTTAAAAACAGTATACTAAAATTAAGTTTCTAATTGCTTATTGTGAATGGATTTAAACAGAAGGTGAAAACAGATATCTAAATAAAACCTTAGGCAGTCAGCTTTGGAAATCTTGGCTTTAAGAAGAGCATAACATAAGCATTCATCCACCATTAGTGATTTTGTCTAACTGAATTGGCTGGACACAGTGATGGATTCCTGCCTTGTCAGCACTTGTATCTGGAGGATGCGTTGCCAGAAATGTGGTTATCCAGAGTCAGGAAACAAAAGGCACTTAAGCAGAACTTCATATCCTGTTTGTACTGTTTCATTCAAAATAGATTTTCATATTTTTAGTTGGTTAATGTTAATCAGTCTGCTGGACTATTTTATTTCACTACTTTGTACTGATAACCATACATATAAAGCAAGTATTGCAGAACATTAGAGAATTTTTGATTCGATTCTGAAAGTTTGAATTTCTTGTCCAGTGGTTCATCAATATTTTCATGAATGTGTGAGCTCTTACATTCGTAATATAGGAAGTTAGCTACATCATACACAATATGAACTCTCTTCAGCTCATAAATTTATATAGATAGACTTGCAAAAATATATAGTAAAAATATCATCATTATTGTAGGGTAAATTAATAGATAGATCAGTTCATATAATATATTCTGTCCACATTTTGTACATAATTCAGCCCAGGAACCTGATTAGTAACTCTGGATGTTATTGTAAGAAAAAGTTCTGAAAAGAAATGGTGAATCTGTACAAGTTTCAGGAGCTGCTTTTCTCATTACATATCCATTTCTGTAGCCAAACACACAGTCCATCTGTCTGCGAGCAGCATAAACAATAGCATATGTTCACAGAGTGGCAAAAAAAGTTGGAATTATATTTAAATAGAGGTCACAAACTCAGAAATCCTGCACTGCAGCTAGCCTAATAGGTTTGCTTTTAAAATTTCATTGTATCATCTTCATTTACCTTTCAGTGAAAAGTTTTACAGGAAGTTTGCATATTGATGTAATCTAGTCATTATTCTACTGGGTTTGAAACTTAATTTTGCAAAAAGTTATGTTTGCCTACTTGGCACAAGGAAAAGTACAAAGGAAAATGTAATTTATGAAGGGGGTTAAAAAGAAGAGAGAATGGCAAGTATCACATTATGTCCTTCTTGTTTCCACCACTTACACATTTGGGAGAAGACTGGTATATCATTTTCTCTCAATGAATTCAATGAGAAAATCTCAATGTTCTCTCATATAATTTTCTCTCAAATGGGAAACTATTCAACTTTATTTTGCTAACATAGTATATTCTTTTGAATATTCCTCTGAAAACTCACTATTCTTTCTCTTATTGGAAAGTTTAATATACCCCCCAATCCATTTTTCGTATGAGTAAGGATGAAAGAATCACAGATTTTGTTTACATTTTGCTCTCAGGTGGGTGATAAGTACAGCCAGCAAGTTATTAATTGTTCATGAATAGTTATTAATGTGTCCTGCAGGACTAAGGTAGTGACCATTCCCCTGTACTCAGCACTGCTGAGGCTGCAACTTGAATTTTGTTCTCAGTTTTGGGCCCCTCACTGAAAGGGGTTGGAGTGAGCCTAGAGAAGGGCAGCTGGGGAAGGGTCTGCCTGGAACACAACCCGGATGAGGAGCAGCTGAGGAGCATCTGAGGAGCTGGGGGTGTTTAGCCTGGAGGAAAGGAGGCCCCAGGGAATCCTTGTCAGTCTCTACAGCTCCCTGAAAGGACGCTGCAGCCTGGTGGGGATCAGCCTCTTCTCCTGTGTAACTAGTGACAGGATGAGAGGAAATGGTCAATGGTCTTAGGTTGTGCCAGGGGAGGCTTAAATTGGATATTAGGAAAAAAAAATCCTCCTTGAAAGGGTTATCAAACATTGTAACAGCCTGTTCAGGGAAGTCTTGGCGTCAGCATCCCCAGAGATATTTTAAAGTTGTGTAGGTGTGTCTCTTATGGACATGCTGGGTCAACAGTTTGGCTCAATGATCTTAAAGGTCTTTTCCAGCCTAAGTGATTCAGCAATTCTATGATTTTTTACAGAATAAAAAAAAAGACTTTGAAGATTCCTGCAGCACTTGTGCATATAAGGTTGTTGTTGGGATCCAACCTCATGACAATTATCTCTGCCCATGGGAGGAGGGGTTGGTATTAGGTGATCTTTAAGGTCTTTTCAAACCATGGTTATGGTGCTATAGTGCAATCTTTTCAAGTAGTCTTCACATTTGCTATGAGCAGCAATCCTGATAGAGTTTACCTTGATGGAAGTTCAAAAGCACACCTAAGTTTGTTTTGCCTTCATCACTGTAGCTCCTGATCAAGAAACATATCAGGAAATGGAACTATGAAAAAGAAGGAGAAAAAATATTTTTTATTGTTAATTATTAAGCAGATTTATTTCCTTCATTTACAGTAACTCTTTGAATGCAAGCTTTTCTTTCTAACTTCTAAAATAAAAGCAAAAATTGCCTATGTAAGATAAATATGCTTACCATTTGTATCCACCTGCTTAAAATAGGAAAGTTCCTTTGCTAGTTACTTTAAATAGAGAGTGGGAAAACCTACTTCTACTGATCAAAAAGATATTCTTTCCTCCAGAAACCACAATTCTGAAATGTTCAAGTCTCTTTTCTCTGATATCTATTGGGTTTAATCTGCTCTTGCTTTGAGACTCAGGCTTAAGATCTCTCAGATTTTTTCTCCAGATTCTGACTCTGCTGCTGTTTTCTTTCCTTCCTTTGGAAAATGCTTCATGCTTTAAAGTTTCCACAGGTTATAAGTCAGTCCCATGTAGATAGAACATAATACCTTTGAACATGGCTATCTGGTTAGTTAAAGTAACAATCTGAGCCTAAATTAGACATAAACAGACTTCTTAGGTGTTATATCACACATCTCAAATCCATTCATTAGACAATGCCCTGTACATGCTGGTACTTATTTCCTTTTTCTCTTCTTTTATGTAAAATATGTAATTTTATGTAAAAGCCCCACACCTTTATTTTTTATCCCTCTCTTTCCATCTCTCCTTGCTTTTTTTTCTCCCTTCTCACCTTCCCTTTGTTTCTTTCTCTTTCCTTCCTTTTCCCCTTTTTTTCACCACCTCTTTTTCCTTACAATTTTTTTTCCTGGTGGGCAAATATGTACAGGTTTCACAAGTTGTTCTTTCAAGAGGCCTTCAGTAAGGAATTCTCCCAGGCTTTAAGTGGTGCATGTTGTGGCAACCCCCCATTCAGCTGATTGGTTTACCACAGCTCTTTGCTTTGGATGAGTTTAACTTGATCAGAATGTAGTCACTGGAATTCCATCAGAGCCTTGTTGAAAATTCTGCAGTGATACATTCACCAAGTTAGGATCAAGAATACATAAAAGGAAAAGAAACAACTCATGGACTATGATTGGAGCTGGATGTGAAATAAGGACTGGATTACGTAGAAGTGACAGAGACTGTTAGGGAATATGTGAAGTCAGTGTGAATCTGGAGAACTGAAGAATACAGCAGTAACAGCAGTAGGTCTAGTCACAGTTGGTTATTCTGTTTCCCACACAAGCTTTGCTGGCCCATAGTTAGCTTACATTGTTCTTGGTAGTCAAATTCCTAGTTTAAGAGCAGGATTGTTGACAAAAGCCAACACATTCAGGTAGCATCTTTCTGTCATAGTCCTTGAAATGGAATGGCTGGACTTTTTTTTCACGGATGGCAGCACAGAATATGTGCAAGTGTTATTTGTCTTGACTTTCTGAGCTCTTCTGTTTTGTACTGGTAGTATCTTTGACAGTTTCTATATGAAATGATGATGTGGTAAGTTTCTCCTCTAACAGTAGAAACATGGTTATTATAAATATTGTCTAATTTTTATTTTTGCAGTTATGTAAAACTTGGAAAATCTGCTATTTTAAAATTATTGTTGTTAAATATGATTTATAATACAATAAATCACTTTTCTTCACTTTCTCTGACACCCCCCCCCCTTTTAAAATGGAAGAATAACCTGGGACTCACATGTACAACGTCTTCTCTGTTCTAAAAGTTATATCTGTATTCATTGTATTTATCCTCATTCTCACTATCTCTTCTAGTGGGAACACTGTATTGTCCATGGATAAAAATAAAAGATAGGAAAATAACAAAAACTCTTACTCTGGAAATAAAAACAGTTATTTAGGGCTCCATATGTCAAGGAGATTGCATGTGGCTCCACAAGAGCTTGTGTTTGAGATGTTTGAATTTTGCATTACAAAACATTTGCCAAGGAAAGAATGTTTTTCTCCTCTGAACAAGAAGATAAACACAAAGGACCTTTCAACCTCTGTCATAGCTCATTCTCACATTCATATGGACACACCACAAGTTTAATCTCATTCACACTCCCTGGTACTTCAACTGCAGGAATCCAGATTTTCTCAAATGTCTTTTGTGAACCAATGTATGAACTCGACTGGCTGAATCTCATACCTGTGTAGTTGTAAAGACAATTACATAAGAGATTCTAAGAGAATTGCTGAGGTGTCAATAAATTTAAACCCAGAATGTTAGGAATTAGGAACATACATATCATTGCTGTAGGAAAGACTCTGACAGATCTTTCTGGAGTAGGCTCTGGGCATAATTTTACTCCGCTCTTCCCACGTGGATCCACTGATTCAGTGTCTCCTACAAGTCTCTTGTCCCACTAAGAATGCACCAATACATCTAAGGAAAATTAACATAACAGATGTGTTAGTGAGCAAAGATAAATGGGAGCTTTGGTACAGTGTGTAGAGGTATGTGGGCAAAGACAGATGAGTTATTTTCAATAGAACTAGAAAGAGGATAGATGCATGGGATCCAAATGTACAGATGGGTGGCACATGGGGATATCAAGGATTGTGCCCTTTCTCATACCTGAAGGTGTACTGTTGAGAAACCATTTGCCTGACTGATCCTCAGGAGGATGTGATAGTTCAAATATGCTTGTGGGACATTCAATTTCTGTATGTCAGGACGTGATTTACCTGGATGGTCAGGAGGTTTTTCAGTTAGTACCAGCTTGCAGTGCTTCCACTTGCTTGGATCAATGATATTGTCCTTGTATAGTCTATATGGTTACTCTACTGCATCTGGCATTGCCTTCATTATGTGTGTGACAAGACCCATAAATCCAACCACAGTCTCTCTTTCAGTTGGTTTATATCTATTATTATATTCCATGTGCTTATTTTAATTAACATGGCTGTCAGCTGGGAAGAAGGACACTATAGAGTTACTGTAGTTGTGTATTATCAGTTGTGGCAACTGATCTGATCTCTGCTGCCTGTCACTATCTGTGAAATTCATTATCTACATTTCTTATTTTCCTTTTTTTTTATTTAATCTAAATATTTAAATAATTTATATTCTTAGCAATGAAATAAAAATTTCATGATAACTCAAAATGTGAAGTGGGATTCTACCTGCTTAACCATTGAAAATAGGCCTTACATTACTTTGCAAACCAATCACATTATACAGATAACTCTTAAAAATGCATCCCTGTGTTGAGACTGGTTTATATGCCAGTCTCAATTACATAATTTTTCCATGAAAACATAGTAAGATATCTTTCAATAACGAAAGATGAAATTTTCATAACCAGCTTTTTTCAACAGCATTTGCAGTTTTTAAAATTTGGTTCCTTAATTTCACATTCATTGCTCTAGTTTATATTTCTACAATCAAACTTTCTGAAGCTTCTCCAAAGAAAATTAGAAGGTTACATATGTGTAAATTAACTTCTATCCTGTGTTATGTTTATTGACATATCCAAAGGGGTGAGGAGGTTTAACACCTTTTATAAATGCCTTCTCTTAGAGTCTAAAATTGAATACAACCTTACATGATCAGAATTACACATGCATGGCGATTAACTGTGCCATGAATTTCAACTTCAGTCAATTGAAATAGGATGCTGTATGTGATAAACATTTGTGACAAATTTTTGATCCACAGTTTACAAGAGTAAACAATTTACTTTTGGTCATTTCCTGTTCTGGAGATGCCTTTTTGCAGCTTAATGGAACTTAGGATTTTGCCAAAATGTATGTGAATCTGTAAAGCAGAGTTTCTAAATTATAATATCATCTTTCTAAGAAACTTCCCTTTAAGGATTAAACTCTTTCAATCAGTTTCTAGTAATTATGATTCAAAAACATGGTGCAATATACAAAATAACCAGAAAATAGAAAAATCACAACTCAGAAAATATTATATGATGACATGTAAACATTCAATGGGTTCTAGTAACTTGATTTATAAACTTTGAAGTCTTGTATTAGGTGCTAAAATAATTATTAGTTCCCCCAAAGCTTCTTCTACTACTGAATGTCTAGTGGTGCCAGAATTGACGAGCAAATCAACATCATCCTGAAGCAAGTTTTTAGGCTTTGAAATGCACTGATTTTTTTCGCAGCAGAAAACCTTCCTGAGAACAGTGTTCTCAGAAAAATGGAATTTGTAGAAAATATTGACTGAACCAAGAGCTGTTGGATTTGAAAATTATAAGTAGCTTGGTGTTTAGCTTCAGGCCAGGGGACACTCTTCCTGGTCCAGAATTGTAAACTGTATACTCCTATTTCAGTATCTTTCCTGACTTATCTAGGGCAGACCTTCTCATCCCAGATCAGTCTGAATTGGGCAAATAAAAGTCTTTGACACAGTGCTTTGCCATAGTGGCATTCCATCTAAAAGGATAGCTAATTTTTATGCGCTCTCTGAAAACTCTTCCTAAGAAAACATTTTCATATCGTTTGTATTTTATACAAGGTTTTAAGCTTATAAAAAGAAAAAAGAGGAAACTTGAGCAGCTATGTCTACATGGAAGCAGAGATTGTGAGATTACCATAAGGTCTGCTGTCAAACTCTTCTCACCAATATTCATGTGAATACGTCTCTTGGTGTCTTGGGGTCAATCATGGCACCACAGCGAGGTTAGAAGTATTTGCAGCATCACCTGAAAGTAAGCTTCAGACCATAAATAACAAGCCCAGGAACAAACACCTTGGTAAAATAATAGCATAACTTGCAACTATACAAGAATTATGAATATTATGTAACTACTACAGAAATGGGGAGAAATTGCATTTTATTGTGGGCTTTGTATTCTGTAACTTATGTCCATTGCTCATTCTAGCTACATATAGGAAACACCTTATTGAACTGTTACAGCCAAGAAAACAATTAAATGTTAGGACAAAGAAAAATGAAAATATTTCTTCTGAGAATAAAATTCTTCACAGGAGAACAGAAAAAAAAAAGTTTGAAGTGTTTGAAGGCTATAAGATAGTACTTTTACTTCTTGTGGCTATTGATACAAAGGTACTAAAGAACATTTTTGAGATAAGAGAGAAAAACCATATCTGTAAACACAACTCTACTCATTGCTTATCCTTTTTGTTCTTCATTAGTCTACAGTGAAGAATAAGAGAGATGCTCAAAGTAGAAAGTTATTTGCAGAATGTGCCTAACCTGTTATAGTAAGTCAATATATGATAAAAGAGTCCTTCTTCAAGTGCTCGTCAATTTGGAAAAGAAGTAGAAAAATTAATACATTACTAAGAAAAATATGGAAAATAAACTAAATTAACTTTCAAAAAGAGTCCAACTCCCTAAATTAGTCTAGGACCACTGCAACCTGTAAAAGAGGGAAAAAGTGGGAAAAAGAAGAGATGGCAATGAAATAAATCAATACAAATACTGGCATCCCTATGGCAAATGACACTTTTCTCAGAGCAGAACTTGATGTTTTATACTTGAAACTCTTCTGTTTAGCTTTTTTTGTATGTTCCACTTCAACAGAGAACGCTTATGGGTTTCTATCAGCTGCAGAGCAAAAAATATTTAACTGCAGGACCCTATCCTTAATGTTATTCTTTATAAGTGTAGCAAAATTATAAAGGGATAAGGAGGCAGAAGAGGCAAAATCAGAATATAGTAAAGAAAAAAAAAATATGAAAAATGAATGTTTGTTTGTCTGGAAACAAAACATGAGTATGTCTGAATCACACTTAAAACCTTACATTGGTCATAGGTCTATAGATAGGATAAACAAGGATAATCAAGGTTTGAAGAGACCTTTAAAATCATCCACTCCAACTGCCAACCTAGCACTACTACTGTAAACCCTAAACTACTAAACCAGATCATCCAGCACCAGATCCAGACACCTCATTAACACCTCCAGGGATAGTGACTCCAGGACCACCCTGGGCAACCTATTCCAGTGCCTGACCACCCTAATAGTAATTTTTAAATTTTTTTCCTAATATGTAATCTGAATATTCCCTGTCTCAGCTTAAGACCATTTCCTCTGGTCCTGTCACTGCAGACATAGCAGATGAGACCAGCCCCTACCTCACTACAAGCTCCTTTCAGGTACTTGTAGAGAGAAATAAGGCCCCTCCTGAGCCTCCTCTTCTTGAAAGTAATCAAACCCAACTCCCTCAGCTGTTCCTCACATGACATGTTTTCTAGTCCACTTGGGAATTGCCCTTCTCTGGACTCACTCCAGCACCTCAATGTCCCTTTTTAATTGAGGGGCCCAGAACTGATCACAGCCCCCCAGGTGTGTCCTCACCAGTGCTGAGCACAGGGGGCAGTCACTCCCCTGGTCCTGCTGGCTGCACCATTCCTGACAGGGGCCAGGATGCCTCTGGCCTTCTTGGCCACCTGAGCACACTGCTGGCTCCTATTGAGCCAGCTGCCAAACAGCATCCCCAGGGCCCTTTCTGCCAAACAGTGCTCAAGCCACCTCTCCCCAGCCAGCAGGGTTCATGGGGTTATTGTAACCCAAGTGAAGGATTCAGCACTTGGCCTTGTTGAATCTCCTGCAGCTGTCCTCAGTCCACTGATCAAGTCTTTCCAGGTCTCTCTATAGATCCTTCCTCATCTGGAGCAGTCCAACACTCCCACCCAGCTTGGTCTTATCTGCAAATTTACTGAGGGTGGTCCCAATTCCCACATCCAGATCATCAATGAAGATGTTAAACTGGCCCCAAAACTAGCCCTGGGGAACAGCTCTAGTGACCTGACACCAACTGGATTTAGCTCCATTAACCACACCTCTCTGGGCCTGGCCAGCCAGCCAGTTTTTTACCCAGCAAAGACCTTACCCAATCCAGGTTGTGAGCAGCCAGTTTTCCTAGGAAGATGCTGTGGGAGATGGTGTCTAATGCTTTACTAAAGTGTAGATGGGCCACATCCACAGCCTTTCCCTCATCTGCTAAGCAAGTCATTTTGTCACAAAAGACCAAGTTGGTCAAGCAGGACCTGCCTTTCATAAATCCATGTTGGCTGGCTTGATTCCCTGGTTGTTCTGTACGTGCTGTTTAATCGTACTCAGCATGACCTTTTCCATAATCTTGCCCAGAACTGAGGTTAGGCTGGCAGGCCTGTATTTCCCTGGATCATCCTTCCAATCCTTCTCGTAGATGGGTGATATATTTGCTAATTTCCAGTCACTTAGAACTTCTCCAGTTAACCAGGGCTGCTGGTAGTTGATTGAGAGTGGTTTGGCAAGTTCCTTCATTACTTTGGGGTGGCTTCCATGAGGACCCCTAACTCATGGGTGTCTGATTGGCATAGCAGGTCACCAACCATCTCCTCTGGGTTATGGGGGCTTCACTAGGCTCCCTGTCCCTAAATTCCAGCTCTGAGGGCTGGATATCCTGGGCACAATCTGTCTTGAGAGTGAAAATTGAGGCAAAGGAAATGCCTCAGTCTATGAAACTTCACATAGGCTTATTCATTCTAGTTTAAATAAATACTTTTACAGGAAGACATTTTACAAATGGACAATGTTTTTCAATTATGTGTGCTTTAGCTGCAGTATGCATTTATCATTTTAGTAGTATAAAAGTTAGTCTGGAATCCAGAAAATGTGAATTATTATCCTTCTTTGCCTTTGTGTTGTTGCAACATTCCGTGAAGTTTCTTTCCCTCCTCTGTGCCTGAATTGCCAGCAGAAAACATTTCTGTAGAAAAGATTTTCTTAAAAACAATAGAGGAAAAAGCATTTTATTGTACTAAATCCTACTCTTTTGCCATATTCAAAACAATTTGTACAAGCATTTTCTGACTAGTGCTTGGAAAGAACGGAATATTTAATACGGCTCTATTTACCTCAGTTATAGAAATAATATCTTTGAAACATTCTACTGGACTTCACAAGACATTCCTTTACTGATCTATGTTCATCAGTAAATATTTGCTGAATTCAATCATTCAGCTAAGCCAATTTATGCCACTTTCTGTTCTTGATATTTTAGCTATGAGATTTCACTTGCAGCAGTTTTGATGACTAATGGGCTGAACAAATTATTTTTATGGCATATTTTTCTGGTTCATACTTTTATATTCTACACTATTAGTACTCCTACTTCAAGTGGTAAATGCTGATATAGTGAAGCATACTTTCACCCACATGAATATTTCTTATTATTAGAGTACTCAGTCATGTATTAAATATTTTTTAATATTTTTTTAGTGGTTAGGAAATACATTTTACATTTGTGTTTTGCAGTCTTTTCCCTGTGAAGCCTCAAATA
>JAWWMU010000106.1:135813772-135856081 GCA_035048155.1 Cinnycerthia olivascens
CCTCTCCTCTCCTCTCCTCTCCTCTCCTCTCCTCTCCTCTCCTCTCCTCTCCTCCTTTTTTTTCTTTCCTTAATAACTATATTTCTCTGTTACTTGAAGCTTCATAATTTACTTATATACATTTAAGCAAAGAATAATAAGTACTCCAAATATTTCATTCACCAACTAGTCATAAAAAAACAGATTTCTTTCATTGTTTCTACCATGAGCCAATAAATAATAAGAAATATGCTTCTCGGGAAAAGAAAGTTCTTTCTAGCTTATCTAACACCATAAGTAAATACATAGCACATGTGGTCGTAGAGCTGGTCCTTGCTGATACTTGTGTAGAGCCTTGTCTTCTGGCTGCTCAGACATCAGCAGATGGGTTTAAAGAAGCTGCAGAGAGCTGTGCAGAAACTCTTGCTGTGTCTATGTATTTGAAACAGGGACTGCAAATGGGTGGAGATTTCTTGAGCGATAGTTGAGGGAAAAAATTGCTATGACTATGTTTAGATATTGCTTGATATTTATTTTTATTGCAGAACATATGAATATATGTGAATAATTATCACATTCTTTGTTTGTTTTTTCCTATTTTCCAAAATGTTTCTAGGTCTTTTTTTTCTAAATTTTGTCAAGTGCAAGTAAGACCAAAGCAAATTAAGTCTAACTTGAGTTATATTTTATTTAATAAAAGTCTTGAGTGTCAGACTTCTATCTTATGCTCTAGAGTGCAACTCTTACTGCTGTCATTAGCAGTAGTTGCATGTGTATCAAATTGGTAGAAGAAAATTTGTTATTTTCTGTGTGTTTATTACATAGTGGAAAAGAGAGAAGAAAGAAAGATTAACAATAAAATTAGTTTTATTTCCCAAATGTTGTATCTATGAGAGACTTTTATATTAGTCTTATCCCTTTGAGGTACATATATATGCAAATGGAAGACAAAATGGTTGTTTTTTCTTTTCTTTTTTTTATTTAAGTGTTGAAGAGGCTTACTAATTAAAATGGTAATTGTCTGTCACTAAGTTAGTTACAGAAACTTGTTTGTGTAGGCTGATGAGCAAGCTAAAAAAGTCACTTTTCAGAAGCTAGCTACTGCCAACATTCTCTTGGTAGGTTGAAAGTGACTGAGGATGGAAAGATCACCAAAAAAGCTGGTCTCTGAATTTCTTTGGTCAGAATCCAAAACACATCAAACTTAATTCCTAAGCCAACTACCTTTTAAAATATGCTCACAGATTTAACTTAAGGTTTTTAATTGTGCATAATAATATATTAGCACCTCCTGACATATTTAAAAATACACTAACTCCTACTAAAATCATTAGAATTAGGTATTATGCTAATAGGCAATATATAAGATTATAACAAGGAAAGAAACTCATGTATGAATCAGTCTTACTATCTAAATATCCTGCTATTTAAATATCTTGCCAATACATCAGAAGGGGGTTTATTTCCTTACATTTTAAATAATTCTTTTATCAAATTAACATACATATCCTTCAGTTCTGAATCAAGATTCAGTTGATTAGAAGCTCATGTAGGCATTATAAAGAAAATAAATATTTTATTGATTTAGTTGATTTTACTTATTTATTGATTGAAATTATTAAAATGAAAGCAAACACTGAAAATCCCCAGTATCTCAGCTCCAAAAGCAAATTCAGTGGAGAGAGATGAAGATGATTAAGGGACTGGAGCAAATCTCTTACAAGGAGAGGCTGAGGGAGCTGGGCCTGTTCAGCCTTGAGAAAAGTTGAGTGAGAGAGGACCTCATCAATATCAGTATGAGAAGAGAGGGTGTCAGAGGATGGAGCCAGGCTCTTCTGGGGCAACCAAGCAGCAGAACAAGAGGCCAAAACTGA
Organism: Cinnycerthia olivascens; assembly: GCA_035048155.1. Taxonomy (NCBI): domain Eukaryota; kingdom Metazoa; phylum Chordata; class Aves; order Passeriformes; family Certhiidae; genus Cinnycerthia; species Cinnycerthia olivascens. Next base: position 135,815,626 of record JAWWMU010000106.1, read on the forward strand.
TGCACAGGAAGTTCCACTTGAACGTGAAGAAGAACTTTTGTACAGTGCAGGTGCCTGAGCACTGGAAGAGATTGCCCAGAGAGGCTGTGGAGTCCCCCTCACTGGAGACAGTCAAGAACGGTGTGGATGCAATCCTGTGCAGGGAATTTGGATGAGATGGCCCACTGTGGTCCCTTCCAACCTTATCTATTTGGTGATTCTGTGATCTGAGTGTAATTGTGTACTGTTAAAATTAACGACACGTGAAGTCAAGCTTAATATTCATACTCAGTTTACTCATTTACTCAGCCACATAGGTAGTGGATTTAGACAGCCGGATTATTGAATATCTTTTGTTGAACAAATAGCTGTTTTAACTGAATGATGAATTGTCTTTTTGCTCATGTCAGAAATACTGTGAAGTACACAATGTTCACAGATTTAACAAGCCAATATTTTCCTGCTGTTTTTCCTAGAAACACAAACTTACTTTTAACAATAGCTAACTAGAATAAATACAGAAAATCACAGATATTATTATATCTATAAAGTTTATGAATGAGATTTCAGAATTCTATGTCAACACAAAAGTTCAGTTTCTAAGTCAATTCTTCCCTACTTGTTCCAATTATGTTCAGTCCCCAGGAGGATGTTTTTATTGGAAAAAGGAAAAAAGCCTTGGGGATTTCATTAATCTGTCTTGGGAACATAAAAGATTTTGCTGAAGTATTTTGATTCCTAATTAATTCCTAATAGAAAACTGAGTTGAAAATACATTAAATTATTTTTCAAGGCCATTTACATTTTATGTTCCACAGTTGCAGACAAGAAGTGAAGTAGACAAACTGTCATGCACCCTAAACACTGTTGAGAAGTCATTCCTATGACTAATTGTGTGTTACTCACATGATCTAATTTGGAATAAGAATATAAAACTTGTGCACCTTTTCCTGGGCTCCCAGGAGGTGTTATTTTTTTTGGTAAATTTATTCTCTTCTTCCATAGCATATTTCTTCCAGCATATTTCTTCTTTTTGATCTTGTTACCTAAGGTATGCTCTGCTACTGCAAAGAATTAGAGCTGTAAATGTGTATTCTACACTGTTCCTCTAGTGTTTTTTATTTCTTGAGATTTTTGATTTAGGTTTGAAATTAGTGTTAAAATTAGTAAAAATTAGGTTTAAAATTTGTGACAGTTTCTGGGAATCAGTAACAAAGTGTGACTATGGAAATTTAAAATAATGAGGTATTTCTGGATATAATATGTACCGAACAACAAGATTTATGCAAAACTTGACAGCTTGAGTGACCTCTTCTTCCATTTTACAGAAAAAAGAGGAAAAAATATTTAAAAAATCAAAACTTGAAATCTCAGCTCCTAAAGGAAGTGAAGTTAGTTCAGTTTTTTAACCTTTTTTTTTTTTTTTTTTTTTTAATTGAAATATGGAACTCCTTTTCAGGAAAAGAAAAGGGCTTAGAGCATTATGAATGTATTCTAAATGTTCTATTGCATGGTTGTATGTGCACACATATTCAGATGAAAGTGTTTTAGGTGCATTTAAAACTTTTTAATTAAAATTTATATTGAATCTTTAATATCTGTCTGTGTAAAAGATAAGAATCTTTATGTGAAGTTCCAACACACCAATAAGATGGGGTTATGTCAGTGAGACCACCACAATATACAGAAGATTTCAATTATCTGGTAGATAAGCAAACACATATTTTACTATCATTCTGGTACACACTATATGGGAAGAATTTTTTGTACAATATTACAACAAAGCTGATCAAGGTGCAAACAAATGACTAATCTCTTACATAGCATAAAAATTGTAGGATGAAGTATGTATCCATTTTCATCTGTACATAAAATTATGGTTACTCCTTTTTCAGGGCTGGGTTCCCCTTCTTGCAGAAGAAACAAAGAATAGGCTCCACTTTAACATGCAGAGACCTGTCCTGTATGTGGTGTGTTTGTAAATTTGTAGTGGTATAACACAATCCACTATAATTTCATATAAAGTTTAGCTCACTGAAAAGTAAATATTTTAAGTACCTGTGTTCTTAAATCTCCTTTTAAATATATAGCAGGTTTCTAGGTATCATAGAAAATAAATTTGTAAAAATTTGCAACGGCTGCATCTTTTTAATCATCATATTTACCTGAATTAGGATCAGAGTGACAGAGAATGATGGCAATAGTGACTTACATATGTGTGCCAAACTGAGCTGTTAGAAATGTTCATGGAAGGGAAGGGTAAAGGACCATGGTGACTCCTTGCTCCTTCATACCACAGAATTTTTGGAGTCCCTTGTTCTCCAGTTCTGCAAATACCTCAATCCTACTTTATAGAATCCTTCATACTCTTTCAGACCTTCAATGTCCATAAGACTCTTGAAAATTTAACATCTCAATCCTTCAACCACTTACTGCAAGTCTTGTCATCTTTTCTGCTCCTTTCTCACCATCAGCTGTTAGCCTGCCACTGTCTGCTTTGCTGTATCTGTTTCCATACCTCAACCTTGTATGTGTTCCCTGCAAACCACTTAATTGTTTTATGTAATAAGGATAAAATATTAAAATAAAATAATACAATAAAATTAAAGTCTTAACACAAATCTCAATCATTGAAATAAAAATTTCGAACTGGGCAAGCCTCTGGGGTAGAATGTGACTGAGTTTCTACCGAGACACATGAATTAGTGACCTCCTTAATTTACTACATACTCTAAGAGCCACCTCTTAAAGCACGTTGAGAGTAACAGGAGAGCTCCTCTAAAGCAAGATTATTCAGGAAACCACGTCTACTCATTCAGGTGTCCTTTTGGAGTGATCAAGTAAATTAGTTGGCCGTATTATTAGCAAAAATTGGTGCTTTAATAGTTTTACAGTACATTTACGTTATCTGTTCAAATTGCCTCTTTTCAATTCCCAGTACATCTTTTTGCAGATATACTTCCAGAGCAAAAAGTACAATATAAGGTAGTGCTTAGAAAAGTTACCGAGCAATTTTAGCTATAAATGAAAAAAATCACATCATAAAGATTACAATAATCTAAATGCAACATCATACAGTCATTATAAAAACTTTTCCCAAAATATATAACAAGCAAGGTTTTCAGAAGTACTTCATAAATTTAATGAGTCTATCTGAAGAAATAAGGAACTACAGAATGAAACTATAAAGGAAAGCTGGGAGAAGAGATCCAGGAATTCAAACTTGAGCTTATCCAAAGAAAATATACAAGAACTGTATCCTAAAGCTGCAAAAACATGCTTTGTACCAAGGGATTAAGGGTGATGTTAAAATCAGTTACTGCAACAGAGTTGTGGGTGTGGAAACGAACAGTGAGAATGAGCTTACATTTTAAGCCAATATACTGCTTTTCAAAGTGATGACATAAATTCACCTAAACACTGTGGGGAAAAAATGTCATGCACAGTAAAGAGAGGTTTCAAAAGAACTTGTAAATGTAGAAATCCTTTTATGAAATTCAGTTCTGCTAAAAAAGAAAAAAAAAAGAGACTGATGCTGACATGTAAGTCTTACAAAACACTTAGATGCAGCAGGTTTCTAGAGCAATTGCTGTTTCTTGTATTGGCTGGCAGATATAGATCATTGCAGAAATATTATATGTAGACAAATTTGTCTATATAACCCACTGAAACCTGAAAGTCTTTGACTGACAGCTTATTTCAGTAGTGGGTAGAGGAAACTGGGAATGTGGAACTGACCTTGCAGAAGACTTGTGTGTGAGTTGAAACAGTTGTGGCCAGAACAACCACAAAACCATGGCTAAAATGTAAAGAATAAATTGATTTCATTGCCTTGCTCTCTGGAGGATCCTGAAAAACCACTTGGGCAGAGATGCACCGGGGGAACTCTGGCAGCATTAGGCTCAGTCAGAGCAAGGCAGGGCTGCTGTTTGCATCAATTTAGCAAGGGCTGAGCATGCAGTGTTTCCTACCTTAATGTGATCTCCTCTGTGTTTCTTGGGATCTCTGAGCTTTGATCCCTCTCCCAAGACAGGGAGTTCAAGCATGTCCATGAGCCTCTGTAATCACCTCTGTTATCTCTACACAGAGATTTTACATCTCAAAACAGAGAGAGGATAAATAGCTGTAGGCAGAATATAATGAGGTTTCCCACACTATTATTTTCCAGACCTCAGCAATCTCATCTGCAAGGACACTTAAATGAATCTACCATCTTCTGGCCATTCTTCCACTTTTAACACTTTCCTCCCAGCAACTTGGTCTCCTACTTACTTAGGAACGCTTGTTCAAAAATTCATGCATTATTTAATCTTCTAAGAAATACACACTTTTCCTTGTATTTTCCATTTATGAATCAAATAGCATTATTTTACTAGTATTGTATCCTATCGGATTATTTTAGTTTCCAAGGGAGACAAATCTGTTAATAAATCCAGTTGGAGAGAGACATATTTTCTTCTCTGCTGATTAAAAATCTAATTAAAAATCTATTTTTCATGAGATATTGGATCACTGAATTCAATGTCCTTTAGATCTGACCTTTTTTTTGTTGTTGTTTTTCCACTCATCATCTACTAATTTTGCATTTACCTTCTTTTAAAAAATATCTGCCTTATTCACTTAGACATCAAACTGTTTAGAGATCTTGTTAGTAAGGCATATAGTTTTGTTCTGTGTCTGTATAGTGCCTAAAACAACAAACTGAGAACTCTAACAACTGTTGCAAGAGACAATTTTTAAAAGTAACTTTGTCTGGCTGGAGAGTGCAGGAGATAGTAACATAAATAAGTCAGAAGTTCAGAAGTTCAGTTCAGTAACATAAATCAGCAGCTCTTATCACAGGACATAATTCTGTTGTTCTACATCTTTCTGATGGCCTGAGTCTGTGCAAGTCTTGTAAAATATCTGAGACTGTGACATTACTATTATTCCCTAATTTTCACTACAGCATTATTTAGATGTTCCAACCACAGAAGCTCCATTATACTAGAACAAAACAAACAAGCAAGAATGCAATGTTACTGTTCAGAGCAGTGTACAGTTGTCTAAGATAAGATGAACAAAAGGTGAAAAATAAGTGCATAGAGAAAAACCTAAGCAAGACAATTTATACATCAGGGTAATGTGAAAGCCAGGAAGAAAGCCCTGTCCACCAGAACATACTCCATCTCATTTTCTATTTTTGTTTACAGGTCAAGTAATTGATATTAAGTATGTTACTATGAACTTCTATTATCCTTAAACTAATGATGAAATCTATGGAATTTCTCTTTGTAAAGTTTCAGCAATAATTCAATAATAATTTCAGTAATAATTCTTAAGTTTCTCTGATATGAAAAATGCTTTAATTTTACTTTAGAAAATTACATTCAAATAACTGAAAAATTATTGCAGCAAGAAACTCAAACTTGGCTAATTCTGTGAATATCATAAAGAAAATAGTACTCAGATTCAAAAGATTAATGCAGATATTTTTAAATCATCATGAGAAACTTAATGTAGTCAATTTCCCACATATGCAGTAAGATTTTTAATCATGATTTCTAGTTTGAGGTGCAAAAGGATTTCAGAGTTTAGCATCGGAAAACTTTGAACTCTACCAACTTTCTTCTCAATTTTGGATGGTCATTAAATGAGGAAATACTGTTGTAGAAGGTACAAACCACTTCTTTTGAAAAACACTTTTCTCAGTTCTATTTTCTGTCCCTTAATCATTGGAAATGTTCAAAGTAGGTTTAGATTAGGACTTGAGCCTAATCTAGGGAAGTTGCACCTGCCCACAGCAGGGGGAGTTGGAGCAGGTGATATTTAAAGGTTCGCTGTACCCAAACCTTTCCATGACCTTATAATAAATGCAGTATAGCCAGCATTAGATAGCTGCAGTAATATTCCACCTTATTTGCCTCTTTAAAGTTAACAACAAAGCCTATTTTCTCCAGTCTTTTTGAATATTTTAAGTTTCCAGTGTATTTCCCACTGTCCTTTCTAGTGGCTTCCCTATTTCTGTGACATTCCTTTTGAGAAGAAATGATCAGAACATTTTAGGGCATGCTCTGAGGCTCTTCATCATCATTTGAAACATCATTTGAACAGTATAATAGTTTCTATAATTTTCCTAATATATTATCTATATTATTTTTATTTAATATTTGAAAGATTTTAGGTATTTCCACCTTATATAATTTTGTTCTGGTGAGTGTTTTAAAACATATGATTATTAAATTGTGTCTTTTCATTTTGTCAGTGCCTATTGTCTATTTTATTTTCTGGATGTTGAATCTGAAGGATATTATTTTCTGTTTCCTTGCTCAGTTACTGCTTAGCTGTATTTTCTAATATTGTCTATTTCCACTTTGAGGCATATTTACTTCCTTCTTTCAGTTCATTTTTCTCTGCCAGTTTCGTCCTTTCTGACATTCTGATGAGAAAACGAAGGTCTGCATTTCTAAAAATGCAACGATTCTAGATTTGCATAGCATGAGAGAGCAGAATCTGTTATCCTTTATCATAATAATCATAGCTGTATACTAATTATCATCTGATCTTAAAGCTTGTTTTCAGGCTGATTCAACTTGACTTCTTAATTAGTAACATCTGATCCAATAGTACTTTCCATTGCAAATTCAAATAATATAATCATTCACCTTTGGAAATGCCTGTTATAGCTGAAAATGTTACACATCACATGACACATTTGAAAATTTGCAACCTTCCTAGTATTTGATTTATGTCATTTTACAGTCTTGAATTTTATTTTTAATGTTTTACATTTACTTATAGACTTTTAGGTTGAGCCCAATAGAGGGTTATATCCTTTTACACATTGAATAATGCATTATCTTTATATGCAAATTTTGAAGATGCTAACTGATTTTTCAAGTATTGTTTAGAGACTGATACTTTTAATACTTCAAGGTGATTGTTCCTAAAAATATTTATTTGGATAATGTGACAATTGTTAATGTTGTATATTTTATAAATCAGTCTAATAGCTATCCATGATAGCATCGCATTTTATTTTGACTTTCATTGACTTGGTGTCTGAGACAGATTTAAGCAGCTTATATTTCTCTCACTGAAATTCTAGAAATTAAACTACTTTCTCTACAGGTGATTAGTAATTTTAGTTATTTTTTTTCAGGACTAGCAGAAGAAGAGTAAAATTTTCTACTATAAGAATGAAGTCTGAGATAGTATATGCTTCTGTTCATTGAGACATATGATGATAAACATAAATACACTTTAAGAGAATTTTCAAAGAAAATTCTTCAATTTTTGTCATTGTATTTTCTTGGCTGCATTTCAGCCTCTGCTCATTTTATTTGCATTTATCATCTCTACTGTGAATTTGCTTCTCTCTGTAGACTTCTTTATTATATTAGACTTTCATTACACCTACTATTTTTAAATATCTTTTCACAAAGATGTCACATGTCAAGCTTAGCTAGTCTAACCTTGTTCTACTGTCAAGTATAAAATGAATTCACAAGAAAAAAACAGACACTTCCTGTACCATAAACATGGTCCCACCACCCAAACTGAATTTGAAAATAAATAGGAGACTTTTTCAATCAATTCAAACAATAAAAGCCCAATTAATCTCTAGTAGTTGTCTGTCCTGTAGCTAGCTTTTGTTAATCAGAAATATTTCTGTTGAGACATTCCTTCTCATTATTTTTGCAAGGATTTAATAAAAAGAAATATATATAGTTAAAACTGGACAAATACAAGTAATGTGAATCACTGTCAGTAATGAGTGATTCATGTATTACCAATAATAATTAGAAACTTTGGTAGGACAAATGACATGCGCTTGATTGTATTCAAGTAGAAGCTAATAGTAGAAAGCAGTTATTTATCTATAAAAAAGTGAATTTGTAAGAAGAGCTATCTTTAAGTCTACTGCAAATTAAGAGTGGTAAATGTAAATTCTCCCATCCTTCTCATATTCTTGTGTCCATCAAAATCATGACTGAATAATTTGTTTGAGTGGATATTAACCACTTGGAGAGATAAGAAAGAAAAGTGAAACAGGACACCACTTGTTGCAGATCTGAGGGCAATAACCAGGTAACAACAGGCAGCAATTGCTCACTGCATTTTTAGTGAAAAGATGTGTTCAAGTTGGCCTAGATGCATGTTTAAGACTTTAGAAGGGTGAAGTCACTGGCAAAACAAAGGATGATTAGTTACTGTTGTCATAGTTAGCAAAGGTGACACGGCTAATGAATCTCAAACAGGGTGTGGGACCTTGGCAGTTTTTGGCAGACACAAAAGAAGGCAGCAAGAGAATTCTCTCATTTGTCTTTGTGGATTGAGGTGGTATTGTCTAGTTGATACACATTAATCTAACTGGAACTGAGTGTTTCTCAAGTGCACTTTGCAAACTGAATCATCACGAACATTGACAACATCACAGAAAAGAAAACGCTGACAAAAAAATTTAAACTTGGTAAATCATCTTTTCCAGATTTACTTGCAGTGGAGCATTATGGCACAGCATTTGGCTCAAAATCCCCTTCTTCAACAGACCCCTTGCAGTTGTTAGAGAAAACAAGAGAATTTGAACATATATGCACTTGATCCTAGTGTACAAAGATTGATGTATTTTATTATACCAAAACAGAAAGTGTCAGTGAGAAAAGTCCACAGAGAGAAATCATTTAGAGAAGAGGTAAACAAAGAAAAATGGAAAAAAAAATAAAACAGAGGTTTTAAAATTCTGTAATATTTTAAACAAAATTTAAAAAAAGAAATAATTTTCACAGGACTATCTGTAAAGGTTCCTTTACTCTTGTGCCCTCCAGATTCTAGTTTTATTCTATGACACAGGTTGAATTCTTCAGAAAATTCTCTTCTAATTCACATAGCCCTTTCCAAGGGCCATATGAGGTGCAAGGCAGGTTCAAAAGTATGATATACACGTTTCAAAAAGACTGCTTTTTCTAAACTCTCCTCCTGATGGGGCCTTGAGATCAGCAGAGAGCTATTCCATAGGTTCCACCTAAATTTGCAATTATGTGGTTTTGTTCCTGAGAGGAATGATGTGCCGAGGAGTTTTCAAGGCTAGAAAAAAAAAAAAAAGGAGTTGAACTTCAGCATAAGGGCAGTGGAATGTGTGCATGACTTCAGCTGATTCTTGATCAAGTTTCTCACCACAAATACATGAGGAAAGTTTTTCTTGTGAAACAGTGACCCTTTCTACTTTGGACTAATTACATAACAAACCTTTGCCTGTAATACTGTTTATCTCCCATTCCTTGCATGAAGTAATTGCCACTTTATCTGTAAAGGAACTTGGATTTTTTTCCAAAATTCAGTTTTTCTTTCCAAATATATCAACATATAATGATGTTACTATATCCTTTTAAGGCTTATGAAATGATACATACAAGAATGTGCAAATATAATGACAGCTAGAAAATACTCATTCTCAAAAATAGAATTGAAAGGAAAAAAGGAAGATATATTTCATAACCTTATTTATAATTGAATTTTCACTTTTTCTTGTATTTGTCATTAATACTATCATCATTGCCATAGAAATAGAAAAAGTAAAACGTTCACTCAGAGTAGCAAAACCCATATCATAAGCTGTATTATATATTGCTTTCTGTTCTTCATTCATTGGAAAAATTGTTGTAAGAATTGTATACTCCTGTCAAGTTGTAAAAACAAAGCCCTGGGTATTGACAGTGATATGTATTTCTTTCAGCTTACTTCTGGCTTGATGAAAGAAAAACTGTTTGGGGAATATTTCTCATTCAATATTCAGAAACCACCTTCTCAAAACACCAATATTGTACCTACCTGTGAAAAGCAAAGTGAAAACTGTAATCTGTGATGACTGTAATTGCTTACAGCAAACGCGTCCTCAGAAGTGGCAGGGCAACTTGAAACCTCCAGTGTAAGTGCTGCCTTACTCAATTATTGACCTACTTTGGAGCTGAAGAAGGCAGAAAGACCTCCTTTGCTAAAGTAACACATTGCAGGAATTCTTCAGTCCCTGCCATGAAGCACAAGCAGGGTTGGAGAATGTTACATACATGAAATAAATAATCATTCTATAAAAGAAAAACTCCAGAAGAAATTTAATGTGGCATCCACCACCCAGTTTTAACATGAAAGTTGCATTATTGTATTACATTTGTATCAGTTATTAGTAGTTGGTTAATCTCAGAATTTATGTACTACTTTAAGGCAGGAGAAGGGGAGGGTTAAGGTAACTATAAAAATCTGGATATTTTGTACAAAGGCTCTGGAAAAGTGACAAATCTTCTGAGTAGTATATCATCATGGGTCACCTTTTATTTCATCTTGTAATTATGTCTTTGCGGTTTTGTGAAAAATGTCTGTTTGTAGAGCCACCACTATTAAAGAATAATTTTATATTTTGTAACAGCCTCTAACATAATACAGTCAAATTCTATTCAGTAATTGCTGGGAATATGTTGACATTTTCGATTTTTAAGAATATATTGAACCAAATCATAAAAACTGAAGAAGGAGGAATTTGGATAATCCAGGATTTTTTTATATAGATTGGTAAATCTATATATTAAAAGTAGTCAGGCTTTTTTTTTTTCAATTCTTTTGTTTTGAAAGGTTATTTCAAAATGCCACTGTTTAGAAACATCTTTTCCTTATTTTCTGCCTAAAGATACTCTTGCTGGTTGCATTTTTGTCTGTGCATTAGAGTCCATATTACTTGCCTAGATATCACAAACTTGTAATGAAATTATTTCTTTAAAAGATTTATTACATAGTAAGGAGATTGGTCATTGGTGACCCAACAGACTTTGTTAGCATAGTACTAATAATTCAGTGATTTCTGTAGAAATAGTGGAATATTTTTAAGTATCAGATATAAATCCCATTTTCTCACTAGTCTTCTTGACTTACAGTGTCACTGAAAAGAGTTCAGCAGATCTGTCTCTTGCCAAAAGAATATTTTCAAAGTAATTTTATTTAGAGACTGCGTCATTGAACTTTTTTTTCCCCCAGAGGATGAGACTACAGTTTTGCTTTTCTGCTTTTTGATTTGGAGTTACTTTGAACAAATATTTACTAGTCTAGACACTGCTGAAGATAATAGATCCAGTAGTTCTATCAAAGCTAGCATTTCAAAGCCCTGTGCAATTATCTTAATCAAAGTTCAATCAAATTTCATTAGACTCTGGCATTTTTGTTCCTGAATCAAGGACAGAGCAGCAGATATACTTGGGAAAAGTCTGATGAAAAGGTCTAACTTTAAATATATCTTTAAATATAACTTTAAATATAATATATTAATAAATATATATAACTTTAAATGCCCCACACAATTTCATGAAATTTGATATGCTAAAAAGAATATTTCTTAAAAAATGGGATAGTCATGGTCTCTTATCAATAAATGAATATTTTATTTCTTTTACAAATGTACATCCACAATGTATTTTCTTAACTCTCTACCTCTGTCTCTTCTCTGTCAAACATTCACAGAGAGGTCAGAGAAACAAAATATGATACAGGTAATAAAAACTGTTAAAATTTTTTGGTACATAAATTAAGAAGATTGGCTCTCTTAAAAAGACTAAGTGAACTATTCCCAGCGAAATCTGTCCATCAAACTTTTTATTTCCTTGAGAATTGGTTTCAGTTTCTGAAGTTGGTTTGTAGATCTGATCAGTTTTACTTCTATTCTCTTAAAACTATTTTCTGTATGTGCACGAGACAGATACAGGAAATTATTTATCAGCCCTGGAGTTCTCCTTCATGCTTGGAAATCTTCTATCTTTATGGAAGTTGGGTGAGGAAGACAACTGTCGGTGATTCTGACCTATTTGATCTGAGCTAACTCCTCCAAACCAGGATATTGAGTGAAAGCTACACCAAGAAATTGGAAGTCAAGCTCTAAATCTGAATTTGAGTCCTTTCTCACAAAAATCTGTGGATAGAAGAGAGGGTATCACACAAATATTTCTAAAATACTTTTAATGTATAGTATTGTACCGAGTTGTTCACATAGTGGTTTTGAACCTTAAAATATAAATATAGTATAAATATTATAAATATATTTTATAATATATTTATATTATAAATATATATAAATTATAAATATAGTACAAACATGAAGGAAGGAATTTAAGAAATTGGCAATGCACTTAGATATATCTTCTCTGATTCCATAATTCACAGTTCTGATAGACTAACAGATATTATTACAAATAAAGCATCAAAAAATGGTATAAAGCTAAAGAAGACACTGAATTTCAAGTTTGATTCTGGTTTATTTTATGCTTTCTCTTACATATTTCTTATTTCCATTAAGCTTGTTCCTACTAGTAGCTAATCACAACCATTAATGCTGATTTAAGTAGGATCTGTGTCTGCATAGGAAAATGAGATGAGCTTTGGTATTCAGTTTAAAATATTTCCCCAGATGTTTTAATTGCATTTTATAATTTCTGTCCATATATTAATTAGACACCATCTTTTTGTGTGACATTATAATAACTTCTGGCAAATATTTTCATGTCAAATTTAGAAGGCAATTTTTTCAATAAAAAAATTCTTAGAATATTTTGAAGATGAAGTGAATTTGTGGCTTTTTGAGGATATCCACAATAGTCATATGTTTCTTCTTGTGGCAGAGTATGTGTAAGTAACCTTACCTACCCTTCAAAAAGAAAGACTTATTTGATGTTGTTAAAAAATTTAACAAGATATTTTTCCCCTGATGAGACAGTACAAAGAACTTTCAGGTGAAAATTCAACAGAGATGGGATAAGAAGTATTACTCTCCAGTTCATATTTTATGTCTAAAAGTTAACCTCTGACATGGTTACTTTTTGGAATTTTATTTTTGTTTAACTCTTCATTTTTTTAAACTAATATTGGAGTTAAAATATTTTTTTTATCAATTGAACTATATTGAAATACATATTTACAGTGATTTATTTATAACATCTGAATTATTAAACTTCTTTTATTGTCTGTAAAATATTTAAAGAAAAAGAACCTGACCTCCATTTCTTCCCATTCTCTGATTTATAGTGCTATAGTATGGAGTTAGACAGTTCAGTGGCATGTTGTGGGGAAAAGGCTGGTCCAATAATTACCACACCAAATAAGAAAATTTGCAGCTAAGTGATTCTTTGGCACAAACTTCCACTGAAACCTAGTAAAAACTTTCCCAAACATCTGAATAGAAAAGGGTTCAAATCCTTGTTGATCTGAGTTTCTTATTCAATATCAGTATCTTGCAAAAAATGCAATGACTAATACAAAAATAGAATTCTTGCTTGATGACTTTTCATTTTTCTTATTTATCAGCACTTCATATGCCTCCCATTTTCCTGTTTATTCAACATTTTCATTGAATTCAACACTGATATTATTGACCTATACATTATTATTATGGATTATTTATCAGCACTTCATATGTCTGCCATTTTCCTGTTTATTAAACATTTCCATTAAAGTCAACACTGATAGAACTGATGTACATATTATTATTATAGACTACTCTGACTGTCTAAAGTCTGTGGTTATTGAGAGTTCCAAATTTTAAAAAATGGCTAACTGTGCAGGGAATAACATTAATATCCCTGCTTTAACACAAGAAGGCAATCTATAATACTTCTAGCTTCAAAGGATACCAGCTGGTTTATAATAGATGTTTCATGGGTTTTATGTCATCCTGCCCAATGTGCTTCTCATCACTCCATCATCATAATTAGCTTTTCAATTAGCAGGTTTGTGTTTGTACAAGATTAACAGCAGCTGAATCAAATTCACTTTGCTCATGACAGCAACCTTTGCAGTGACTACTGCTATTAAATAACAAAATATAAACAACAGAGAAATAAATCTTCGAAAACAAAATTTCTGCTTTCTCCGCTTGCTCTCAAGTTCAAGGTAATTTTGTTCACACTAGCTCTATGCATATTGAACAGAAATGACCTTAGAAAAAACTCTTATGCATTCCTACCAAATTTATTTTTATGCTAACTAAAATTAGCACACAAAAAGAAATTAAAAAAATTAAATTTTATAAAACATGATATAAAATAGCCTGACTAAAAGTAAATAAATAATTTAATATAGAAATTTCTAGTGTCATTAATATAGACTTTCTATCCTAAATGAAAATATTTGCTGAATAGTGTTGAAGAAATAACTAACAATATAAATAGTAAACTTATTGATAAAAGTAATTTTATTTAAACTTTAATTAGTTATCTACCAGATAGAAGCATACATCTTATATCAGTCTTAGATGTCGCTACCTAACAAATACAAATGAGATAATACAGGCTTCTGGTAATGAAGATCTTACTGTACATACAAGTTTTTCCTTGATGAGCATAATGGAAGTTCTGAAATTATCTGAAATAGCCAACTCACGACCTATGGTCAGTTAAATCAAAAAATAAGGGCTTAGGAAATAGTCCATGCAGAACCACAGAATCATAGAATATGCTGAGTTGGAAGTTATCCTTCAAGATCATCAAGTCCAACTCTTGGCCCTGCACAACATTCCCCAAAAATCACCTCATGTGCCAGAGACTATTGTCCAAACACTTATTGAACTCAGAGAGACTTGGTGCTGTGGCCACTTCCCTGGAGAGACTGTTCCAGTGCCCAGCCACCCTCTGGGTTAAAAACATTCTCCTGACATCCAATCTAAACGTCCCTTAATTCAACATCATGCCATTTCCTCCAGTGCTGTGACTGGTCACAAGAACAAAAAGATCAGTGCCTGCCCCTCCTTGTGAGGATGCTGCAATAAGGTCTTCCCTCAATCTCCTCCAGACTGAACAGACCAAGTGACATAAGCTGTCCCTTATAGGGCTTCCCCTCCTTCACCATCCTCGTTGCCCTCCTTTGGATGATCTCTAATATCTTAGTGTCTTTTATATTGTGGCACCCAGAGCTGCCCCCATCACTGGAGGTGAAGCTGCCCCAGCTCAGTGCAGAGCAGAGCAGGACAATCCTCTCCCATGCCTGGCTGTGATGCTGTGCCTGGTGCCCCCCAGGGCAGGGTTGGCCCCCCTGGCTGCCAGGGCACTGCTGGTTCATGTTCAACTTGCCATTGACCAGGACTCTGAGGTCCCTTTCCATGGCACTTCCTTCCAGCCTTTCATTCCCCAGGATATACACACAACCAGGGTTTCCTTGTTCCAGGTGCAGAATCTGGTGAATCTCCATCCTCTGGATCTTTTATTTCCTGTCATTTAATACACAAAAGTTAAAACAATTTTTGAATATCTTTTAATGTTTATTCAAGTTACTCCGAATATTAAATGAAAGTTGATTTATAACACCTTGAGTGAAGAGGGAAGCTGTCATAACTGCGTATGTGAGCACTGTACTGTTCATGAAAACTATTAGGGAAAATGAAACTATTCAAGTGAGTTTTAGCACCACTGTGTGACTACCTAGAAATGATTAATTCTTATTATTTCACTGGAATTTTAAGTTCCTTTAAAAACTGAAACTGAAGACACATGTCTTGTCTACAATATCGGTGTCGATTGCTAATTTTGTTTAATCAATACTGAAAGTATGTACTACCAGATACTACCAAATATATATCAATAGTTAGATCTTGTCTGTGAGCCATCTTGGACATCTTTGCAAGAAAAAAAAGATTTGTGTCTCTGAGTCCAGGATTTCAGTGTTATATTCATTTGGAATTTGCAGTGTAATATAGAGATCCTAGAGTTAAAGAAAAATCAGTCAACTTAGAATTTAAAAAACAAAATTCTATTTGGTTTTGCTACTCTTCTCAATTTACACCTATTGCAATGATACATCAAGAATAATTCTCATACCAAGTTAATTTGTTTACAGTTATTTCACGTATATTTAACTTAGCATGCATAATTTTGCTTATACATTGACATCCTTAATGAATGTGTAGAGCTGGAGCTGGAGACTGCAACTTGGAGGGAAATTAAGGAACTCACATCTGCCTGAACAAATTTGGAGGAGGGGAAATATGAGATATGGCTATCAAAGGTCTTTGCATACAATCTGTCTACAACCTCAGCATAGTATCTTCTATTTTCCTTTTTTCCTGATCCTTTATATTTTCTCTTCTGCCCAAAACACTCCTGAAAATGTTATTAGATATATGGTTTTTTCTTGGCAAAAATCCAGTTTCCATTCTGATTTGGTAAAAGAGCAGATCACTGTGGTTACATTAAAAGAGTTCTCTTTCTCTTTTGAATATAGCATTCTGAACTGTAAATAGCTGTAAGCTCTTGTCTGTAACACATTTTGCTTATATGTGTCTTAGGCAGAGAACTGTATTTCTTAAACTGAAATATTGAATAGAGAGTATAAATGTTTCCAGGTTGGAAATCCAACACTCCCCAAGGCTCATTTTTTCCACATAATTTTAGATTATTTCCATCCCCTTCTACACTTTGTCATATTCCTGAGAAAAATTCCTCATTTGGTTATTTCACTATCTTTGCAAGAAGAAGACTTTCCAAAGCATTGGATGTGTTGAATTAATCAGAATGGTTCAGCATGGTATTTTGAAAACACATTTCTCAATTAAACTTCCAAGATAATTTTAAAATCAAAAATAAATAAATTTAGAAAACATCAGATTGCAATTTGATTAACTTGTATTCTCTTTGAATGAATACTTTTGTTGGGGAAAAGATCATTTTCCAGCATGGAGCTGATTCAAACTCTTGATATATTGCATTTGTTAAGGCTCAGATCTTAGGTGGTGCTTTGGTAACATTGTTAATTTTTTGTAATGCAACCTTTTAATTCCAAAAGGCATAATGTAACTAGCAAAGTAAGAATACACTTAAATATTATCTATCTGCTCTGATCTTCTCATTTCACTCGTAGAGAAGTCAGTACTTTGCGTATATTCTTACCCTATTAACAGGTGAAAAATTCTTCCTTTTTTTTGCACAGTAAAATGCTCATGGGTGTGTACTCTCTGTTAGTGATGATCTTCATCTTATTAAACCAAAAATATTTTTTGAACATTGAAAAATATTGCTTATTTTAAAATCTCCTTGTTAATCAGCTTCAAACAGCTTTCAATATTGTTTGGTTCAAACATATGGAGCTGCATACTCTCATTTTGTTAAGTGAAAAATTTTTTTCAAAATGCTTGAGAAGCACTCCCTGTTCTTCTAAATCTCTGGGGTTGGTAATGAATCCTGTGCTTGAGAATTTAAAGATCCTCTTGGAGCTTTTTATCACTTCTCTTGCAAAACATTGCAAGGAGTTACAGTCCCACAGCAATGGCATCTGACACTCTTGTCAGGGACAACTCAGTGAAAGTTTCAAACATGTTGACATAAATGTTTTTCTGTTAATAAGATAAAATAAAATCATGTTTCTGCAACTATTACATAAGGTTGTTGCCAATTCTCACCACAGTTCTGAACTGTTGCATTTCAAGAAATTTGGGGTTGAACAATGCTCAGATAATTTCTGATAATGTCAACAAGCTGATCATGTTTTGTGAATTTTAGACCTGGTCAACAAAAGTTACTCTGTCTGGGTGGAAACGGCCACAGTGAAAAAATGCAGCAGGTTTAGAGGACACTGACACATCCTTTACATTTCTCCATGCATCATGAGGAAACAAATGGTGATGGTGCACAAGGACCATTTCAATCACTCTTTCACAACATGGATCTTTGAAGCAAGAAATAAAGTGTTATCACTTACAGGGTTCTTAGTCATAGGACAAAAAATCAACTACTAAGCTAATTCTTAATGGATTTACCTTGAATTAAATTATTTCAATTAGTCCCTACTAATATACTAAATACTCATTGACAGTCAGTGCACTGTTTATATATAGCCTATAAACACTGGACAAAACCTAGAGAAATGAAGAAGTAATTTCTAGTGCCTAGAGGTATGTCTACAATTTGTTTAGATTAAGAATGAAAAATAAATCTATTTGCTATTCTCAGCTGTTGGGTTTCAGATTGCATCACAGTGCAGACTTGGAGCTCATAAACTGCATTCCTCTAGGTGGAACTAAACAAGATAATCCATCCCAGGAGAACACCTAACACATTCTTGGAATTAATGAACATTTAAGTTTTAGGACCAGACAACAGCTCTGAAAAGCATATGTTGAATGCTGGTTCTTCAACATCATCTGTTTTGGTGTATAGATCTTCTATTCAAGTGCCAAACTAAATTCTAACACAGACATATCCTAAGGTTTTTGTTTTCTTCTCCCTCTCTTCCTTTTGCCCATTCTTTTGACATCTCTTTCCATCATTTCACATATTAGATAGAGGAGCAGTCTCTGTGTTACATAACAGAGTATGCATGGATAGAGATTATTGGTTATTTCTGGGCCCAACCATGGCTTAGAGATTGTATTTGCTGTTCAGCTATTCAGCAGCTTGGATGCAGCTCAGACCTCCAAGCTAGTCCATCCACCCAGGTATTCCTGCAGGTCATTCACCCAGGGTCTTTAGCTAACCAAACATCGTCAACATTCCACCCAGCTGGCTGGATAATCAACATTTTGAAACTATTTATAAAGAGGTAGCAGCAGTGGAAAGCAGCATCCGTACTATTTTCCAATTGTAAACTTATGTCACTATTACTATCTCCACAATTTTTACCCTATTTTTGGCAATGTAGAAAAAAAAAAAAGGACAACATGCATTGCAGGAATTAGATGGGAAGCTGTCTCACACAGTAAGCAATACTAGTAGTAGTCCAGCTGCTTGTTTGGTTACATAATAATTCATTAGTCTTTCTGCCATTTTGGATTCTTTTTGCATTTCTCTCATGGTTTTTATCTGTAGAGGGTTTTTTGTTTGGTTGTTTTTAATTTATGGTGGTTTTGTTGCTGTTGTTTGCATTCAGGTTTTTTTCTTCCTGATGAAAAATGAAAATTTCAAATCTTAACATTCTATATGAAATAAAGTTCTTGCTATTGAGGAAGTCTAATCATAAGTACTAGAGAAATACTAAATAAAAATACTAATGGTTATATAATAATAATCAGTATTTAATAATAATAATGATTTTGCCACCTACCTAAGAAATAATTGTTAAACAGTGAATGTCTATCAAAACTTGACAATTGACTTATAGTTTCATTGATGATTATGAGAAATGCAATGAAATATATTTACTTTTGCAATTCTCTGTAAAGAAGGTACAGTATTTGAATTCCTGTGCAGTGTAGGTGTAAAGATTTGTGACAACCCCAGAGAATTTTTCAGATTGCCATTCACTCCATATAATTAGACATAATGAAATGTTGTCCCTTTTTTTTGAAGATACCAGAGGGTAATATTTAGCATCTTGATTACTTCCTTTAATATCTCTATCAGCCTGGGGGGGGAAAAAAAAAAAAAAAAAAGTTTGAACTTAAGACAGAGAAAAAAAAGAAAAAAGAAAAAATTTAAAGAATTTTATTTTTTTAAAATGTCAGGCTGTGTATACTACAAACTACGCTGCTGTATGTTGTAAACTATAGACAAATTCCATCCTGAACACAAAGACAGGATGCAATCTTGTTCCTGCTGGCCATTTTAAACTCTGCTTAAACCAGGGTTAGCTAGTATCTCTACATTTTTATTTATTCAGAGTAATAAAAGCTTCTAATTGACCTTAGTATGAATATGTGTGTAGAGTTTTGTGGGTTTTGTAGAAAAGCATTTTTGATATGATTACTGCTCTGCTCAGTGGGTTGCTGCAGGTGACACACACAGCTGAGGGTAGGAGAAAGTTTTTTGTTGCATGTCTCCCAGGTCTTTCCTACTCAGCCTTTTTGGTCTACTATGAGTGAAAGGACAAGGACAGGGGAAAGATATGAACATAAAAACACCACAGTATTATTTGACTGGCAGAGGGATGTGCAGTTGTATGAGAGCAATAAAAGAGGTAGGCATCAGATAAAAGATTTTTGAAGAATTTCATAGTTACAGAGGTTTTTGTGATGCCTTAACGATAACTACATAGTCAGAACATTCTGTGAAATTCAGTTTTTCTTTCTGTTATATTTTCATGTAAATGTGTGATATAGCTGTCTTCCTGCTGATCACTTTCTTCTAGAATCTTTAGCAGACATTCTGCTCATAGTTCTAGCTTTCCATGTTATCATAAATAATTTGGCTTGGAAGAGATGTTAAAAATCATCTAGTTCCAACCTTTCTACCATGGCCTCCATAATGCCAAGCAACACCCCTTCATAGCTGTCCTTCCTAAAGAGCTTGTATCCTTCCATTCTGACACTCCGGTCATAGGAGTCTCCATGATTCCAGTCACCACATCCCCATGATTCCAATAAGATGATAGTCCTGCAGATGTGTGCATGTCACTAGCTCCTCCTGTTTATTTTTCATGCTGTGTATATTTGCATAGAGACATTTAAGCTGGACCCCCATAAAAGCTTCCTCCTTGTCTGGAGTGACTGGAATTCCTTTGTGTTTCTCTTTGGGTGGTCTCTTGCTGATCTGTAACCCTGCTCTGGGCTCTGGGCATCTCATTCTGTCACTGGTAGGGTGAAGTTCCCTTTATCCACCAATTATTGCTTAAAGCCCTCTGGACCAGCTTATCAAGTCTGTGACCAAAGATATTTCTCCCCTTCTCTGACAGATGGGCCCTATCTGCCCTCACCAGAACAGGTTTCTCAAAGCAAGCCCCATGGTATAAATACTTAACCCCTGACTGTACCATCAGTCCTGTCACCACTGCTTATTCTCCAAATATAACTATCCCTTTCAACCTCCTTCCTTTAGACCAGGAGTACTGATGAAAAAACTACCTGTGCTTCTGAGTCCCATATCACTGCTCACGGGACTCTGTAATCCTCGATACTGCTCATGCTCCTCCTGTCTGTGCCATTGGTACCAACAAGAAGCAGCACTGGACTGTCTGGGGCCCTGGTAGCAGCCCTGGTAAGAAGCTCACCTTTAGAGAAAGTGCAGCAGGCCAGCAGCTGGCTGCCTCCATCCTTCTTAGAAGAGTCCCCTGCTGCTGTTACCTTGGCTTTCCTGAGTTCCCATGGCTGCTGTGCAGGAGCAGATGAGGCTGCCTTAGCTCCAGCATCTCTCCTGATGTGCTGGGTCTTTGCTCTTTAGTCTGCAGAGTGGCAAAGTGATTATCCCTCTAGGTGAACTGCAGTGGAAAATAACTGCATATCTTCTGTCTCAAAGTAGGCATAATGATATTTTGTGTCCTAATGCATAGATTAAAATCTCCTCTCCATTTTCTCTATACCATTTTGTATTCACATTTCTCCTGCGCTACAAAAAAGGGGCTTAGAAACAAACCAAATAACTAAAGAAAGAAAAATCTGTTGTGCTGCTGTTTTTTATTTTGTCTTCCAAAAATACTTGCATTCCACAAGGTTGAACTTTGCATCCAAATAGCATAGAGGGATTTACACTGGTATTAGTTCTATTAGTTCTTTCATGAATTGATGGAATCCTAAAGCATCAAGAGAATAACTGTGTGTATTTAGAAACTAGAGTTTCCATTGTCAAGGGATATCTGAAAATTCATAAAGAAATTTAAAGCAAAATATCTTTATGGATCCAGTTGCTAAAATATCTATTGAATTGACTAAATTTCTTTAGCTTAATTGACCGATTGAATAAAAAAATGAAAAAGAAACATATAGCCGGAGAAATGCTACCTCTGAGCAAACATTTCAGTGCTGAAAATAGTCAAGGCCAAGGAAAGAACAATTGCACAGAAAAGACATCAAAGGGATTATTGCAAAGGAATAAGAAAGAATAAGTCTCTGAGAAGTTATATTTTACTAGAGTATCACTAAAATGTGGAACACAGTTCTGTGCAGTGAATGAAAAATCTCCAATTTTAAAAGCTTTCCTCTTGAAATATTTTTTTCCCCTTTTTTTTTAGTTTGAAGTCTGTACTACCTTACTTTTTTAATACAGACTTGTAAAGTGAATAACACCATTATAAGAGCTCAACCGGATCATCTGGGAACAAATGAAGACCTAGATGAAGCCTACAGTGCCTTAGTGATGTCAGAATTGTGAAATTTCTCCCATAGAGGTAAGTGAGCGGAACTTAATTTGTGAAGGCTGCGCACTGAAAGAAAGGCAGCTTCACACCTGTATCTGAATATCAAGATCATCATTACTGGAGAATGGGACTTCTTTTGGAAATGAACCAGTGGATGGGAAGGAGAGGAAATTAATGATCACAAAAACTGGGAATAGAAAGATATAAAATGCATGGATCGATTTTGAAATAGCATCAATCTTCCTGTATTACTAAATAGTGCTGTTACATGTCATATTGTGAGTGGACACTAATACTAAATGCATGCCTATTAGTGGATACTAATATTAATACATTCTAAATTTTTCCTTATATTAAGGAGACAGTGTCCCTCTTCCATCACCAATTATTCAAAATTCCTAAGAACTTCTCTGCATCTAGGAGTATCTATGGTATAAATTATCTGATAACTTGACTCTAAAAGTTTGGAGAACCTCTAGAATTTGATTTTCTAGTAACTTAGCTTCACATGGCTAAAGCATTAGAAGACTACTAAGGATATTTTGTTGCCCAAAAGCATATTGAAGGACATTTCCAGCCCTTTAATTTTCATTTGATTTTCTCCACAATATAGAGCAGACTGAAGCACACTAGCTAGTGTTCATGATAAAAAAGTCTAGTTTGGAATTGAGAGAACTTGCTTGAAATAGGTGTGATGCTTTATTTGGGATAGAGATGTCTTGAGATTAAATCTAGAGTTGTTGAAATATTTTTACATATTGAGTGAAAACAAGTTATTAAGAAGAGCTTGAAAGCAGAATTGAACATCTGAAGTGTAAGGTTTTCCAACTGTGGCAATCCAACTTTTCATAAGAAACAAGCCAAATAATAGTTTAATTAATAAGGCAGTCACACAGTTCTGCAACAGTGTACTTTCGAAACTGCATGGGATTCCACTGGATTCATGGTTGCTTAAGTAATGGCAAATTTGGAGTTAAAGGACAATATTTAAAATATTTACTTAGTGTATCATCACTTGAATATTCTATTAGATTTGTTTCTACCAGAATGTAGGATGTCTGTACAAGTAGACACAGATGAAAAGATAGACTAGTCTAGAAGTTCTAGGAGAAAATTTCCCCTAAATAATTGACTGCTTTGAGTTTCAAAATTTTTGCTTGCTCCTTTTTCACATGGAGACTTCTGTCAAGAAATAAAAAGCGTCTTGGAACATCCTTCAAAAGCATGTTTTTATTGTACTCTAATACTTATGCATGCAAAGTAAGGGACAGCCAAACTTGGTGTTAATAAAAAATTTCAGGCTTTCACTTTCAGATAAAATATGTATGAGGTAGTAACACATATCTGAGAGGTAGCTTACTTTTTCAATCACTGTGATAATTCTGTGAAACCTTCATGTTGTGAGATACTTGTCTTACATAATTAGATATTGACATTCTTTCCTTTTCCTTTAACATCTCCCATGGAAATCTGCAAATAAGATTAAAAAAGAACAAGTTAGTATATCTTCCTTACAGGAAGCATTCACTTCCTCTCATTTAAAAGCAAAAAAAGGTGCCAAACATGTATTCAAATATAATATCTAAATAATTCTTTGAAATTCGTTGTAGACTGTTGAAAGTATAATGAATATGAATATATTTTCATTTGATTAAAATTGTTATATTTTCTCTTTTATTGTGCTTTCATTAAGCACTTGAGTTGCAAAGCCTTACAAAGTAATTTTTCAACTTTACCCAGAGTGCCATCTAATGGTACTGTTGTCTCAGATGAAAAAACCCAAGTGTGGGTCATATTGAAGATTTCAATTTAAGATACAAAGGAATTGCATCATTTTGCTGGAATGCAGCCATCAATTTGTTCAGCAAGTAGAGCAGGGTAGAGATGAAGTGATCCAATCTTTATATTGTTTTCTCATTGTAAGAATTAATCATCAACTTAAATTCTGCTATTTTAGTGAAACAATAAGACCACAATATGAAAATTAAATAAGAACAATGGTAGGATACGCTCATTGTCCTTTCCTTTATCATCCTTTTTTTCTTGTCTTTTACATTACATCTTTCTCTAAATTTCTCAATGTTGCTTCACTACTCTAATGCTTAACATAAATTTCAGGTCTGGGGATCTATATAGTTGAAGCCACAGAATAATCATAAAATTTAGAGTTTCCTAACTTAATTTGTTCTGTGAAACACCTTACATATATGTGATAACTTTAAAACTTGCTACTAATGATGACACAAGGCTCCAGCTGGTGACTACAGTACATAGCTAAAATGAATTACTTCAGTTTTGCACAGATTCTTTTGTTTTGGCACCTTATCTCCTATTAGTTTGCATTTGCTATAAATTTAGATGTACTAATACCTGTGGCAACATATCAGTCTCACTTGACAGTGAGACAAAATTTAGCTTGAAAAAGCTTGTACTGTATGACACCTTGGCTCATTATATTCCATTTACTTTTATTGTAGCCAAGGAGACCTAAATTCATCTCACAACAGATTCTGATTTCAAAGAAAAAATACACTGCTAATAATACACTTTATGTTGCTCCCCAGATAATGGTTTAAAAATTGAATTGGTTTTTTTTATATCACTTCCAATTTTACTCTTCTCAATATAAGAAATACATTGTTGAGATTGAAAGGTGGCAAACAAAATGATCCAGGTCTGCAAGTCTGAATTATAAAGAAAGATTTGTCTGTATACTTTAGAAAATAGAAGTCCAAGTAAAGACCCTGTAGACGAGGAAATAAGATTCTTAAAGAAAGGAACACACTGACAGTAGCATATATTAAATATTTAATAAAAAAAATGCAAACAGACAATGACTGGGTTAAATTAAAGAATATAGCAAATTATATAATCCACAATTTTTACCAAATGTTGACACCCAGTCAGTAAAATAAATCAATATAGTGATGAAACATTATTAAAAAGCAAAATTTAAAAGATACCATGTTGATGGAGTAATAGAAAAATTCGTCAAGGTGTTGCATACCAAGATGTCATGTAGAGAACCTCTTAGGTACCAACAGGAGCTGGACAACAAATTGTGTCTATGTGGAACCATGAACTCCTTTGACTAACACATTGCACCTTTCACAGGTGCTTAGAAAGCAAAATAGAGGATGAAGACTTCAGGTGAAAATTATTAACTTAATTCTGAATGTGAATGTAAGTTTATATTTGTCACCTCTCTGTATGTTCAAGCATAATTCATCCCTGAAGCATTCACATTCATTTTACTATGAGTATATTGAACTGGAACACCCTCACTACCCATGCCTCATTTTTTAAATCAGTAATCCAGTCTGAGTCTCAATAAATTTCAATTATTCTCTCTCTCTCTTCTTGATATAAAGACAAAATCTATAAAAAACTATCTAACTAAAACTAATCTATAAAAAAGAGCTTTGAGTCCTCTTTTCACACATTTGCACTCACAAAATGAAAAGTGCTTTTAAAATTCAACACAGAAATTTTAGGATAAAAGTCTCGACAGCTCTAAGATATGTCACACCAGGACCAAAATATTCCAGGCATTTCACAAGAGTAAAATACTTTAAGATTTATTTTGGATTGTTCTTCAAATGGAAAATTTCCAACAAGAAAATTACGGCTCTTGGATTCCATAACTCAAAATACAACTAATGGTAGATTAGGCTGTGATATGAAATTACTGGATCCATTCAAATCCATTTATTTTACTGGGATTTTCTCAGTGGAAGAAAATCAAATCTATTGTGCAATAGTAAATTAAAAATATGGAGTCTCAAATACTACTTTTCATTCATTTTTTATACTATTATGGCTTACAAAGGAAAAGTAGAATAAGAAATAGATGCAATAAATTTACAAATGAATAATTATGTGATATAGTGATTTTATCATACAGTTTCTTATAGTCTGATAGATATTATTCCTGCATAATACTGAGGTGTGATTTTTTCAACTTTGCCTTGAAGTGTGACTAGATCTTGAATAATAATCATAACTTATTCCAGAAGTGTATATATAATTTTCCTGGACTACTGCTTGTTATTTTACTGATCTTGAGTTGAAAACTCCTAGAGAAGACTGACAAATACCTCACCTTCATACTTTCTGAATTTTTCATCTGCTTTATCTTTCTATAAGAATCATCACAAAGACCTGTGATAGCACTAGCTATTTCTATAAAGTTCACTGCAAAAATCTGCTAATTTAGATGCACAGTTGATCATTACTTTTTCTCATAAAAGGAATAAAAGAGAAGTGCAGTTCTTTTTTCTAAAGATGATATTAAATTTTCTAAGGATAGTTAAGGATAGTGGATCCTTATTTCACACTTTTTTTTTTAATCTGCTGTCCACTCTTTGCCATTTACTTTAACACTAGTTACTCCTTTCAGCACAGGTAGGAAGTGAAGCGGAAAATTTGTTGGTATAAGAAAAGGTTGTACAGGAATTTCCATGTCTATGCTGTTTGCATGTGAATTACATCATTGTTCTCCTTTTGGTACTTTTCATAGACTTGAATTGAACGCTGTTGCACTCATGGTCAGAATGCCTATCAAACCAAAAAACCCCAGCAAATAAACAAAAGCTAATTTATTGGGATCTTTTGAATACCGTAATGGGAATTGAATTTCTGTGACAGAATGGTTGGTCTCAGTCCAGAGGGCGATGGGAGTCTTTGTTGTAAGAGTCCTTGCAATGACATCCAGCTGGATTGAACGGGGCTCCTCAAATCGCTGATCTGCTCTGTCCGTGTGTCCAGCTGGGCTGTGGTCCCACATGACCCCCTCAGCACATGCATGATTCGTTCCTGTTACTTGTATTAAGCTTTGTGCAAAACATCTCTGAACTATCTCATTTGTTTGAGGAGGATTGTCTTATGTGAACATTTTGCATCTACAAGCACCGTTTCTACTGGCTATTTACAGGCACTTTTTTTATGTAGGATTTCTATCAACTGATGGAAATACTTTTGTATTACGAATGGCCTGTGGTGGTCTCTGGCCACATTCTCCATCCAGGAGGTTAATCAACCACACAAATAGTTCCTGTCAGTCAGCCCAGGTGAAGCAGAAGCTGTGGAAGGAATCTTCATGACTGCCTGAATCTCAGACTGTTGCAGATGAGTGCTTTGTCTCAGGCCAGTTTGTTGGCTCTTCTATGCAGACAAAGTGGGGAGCTCCTAGTTCAGTCTACAGGAAATACATAATATATAACCAAGGGCAGTGGATGCATACATAGGCATCCCGATAACCTGCTGCTATTCCACAGCTGTAGCTTAAAGTCTGTAGGTTTTGTCACATGACTGTCCAAAGAAAAAGTTATCTTCTTCAGCATAAGTGGTTTGAAACATGAGCCAACGGCTGTCTTGGTTTCAAAAAAAAAAAAAAATCCCCTATCTGTTTAACATAAATGGAACTATTTACAATTTTCTACTGTAAGAGAGACGACTAATAGTGATGAGATGCATTTCTAGAAAATTTTCTTCCACTACTAACATCTGTACATGAGTAAAAGGAAGGATTTATGTGGAGCTTCTCCTTGAAAGATATATAATTTGAGCAATCTGTCCTTTAACAGCAAGAAACAGAGATGCTTGTCTTCAAATCTCATTAATAATAAGCTTCAAAAAGCTTCAAATAAGCTTCAGAAATACTAGTATGTGCATGTATTTATTCATCCAAGGTCATAAAAATAAGTGTTCACAGAAGTAAATAAATAAAATACTGAATTGCAAAAGGATTCAAAGACTGTAAGTTCCAATATCTTTTATGCACACAGGCTAATTTACACTGATGTCATAAGCAGCTTTATTTCATATTTGTAGCTCCTCTAAATCATGGTATATTATAAATGCATACTTAAGGGACTCAGAAGCAAAGTCTTGAAAGAACTCATCTTAAGTACATTAAAATAAAAGCTGGAAATGTACTAGGTTCCCAAATATCCCAAATTCCTTTTTATTTCGGAAAGACAGTGATATAAAGTGCTCACAGCTTTGAGCAATTGAGGCAAGGTCCAAGGTGAAAATTCTCTGTGGAACTGTGAACTATGTTGTGGTGATTGTCACAGAATAAATGTATGAAGTCGTTTGCAAACACCATCATAAGTCTTATTTCTACAGGCTCCACTTGAAAGTTGGTAACGTATTTTATCAATTATTTCCATTCTATGAATTCTCTATACTTTTACAATGTAAATTTAACAATCTGTTAAATAAGAAAAAATTAAATATGCTCTTCTGGATGAATGAACAACAGAAAGTTATACCATAATGATATTTTGGTTATTGAATGCAATAGCTCTAATATTTCCGTAGAGTAAAAATTTTGATGTGATATACTAAGATAGCACCAACCATGTGCTTTGTCATGTCATATGTGCTCACCTAGTCATCAGTCCAGAATTATTTCATTTTACATCTTGTTGTAGAACCGTTCATTGATTAACAAAGTTATAGTGGACTTAAACCCAAAATATGAACATAATTCTCAGCTGTACAGTGCTGGAGCTACAAGGGACAGGGACATAATATTTTCACCAAAATAATATGAACCTCACAAGTATCTAACAGTCAACTATCCCTTCTATGCATTTCAGTATTTAATTTTGAATTACTAGACTTCTTTCCAAACATTGTTTGTTTTTCCTGTCCTGTTGATGACTTCTTTGTTCTAATATCTTTGTTTCTAATGTAACTTTTCATTTGTCATTTCTACAGATATGCACACTGATATAAAAGAAACTCGCCTGTGAATTTTAACAAACTTATTTATTGCTGGTTGCTACACGAGTCTCTCGCACTATGATTACAACATATATGACAGCATCTGAAACACTAAATAAGAACACATTTAAAAAGTTATTATGAGATGGAGGATGATGATTCTGTGAACATAATGTATTGAATCCCACATGCGCACATACTTCTGTTATGTACTCAAGTTGGACATCTGTCTAGTTTGGGAGTTTAGAATTAAGTAGGTAAGAATGAGCATTGTTGTTTCCAGATGCTCACATAGATAAATTGTTCACTTAATTTTGCTTTTTTCCTGCCCAAATATGAATATTCTGATTATAGGGTGGTACATAAGTTAAGATCTTGCTACCTACTTTGCCTGACATTTTGGTGCAAATATTTTGGTGCAAAGTTTCTTGTTGACAGTCTTTTTCAATGTGTTTCTCTTCACAGTGACTCTCCCATATTGATTGAATTCCCAAATCTTTCATTGTTTTCACGATGTTTTTTGTATATTCTTATTTAATTGCCTCCTTTACATAGCACTCTTCATAATTCTTTCCACATCTTTGAAAACAGAAAATCTTCACATGCAACTTCTATCAGAGGCTTTTGGTTTACTCATCTGTCCAGTTCAGAGCAGTTCAGATTTCCTATTAATGTTACCATATTGTTCCTACTTATCTCCCTGATAATATCTATTAGCCATCTACACGTTGAATCAAAAGTCCAGGCCTAATACTCTAATCCTCTGTAGGGGACTGATTTGTTTCCCTTACCTCATATACTTAGTTCCCTTTGCTTACTATTCCCTCAACCTCACTCAAAAGAATGCTCTGCATCTGAGATAAATAAGTGTAAAATGCAAGTTGCATGATTATTTCTCATCTCTCTGAAAAGGTTTTCTGCTGAATTGTGACCAAATACCAACTTACCTGACCCTTTGTGAACATGTTCTTACACCTCAAGATGTCTAGCTAAATGCAAATAAAATATGCATAGAGAATATACCCAGTAACTGTGATACAGAATATAACCTCAGTAGAATACGTCACCAATTCTAAAAAAAAAAAAGATAAATATTTTTGTAGCTAAAAACAGACAATCATGAAAATTATTGTTAACATAATTTACATTTGCAGATGGATCTAAAACCAAAACTTAAGGTCTTTTTTCTTAAAACGTACTTGGATATCTGTGCTTAATGCCAAGAACATTTATCTTGTTGCAGTTATCTCTGTAAAACTGATTTTCATTTTATTATTACTAATTAATGAATGGGTGAAATCTTTCACTATACATTCATATAATTATCCTATCAAAATTCCTGTTCTCGTACCTGTTTTACATTAACAGTCACAAGTGATTTAATGTTAAATTAGCAAATTATGTCTAAGAAGACTGCTATCACAGTAAAGGAGACAAACGTCATGCCATAACTCAATACTAATAAAAAACCTCTGAAAACGTGATGAGTACTATAGCGAGTGAGTTAAGTATAATTTCTGAGAAAAACTTGCATGTTTCAGGTTGAGATTAAAAGAAACAATCACATCATCTAAACTGGACATAAGCCTTCAAAACAACACATATGATGTTGGATTTTAGTTCTGCAAAAAGTTTGCGTTGGCCTTCTTCAGAGAGGTGCATGACACAACCTGTCCTCAAAAGCAAAATTATCATTCAGTTCATCAGGACTTTGAGCTGAAGAAGGGCTTTAGAGGATAGTTTATTGAATATTAATGTTTTTTATAGTAGTTTAAATTGCAAGATAATGACAAAATAAATTTTTATTTCTGTCATAGAAATTCTGGGGTTGTTTTGTAAAGCTGTAATGAGGTGGTCAATGTCCTTTCCCCAAGAGCTTCTCCTTTTTGATCCTCCTCCCTAACAAGGGAACAAAACCCCAAACCCAAATCACCCACCTCAGCCCTTCTCCCTCCCAGAAGGATCCAAACAAAAAGTTCATGATAGCTTCTCAATTTGACTGGCTTACACACTCTTTTGTAAAATGTGCTACTGACAGTCTTAATTTTCAACTCATTATCAGTTTTACACAGCCCAGAATGTTGAAAAATACTGAGTATGTTATAAAAAAATCCTCTTTCTTCTTAACGAGAAATCATAATTATACATTCTTACAATGTAAAAGGTTCTGTAACCACTCCATTCCTGGTGTAGCATTGATAGAGTACATTTAATAAATCAGGTTTATAGCTCATTCAGAAGTGACAGTACTTGGGCTGTGTTATATTTTCAGCTGTATCTGTACCATGCAGAGTTCTGTTCTGTACCTTAGTGATTGCCAGTTATAAGATATAAGTAAAGGTTAGACAACAATGGCACTTAAAGTGTGCACTTTAAAATGGTTTGACATCACAGCATTGAAATCACCAGTCTCTGGCAAGATGCCTCACAGCAGTATGTAGTCTTCTGCTGTCTTATGTAGGACTAATAATTCTGCAATAAACAATTACATATAGTGCTACAACACAGCTTGAGATGAAGGGCAAGTGTGTTACTTACCTTTGGTTACTCCAAAAACTACTTTGTAAGCAAACATTTTGTGCCTGGGCATAACCCCAGAATTGCACTGCTGGCACGTATGGCAGCAAAAAAAAAAAAAAAAAAAAAAATTAAAAAAACTAGAGGCTTGATCTAGGGACCAAGTTGAAGTACAGATGCCTTTATGGTTGTGACTTGTCACTGGGCACTAAGCTAAAGACTAAGAGGAGCATGAAATCAGTGAACATTTGCAGGGCACATTATGAGAGAGGCTGCCTACTGCCCTTATGGACCTTATGGATTTTCTTGCTGATAGGCAGACTCATCATGGACTAAGAAATAAACTGTACCAAGTACACACACACACACACACACATACCAAAAAAAAAAAATCTTGCTTCGTGTAACATATTTATGAGTTTTACCTTCTCTTGGAGAAATACATCACACTGTGTAGGCATTTATTAATGCCTACAATTCAGATACAATGCCTAGCAATTCAGATACCAAATTTTACACATCTAACTCAAAGTTTATTTATTTGCTTGAAATCATGTATATACACAAAGTTTCAAACAGCAGACTGCACTTCCTTCTCATTCTACACAAAACCCAAAATAGGTGGTATTAACCCACTGGTAAACACACAAGCTGTCACTGTTCATAAGGCCAATCTGATGATGAGTATGTTATCGAAGCTGAAATGGTGTCTGCTATAAGAGGGATATCAGCACTACTGTGCTTCCCACACTGCTGTGCCAGTATGTCTCAATCCTGACTTTGCTCGGTGATGGAGCACTGAAACTGCTCTCACTTTCAGTATTAAAATCAATTCTTATTAGAGATAGTGGGAATTTAGCAAGGTTTTACATTACAAACTTTTACTGCTCATAGTTCATTGACTACACGTGGGCTGCTAAGCACTAGCAGTGTTTAGTGTTGCCCTGATACAGTTTTAAATAAAACATATTTATTATCATAAGCCGAAACCAGGGCTTACAGAAGGTAGAATGAAAGTGCCAGATACTAAAAAGTGCTTTGTCACCTCATGATAAAATGTCAGCAAGAGTATTTTTCATGACATTAAAAACTTATCCAAATGAGAAGAATTTTGGTGATGCTTAGTAAGGACTTTCAGACCATGCACATTATTTAGACATTCTTTGATACCTGCAATTATCTGGTTTGAGATGGTAGGTGATTTTGTTTTCTCTTCCCTCCCTATTCCTTTTCAATTTATTTCCCCAGAGAGTATGGGTTAGGCACAGCAG
The DNA here is from genome assembly GCA_035048155.1 of Cinnycerthia olivascens. Lineage (NCBI taxonomy): Eukaryota > Metazoa > Chordata > Aves > Passeriformes > Certhiidae > Cinnycerthia > Cinnycerthia olivascens. The sequence goes on from JAWWMU010000106.1 coordinate 135,848,127, forward strand.
CTGGCTGTCATTGTGACTTGCTTTTTACTCAGCTGTGCAGCTGAGCTGAATAAGGAACAAGGAGAAAAAGTCAACAAAGTTGTCCAAAGTCAGTCACTGTCATAGTTGAAACTGAAACATGGAATCATCTTGATTGCCAGCCTAAATACTGCAGTACTTGCCTGCTTTTAATTAATTACTGCAATTTTTGGAAACTCCCTTGGTATTCTGTTATATTTTACTTATATTTCCAATTGGGAAAAGTGGTGTTAGTCACAAAGAAACAAAAAGCAGACACCCCATACTGTGAGCTAGATATTTTGAGCTATTCTATACAGAAATTTCTATATTCTTTTATACTTTGACTCTGTTATTGTTTCAATTCAAGATTTGTGAATTCACTGGAAAACAGTAAAGTGGATATAACATGGGAATGAAGGTATAGAATATTGAACAAAATGGAGTATATTTTTAAATGTTTCTCTCACTGAATAGTGATACATTTTAATATATCTTAATTAATGTGATTTAAAGAATATTATTTTTAAAAATTCCAACCATACTTCTGATGAAAGACAAATAGATTTATTTTTATTGAACCCAAGTGAAATACTGATATTTCTTTACAGTGAGTGAAAGTGCATATTATTTTATTTCTTGCTTTACTTTTCTAAAATTATCTATATGATCTACTGTGATTTGGAAGCTATTTGTATAGTTTACACTCCCTATAAGTTTTTTATTTTGTTCTGTTTGTTTTTATATAAAACCTATTTAGTTTTAGAAATGTAGATAGTATTTGCTCCAAACAGCATAGCAACAATTCAGATATATTTAAATTTGTTGAGTTTGAGCTAGTCCCATAACTATATATGCTACAGCTGAGTCAGTGCAGTGCTTTACATCAACTGAGTAATCAATAATCTTGCTGAGAAACCAGGCTGGGGGGTAAGTGATAATCTGAAATAGTTCTTCCACAGCTTCTATGTTACTTCATGTAGGCATAACTGAATATTTGGAGCTAATTTATGTCTTGTAGATGTATCACGGAATCTCTCATTAAAAATGAGAAGCAGTGAAATTGTGATAGCTCTGGGACTACCAGAATCCACAGAAAGGAAAAGAATAATTTTAGAAAGCAGTGAGAAGAAAAGGAACACCTGCTAATGGAACATGGAGATACAGCTGTGAACTAAACCTGAAGGTGTGATTGTGGGCAATAACTGAAGTAAAATAGAGTCTCTAAAGGTTATGTGAAGGGATCACATAGAAAGTCATTCACCTTGTAAAGACAGCAAAATTGCATATATTTTTATTATTTTAATACTAAAATATATTTGTATAAAAAAATTAAAATTATTTTAATTTGTTGAAAATTGTTACTTTAACTCAAATAATCAATTCTACTGCAGCATTCTGTGCAGCTTTAGGCAAAAGAAAACCAGAGAAACGACAAAGACCTTGAGCTTTCTTGTCAGTTGTAAAAATACATAAAACTGAGTAAAAGCAGTTCCAACAAGCCTTGCTCTATGATTTTCATGAGGAGCAAACTATGACCGATCTGCAATTCCCCAGGCTGTTCTTTTGGACTCTTCGGAAGATGGGTATGTTATGTGCATTTCTCCTGTTTTTTGGAATACTCCCTCTAACTTCATGACCTGTTAAAGGTGGGAGCAGCCAGGTCTCCCAACATCACTGCATACATCCTTTTATTTCTACATACTTGTAGAGGATCAACCTTCTCAAGTAATCCCTGACTCAGCTCTTATTCCCAGCTGATAGATGTCAACCTTGAACCTTTTCACTGACCACAGGGGCCTTAGAGCCCCCAGTGGTGAAGACTGAGGCAAAGAAGTCTTTTAATAACCCAACTCCCATCTGTGTCCACTGTCACTTAGTCACCTGCAGTCCAGTGCTGGCTGAATTATTCAGTCCAGAGCTCTGTTGGAGGAAAGATTGTAGCACATAAAGAGCATAAACTGAGATTTTTTAGTGAACACATATTTAAAAAAACACTCAAATGTCACATCTGTAGCTAGGCTGTTGTACTGGTGGCTAATTCAGTTACACCTCTAATCCAATCAATGCTGAAAAACAGCAATATTAGTTTGAACCAAACAGTGGATAAAGTGTTTGCGATATCCCATAATGACTCTAATAGTGGGGACAAATCTTGTGAATTTAAAATGTCTATTAAGAAACATGCACAAGGACATTGTACTCGGAGATATAGTTGCTGGGCAACAAAGCAATGCCATATATAGATATGACCAGAAGATAATTTGAAGATAGCTTCAGAATGGGGAAAGAAGGAAAACATTCCTTAGAGATTGTAGATAAAATTACAGCAAAAATAAAAGTATCAACACACACATGGTAATATGCAAAATTATCATTTTGTCACGTAAAAAGAATGAACTGAAAAATCTCTAAAAAACCAACCAGACAAATAAAACCCCACACAACCTCTTCAGTATGCTGACCTCAATATCCCAACCCCAACCGGGATAGATAAAAACATAAATTCAGTATTATGAGAAAATGGTCAGATTAATTTGTACAAGACCTCCCAACAAAGCACGGAAAAAGAATGACTAATCTTTGCCAGCTATTGAGGACACTAGATGATTTACCAAATTAAACTGCTGACTCTGTGTATATTTACATGCAAAGTATCAGTGTCACTGGAACAGCTTGGCAGTGTTTCACTGCCTCTTGACAAGTATTGTTGGGTACAAAGGTCTTGGGGCATGAACAGAGCCCACAAGTCAATAGTGACATAAAGTAAACTATGCTTGGAAGAGAAGTACAAGGATTATAACAGATAATTATAACATGATATTCTTACTAAAGAAGTTAAGGAAGAGGCAAGCCTTAACAGTGGTGTGGGGATATAACTGCATTAGGCAACTTTTCTGAAAGCATTTTAGGTCAAACTGAAGCTGGAAAGACCTACTGCTGCCTTCTTCAGCTATCATTTGATTCTGAAAAACTCCCTTAAGGTACTGAGGGCCATTAGAACTATATCCAGGCCCTGGGAGAAAAGAGGAGGGCAGAAATTTGCTATATAAAAATTGATCAAAAGCCTGAGAATATTCAAGTAGCAGAAAAAGAGTAAAATACAGAAATAACTGGAAATCAGGAACAAATATTTAATGAAGTAATGAAAAGCATATGTGGGTCACTGATCCTGTAGTACAATAATTCAGTGCAGTAACCTGCAATGTAATGAGGCTGAGCAGGTCTTTAAGAATTTTGAGGGGCAGCATTTAGAAAAATAAATATGATAGCATTATCTAGCTAGGAACAAGTACAGATAGCACTCAGGAAAGTAACTCCTGGTTACATTCTTCAAAATGGAATAATTCTACTTTCCTCAGCTTTGGCACAGGATATTTGGGCAGGCAGATCCCAGGTCATAAAAAAACATCACGAAGCATCCACAGCCAAGTGCACCCGGGTGTGAACAGGAGATCTTACCTGAGTGTTAGGGTGTGAGAACAAGGTGCTGCTCTGGGAAGCTATTCTGTACATTATACATGCTTTCCTGCATGCAGCAGAAATGACATGGCTCTGTCAAAAAGGGGATAATGTCTGTCAATATGTGGGGAAAAAAAAAAAAGGTAAGCTAGGAAATATTAGGAATGGAAATGGAAGAAAACCAGAAAATGTAAATAGGCCAATACATAAATCCATAGTCTTCCTTGAACATTATTGATTGCACTTCCTCAAGAAGATGAAACAACAGTGGAAGCAGAAAATATTCTAGGGTAGGCTGCAAGAGACCAGAAGCACAGAGGACCAAATAAGATTTAAATTTGGAAAAATGTGCTCCATGTAAAATCATGAATCATATACAGATGCAAGTAGGGAATTATCCTTTTTTCTTATAAAAAATAATGGAATGAGTTGAATTACCTAATAATAGGGTTTTTTAAAAAATTAATAGAGGGTTTTTTTTTATTTTTTATGTGGTGCAATGTAATTTTGTAGAATTTATTCCCGCATGTTTTGGATAACAAATAGATCAAGAAATTGAATAAGAAAAATAGCCTTTACTAAAAGTGAATTCCAAGTTACTACATTCTGGAGCTTTTAGTCCAGGATTAATTCATTTTCATACTTTTTTCATCTCTGATACTTTTACTTTCATCTGTTGCCATTAATCACATTCATCAGCTTTGGATATAACCACGTCTCCTTACCATACATGCATTGACTGCAACATTTAAGAATTTCAGAATAACCTGAATTTGGTACAATAGAAAGTGTATTTATTTATCTCTTAAGGCTGGCTAAAATGAAAGAAACAAATGCCATAGGGGAAAAAAAGTAAACTGTGTAAGAAGAATGAGTGGGACTTGAACTGGTCAGAAACTTAATCTGAAAACCACCATAAACCTATCATAATACATCAGTTTTCTAATCTTTAATACTTGTACCAAAATATAAAAATTTAAATTACTATGATGACAATATTATAAATAGAGAAAATCCCTATGTGCAGAGTAACACAAACTCTTTTCTGGAAGTATTCTTTATGAGAAAACACAGCACTGTATTATTCTTTTTTTTCTAATTTATAGCTTTACAGATACCAATGACTCAAAAATTACTCTGACTGTAGCTTTTGAGTGCTTCTGAGCCAGGGATGGCTACATGAACAAGAAGAGGATACAGAGACTCATTTTACATGACTATTGTTGCTAGGGAGAGTGCTCTGCTGGGATCCCTCTCTAAGCTTGTTTGTCTCACTCTGCCTGGGATTTTCAAAGAGACAGTTCATTGACACAGAGGAAACTCAGAGCAGTTCAGGTTTTTCTGTTTGTTTTTTTATCATCTTTAATTCTGTAACTATGGAATTTCTAAACAATAGGTCAAATCCTCAGAGGGAAGTAAATAGTTTTAAAGGATTTTTGAAACATGCAGAGTTACAGCAATTCTGCAGGCCAAGACTGGATGCCTGTTAGTGCCTACAGAGAAGCAAAAAATCCCAGCGAATTCAGAACTAGTCAATTATAAATTAAGGGTCTGACCTGACTCCTGTTATGTTCATTCTAATGTTTATGACTGACTTAAGGAAAATGAAAATCAGTCCCAAAAAGCATTAATCATTGTGCTTTCTAATTTGTTTTTAACCTTTGATATTTTATATCCTGCTTTTTGACCCATTTTTAACCCTCTCCCTTTCTTTCTTTCTATTTCTTTTTTCAAATAATCTTTTCTGTCTCACATCCATTTATACAATTAAAAGTATTTCAATCTTAACAAAACACATGGAAAACTGTGTAAAACAAGCCACACATTTTAAAACTGGATACATTAGCCTGACAATTGTAAAATGCTATAGTACTTGGCTAAAGTCATGACCTCTTGGTTCCATTTGACAGGACTTCCAAGTCCAACACAGTTTTTGTGGAAGACAACAATCACAGAGAGCATCCATAATGTTCCATGCTTGGTCTTGTTTGGTGCCTTACTTTTTTTTTAATTACACTGGTTTCTCCTTATAATTGAGTTGTAATTTGTATTACAAAATGTCTAAGCAGAAATGTTGTGGAAGAAGAAAAGTATAAAAAAAGACAATAAAGTTCTGTGAGAAATCAGAAGATAACTCAGGTCTCCAAAAGCCAACACCCTTGAGGCATGCTGAGCTGTTTGATTACAGGTAAAAGCCTGATTTCCTGAAATATTTTCTGTTTTTATCAGTGTCTTAAGAAGAGGCACTCCCTCACAGGTACGAATTGTTTAAAATGTGCTCTCTTTGACATGTCTTTAAAATTTGTTTTCTCTCTGATATTTTTCAAGTTTCTTCACTTAGATGTAACTTGGTTGACCAACCTTTACATTGACATTAAATTTCAGTACTAATATGATATGCTCTAACACCCGTGATAAGATATAAAAATCTAACTTTTAGTGACTTTCTCATTCCTAAGTGAACCCATGAGACTTATGAACTTAAAATACTCAAAGATGAGATGAGGTCCATGATATAAATTTTCCAAAATAATCTAATTGACCATTTTATGAAGATATCCCAGAAACATCTGGAATCCTCTTTTTCTTTTTTCAACTGATGATTGACATATGTCGATATATCTTAGGCATTTGCAAATATTAAGGGATTTTTCATCCTACAAAATGCTTTCTTATTTGAATCCCTTAAAAGAAGGTTAGAGCTGTACTACAGATATTTTCTTAAGCTTTTATAATTTTTCTAATGTCCCTTTCTCTTAAGTGTGTATATGTATTCACTATTTAATTGTATCTGTAGAAAATAAAAAAAAAAGGTCATTTTACTTTTTAGCATAGACTCAGTGTCATAAGTTCTTTTTTTTTTTTTTTTTTACAGAAGGTTTTGTTTGTGATGCTTTCTTACAGCCTGAATAGTATTAATATGTCAAGCAAAGTTTTTTCAAGGATCAAAAAACGAATTCAGATCGATTAGGTGGGTAGAAGACCCTCAGCTAATGGAAAGGTCTTTGTGTCAGTGAAAAGTGCAGATATTTTGACATGAAGATGTAGGACCACTTGATTCATACCACCAAACCTCCATTATAAAGATTTTTTCAGATTCTTGTATTGCATTCTACAGCAGTGTGTTCTTTCAGGCTTTTTCCCTCTAGAAACTGACATAAAATATGTTTTCTTGCTCTCCAAATTGAAACATAGATATTGCACATAAGAAATGTGGTGAACTTTTACATAAATGTAACTCTACCAGTTGAAAGTTACTAAGTTTATTTAACTGATAATCTAATAAAAATGTTCTGTGTAATTGGAATAGAAGGCAGAAAGAGAAAAGAGTTCGAAATATTTAAATAAATAACAACAGATGATGTAAGGTGTTATCTAATGGCTTCATATAATATGACAATTCCCATGCTTCAGTCTCAAAAACCTTGTCCTTTATTAAGGAAGTAAAATAGATTTTTTTTTCCCCTCTGATTTTTTGACTTGTAGAAACACTCAGTCAGAGAAGATTGGAAGGGACCATTGGAGGTTGTCTGGTCCAACCTCACTGATCAAGACTCACCTTAAAGCACACTCCTCAGGATTGTATCCAGATGGTTTTTTAATTTATCCAGAGAAGGTGGCTCTACAGTCTCCTTGGGTAACCTGTTCTAATGTGTAGTGAGGGTACACAGTGAAGAAATTATTTTTCATGTTCAGGTGGAACTTCCTGTGCACCAGTTTTTTCCTGTAATATTTATTGGCACCACCAGGAAGAGCCTGGATCCTTCTTCTTGACAGTCTCCCTTCAGATACTTATAAACACTGATGAAGGCCCCTCTCAGTTCTCCTTTCTCAGGGATGAATGGGCCCAACTCCCTCAGCCTCTCTTTTTAAGAGAGATGCTCTAGACCTTTAATCATCTTTGTCACCTTCTTCTGGACGGTCTCCAGGAATTCCATGTCTCTTTTTTCCTGAGGAGCCCAGAACTGCACACAGCACTCCAGATGTGCCTCACTAGGGCTGAGTAGAGGGGCAGGATCACCTCCCTCGACCTGGTGGCAATTCTCTTCCTAATGCATCCCAGGATAACTGACCTTCATGGCCACAAGAGCACTGCTGGCCCATGGACACCTTGCTGTCCACAAGGACCTCCAGGTTCTTTTCCACAGAGCTGCTTTCCAGCAGGTCAGCCCCAGCCTGTGCTGGTCCTTGGGGCTGTTCCTCACCAGGTGCAGGACCCTGGTTGAATTGTTGAATTTCAGACAGTTTTTCTCTGCTCATCTCTCCAACCTGTCAAGGTCCTTCCGAAGGGCTCACAGCCCTCTGGAGTATCAGTCTTCAGGCTACATGTGAATGTATTTCCCTACCAGGGAGTTATCACAGATAAGTTCACTTGCATAAGGACAAAGAGTATCAGCCTGACAGGGTTTCCTTTTTTCCTATCTCAGTCAACACCAGCTGTAGCCTGATGTACTTTGCACATCAGCATGTCCCCTGAATGTTTGAACCATGTTTGT